>JAQFVV010006234.1:7918640-8241181 GCA_028023455.1 Epiperipatus broadwayi
TGTTTATTCAACACATTATCTCTACTATTTATAAAATATGATTCCTTAATTTTTCTATTTTTCAAATCACTTTTCATATGCAAAGCAAAACATTATTTGAGCTGAATTCTCCATTATGAATCACAATATGTTCTGCAAAAACAGATTTTATAGCTATCCACAGAATAACATAACTTATTATATAATAATTCATGCTCCATAACTCTCTTTATAATATAACTATATCCACAATGACATGCCCCTTAGTATATAATATTACATTTGTTGACTTTATCAATACAATCTTTTCCATTAATAACTAACCTTTCCTTACCAGTTTTTACTTATGGATCTGAGACTTGGACACTTAATAGAAGAGCAATACAGAGACTTCAGACCACTCAAAGGAGTATGGAGAGATGTATGTTGGGAGTAACAAGAAGAGATCGAAAATGCAATGTATGGGTAAGACAACAAACAGGTGTTACTCACCTTATTGAAAAAATTAAAAGATTGAAATGGAGTTGGGCTGGACATATTGCTAGAAAAAATGATAATAGATGGACAATTGAAATTTTAAACTGGATTCCAAGAGATTGTAAAAGTCCCAGAAAGAGACCACATGTGAGATGGATGGATGAAATAAGAAAATGTGCAGGGGTGTTGTGGAAAAGAGAAGCTAAAGATCGGAGAAGATGGATTAAACTTGGAGAGACCTTCATCCTGCAGTGGATTGATAATGGTTGATGATGATGATGATGATAATAATGATTACCACCAACTTTAAATGCAATATTAAAATCAGCTGATCTCAATGATGTAATCTTACACCCAATATCATTTATATAAGGCAATGTAATCCACTTTTTTCATATTATCTCTTCTCCATATATTTCCAAATGTATATAGTGTATTCCAATAAATCATTAAGATATCTTTCAATATTAGCTATTTTATCAATTTGAGATTTACACCAAACCCCATTTCTAAAAAGAAGTGTTCTAAAACCAGCTACTTTATAGTTAAGTGCACCATTTGAAAGTTGAATTCTATTCCCTGGTGTTAGCCATTTGATGGCATTGATGCTAATCAAAAACGCATACATGTTATGATTCTGGGCCGGGCCTGGGATTCTATCTGTATAAATATCAGCTTTTTTAGTTTTTGTAATAGAAAATTAGAGGAAATAATAGTAAATAATATTACTATTTTAAAAAAAAACAAAATTTAGAAATTGACATTAAATTTAAAAATGATACCCGAATAATTGACATTTTTTGAACAGTAATTAATCATAAAATGGGTTGTTTTTGTTTGTGTAAATCTGTCAAAAGTTATGAGATTTTTGAAATCGAAAATAAGATGCAATTATGCATTTTTTTTCAATTTACACAAAATTGCTACATTCATGCTAAATTTACAAATGATACTTGACTAATTAACTCTTTTTTTTTTGTTTGTTTTTGGACAGTAATTAACAGAAAGTGGGTTCTTTTTGTTAGTGTGTATATATAAAAAGTACCATTCGTGAAATACTACATTTCAAAATGATACCCAACTATGTTGCATTTTTTTTGGACAGTAATGTATCAGAAAGTGGATTGTTTTTATTAGTGTGTAGATTTTATCAAAAGCCTTAATATTATTGAAATACTAAATTTAAAAATGATACCCACGTATAACTTTTTTTTGGGTATTGACAGTAATTAATCAGAAAGTGGGTTTTATTTTCTTTGTGTGTGTGTATATATATATAAAGTTACGATTTTTTTTTTCAATCGAAAATAATATGCAATTCTACATTATTCAATTTTCCCACAACATTGAAAAAATTCACACTACAAATTTAAAATGATACCCACCAAAATTAATTTGCTTTTTTTTGGGACAGTAATTAATCAGCAAGTGGGTTTTATTTGTTAGTGTGTATATCTAAAAAGGACCATCATTGAAAGACTCAATTGAAAAATGATATCTGACTAATTTCTTTATTTTTGGACAGTAATGAATCAGAAAGTGGATTCTTTTTGTTAGTGTGTCTATATAAAAAGGTACCGTTAATTAAATACTAAATTTAAAAATGATAGTCAACTAATTTGCATTTCTTTTGGACAGTAATTAATCAGAAAGTGTGTTTTTTTTTTGTAAATCTTGTGTATATATAAAAAGTAGCATAATTCAAATACACCTGGGTCTCTTTTTACGCTGACTTATTTAACACGATTTTGAAGTTATGCGATTCAGGTTTCACTGGAAGTCGAACTCCGATAATGCGCTATTACTTTAAATAATAAATTTTGTGCACTTACGTTATATTGAAAGTAATAGAACATTATTGGAATTTAACTTTCATCTTAGTAATTTCAATATTTTCAGTGCTTTATAATAGTAAGATTTTATGCAATAATGAAATTAAAATCATGATTTCCACATTTTATGTATGCACACATTAAATTTTACAAGATTGTAATGTAAATTTGTTCAAACATTGTGCTTGTTAATTTTGCATTTTAAATCACATTCTGTTTTTGCTTTTTTAAAAAAAATGTAATCAATTATTATTTTCTTATTAATGACACTAATCATTAACGTGCTCTTAAATTCCAACGAGAGCTAAATGGTTGTATGTCTTGATATCGCGAGCTTCGTAAACAATTAATAAAATCATCATCTCAAAGAATAATCACTAATTACGTTGTCACCAGAAAATCATAATAATTAAAACGTGTATAAAAATGTAAATTACTGTACTGTAAATTATGCATAAAAATATATTATTTTGAATAAAATTAAATATTATAGTTAAAAAAAGTTTGTCTTGTATCAATTTTTTTTCAAATTTGAAATTTTTTATTAGTCATATTTTATTTCCTTATTTTTTTTTTTTTTGCGCGAATTTTAAAGTAATTTTATGTTGGTGCTTTGCTTTTTGCGAATTTTGAAAAATCACAGACCGCATCCCCCCTTTTTCAATGTAAGTTACGTCTATTTTTGCACGATTTTGTTTGCACGTGTTTTCTATCACGTAAAACGAGACCCAGGTAGACTACATTTAAAAATCAAACCCCGACTAATTTGCTTTTTTTGGACAGTAATTAATCAGAAACTGGATTGTTTTTGTTAGTGTATAGATATAAAAAGTAATCTTATTTTTAAATAATAAATGTAAAAAAAAAAATTACCCGACTAATTTTCTTTTTTGGACAAATAATTACTAATAACTAGACACTGGTTTGTGTTTTGTTTGTGCGTATATATATCAAAAGCAACTTGTCATGGACGAATTCTCACGAAAACGTCACTTTTCATGTGATCCTCAAATATTTTTGCCGGTCAGCACTCTTAAAAGCAATTTTGGAGGGTTACCCATTTGTAATGGAATCTTCAGGACATTGTTAATAAAGTTACAATGTAACAATATATTAGAGCACTTGAAAAAAAAAACCTTTGTAATGAAATTTTAAATAATTACGGAAGGGCTAAAAACCACACACTCTCACACCAAATTATAGAGAAAATAGACATGCTAGGATTATGATAAAGTTAATAACATAACCAACTATGGCACCCAATAAAGGCATTTGTCTGTGCTTTTAGCATAGAAAAATGCCAGACCGGCAGTTTTATTGTAGAAAGAAGCCTCTTAGGTTAGGTGAGCACTCTTTCTGTGTTTTATCATAGAAAGAAGCCTCTTAGGTTGGGTATAGGCCACTGAAATGGTATATTTCTAGGAATTGACCTAGAAATAGTATACTAGGAAATAGAAAACAACCCATTTGAATTTGGATTCACAAATCCTCTAATTGATGTTTTCAAAACTATTTTATTACTTTATCTCCATAAAATTAAATCCAAATATTTTATTCTATTTTTACTATCTTCCGAATTAATAGTCCATGTCAATCCATCAATATCATTTAATTTAATAAATAGTTTTTGCACTATCATATGTGTATGTGCAATAATTTTAACACTTATCAAGAAATATGTTTTAAATTTTTTTTTTTTATAATACGATGACACATTACTACATATAATTGCTGAAACTGGTAAACCCATAGACCAACATTCATCCATCATATACAACCGATTTTCAGATGCAGCCATCAAATTCTAAATAAATCCTTCACAAATGTAAGGTAAAATTTGCATACTCCTTTTTCCTGCAAACATTGATTAATAATATTAATAGATTCCTTTTTTATTGAACAATATAATTCTGAAACATCCAATGTAAATAATTCATCATCATCATCATCCAAAACAATGTTATCAATCTTTTTAACTAAATCAAATGGATATCCAATTCTATAATCACCAAAACCCACTTGTAAAAACTTTCCAACAAAACCTACTGCATGATAATATATATGTCCTCCACTTAAGCCATATTTAAAGAAAGTGTTTGATAGCAAGTTGTATTTATTTCTGCATCCGTCAGCTGCAATTACCCAAATATTTTTGGAAATTTCAAAGTGCATAAAAAAAAATAACCTATGAGACTCATGTTGGATTTTGGAGGACGTATGTATTATCACGTAGCACTTTTTGTTGGAAAGCTTTTACAAGATCAATTGGGTTTTGGTGATTATACATTTGAATCTTCATTTGATTTAGTTAAAAAGATTGGTAATATTGTTTTGGATAATGATGATGAATTATTTACATGGTTTATTGCACAATTACATGGTTCAATAAAAAGAAATAAATTATGAATGTTATTGATTCAAATTTTTCATGAAAAAGGAGTGTGCAAGTTTTACCATATGTTTGTAAAGGATTTATTGTTATTTATTGATCAGAATTTAATAGTTACATTTGAAAATCATTTGCACATATATGATAGATGAAGGTTCGCCTATGAGTTATTGTGTTATGAAGAGAAGATTTAAAAATAATATTTCTTGGTGGGTTTTAAAAGTTCTTCTATATATGAAGATGATGTACAAATTGTTGAAGCAAATATGATAGTGCAACAACTATTTACTAAATTAAATGATATTGTTGGATTGAGGAAGACTATTAATTTGGAAGATAGTGAGAATAGGATAAAATAACTGGATTTAATTTTATGGAAAGAAGGTAATGAAATTACTAATAAAATAATGTTGAAACCATTATCAATTACAGGATTTGTCCATTCAAATTCAAATGTTCCACTAAGCTATAAATTAGCTGATTTTAAAATTTCCTTTTAGAAATGATGTTTTGTGGTAGAAAAAATATTTTATATGCACTATATAAGTTTGAAAATAGATAGAGAAGAGATAATAAGGAAACGAAAAGGTGGATAGCATTGTCTTATATAAATGATATTATGTAGTAAGATTACGTCATTGGTATCAACTAATTCTAATATTGCACTTTAAGTCGGTACAAATACTGGAAAGTTAGTTATTAATGGAAAAGATTGTATTGATAAAGTCAACAAATGCAATACTATATATAAAATGGTATATCATTATAGATATACTTACACCAGGGGTCCCCAACCTTTTTGCACTTAAGAGCACATTCCATAATACCGGCCAGGTGGGGGCACCATTTATTTTTTCAGCTAGGTGGCGGGCACCATTTATTTTTTATCTGGACATAATTGCCGAGATATTCTTGACTTCGTTTACGGAGAAGCCACAGTTCATCACATCACACGTAAATTTATAGTTGGATATTGTTAATAATGCACATAATGTACAAAAAAATATATTTATTTCAAAAATTAAATTTTAACATATAATTGACGTTTATATTTTTACGCTGTAAAAGTATAATATGCCCTACAATTTGATTACAATATAATACAATAATTCATAAAAAAATTCAAAAATTAAATTTATTTGTATCAGATAAATAATTTTTTATCGTGTTCGGATAGCGGCGGGCACACATAAAATGGTCTGCGGGCGCCATGGTGCCCGCGGGCATAGGGTTGGGGACCCCTGGCTTACACCATAGAGACAAAATGTGTATTAAAATAGAGAATTAAGGAGCATTAATTATTATATAATAAGTTACTTTATTCTATGAATACATATAAATCTATTTTTGCAGAACAGTGTCTTTGTTTTGCGTGTAGAAAATGATTTGAAAAAAAAAAAAGAAAAATTAAGGAGTCATATTTTATAAATAGTATCGATAATGTGTTGAAGAAACAGTGTAAGTGTGTTAGTATTCACAATTTGTGGAAAGTTGACCATTCACATGGAACCGTTATTCTTGTGTGACTTTAACATGATTTAAATATTATGGTTGAATTGTCTATAGCAAAAAAATGTATTTTTTAATTTTATTTAGGTATTTTTAATTTTGTAGAGTTATTCTAGTATATTTTGTTTATTATATATATATGTAAAATATCCTATTTATTAGATTCACTACTTGTTTTAAAGCAAAAAAAATATCTATATATGCTCCTGCATAATCTCATAAGAAAATTGTATAAATTATTATAGATAACTATTTTTACCGGTATATACTTGTTGACATAGTTGTTAAGATTATTGCAATTCTATTCCAGAATGTCAATGATCTTTTTTCCTAGGAAATTTAATTTTCTCAGTTTTCATTTGTATATTCATCAGTTATCTTCATGAAACAGATTGTAAGAAATTTTCCTTTGCAGATGGCATTGCCTTGATATCGCAAAAGAAATACTTTTCTTAACTAGAAAAAAAAATTAGTAAGTAAAAATATATGGAAAAAGGATATCTTTTCAAATGTCGCATCTTATCCCTGTTCTCTTAAATATAGTACCTTCAACTTTATATATATATATTGTGACCAATCGGGGGGGGGGGGGTCTTTTAAAAATCTGTAATTTTTGATTATCGCCATTTTACTGTGTATTTTTTTTCTTTCTGATGAAAACCAGTCCTCTGGTTGAAATATAATATTATTTATTGGATTTATAAGTCTTTTTTTGTTTATATATATATAATAAAACAATCTCAATTTGAATATAACATTATTCATTAGAATATAATACAAATCCGATCCGTGCTACTAAGAAGAAATTGAATATCTTTGATTAAATTATCTTCTTCATGTATCAAAATATTAGAATTAAATTAATTTCTAGTAGCACTAACTTGAAAAGATGTTTGACTCTACTTTGGAAATAATCCAAATACCTTGAAAAAAGCTTTTATCACATATATATTCATTCTTTTAAACATATAATTAGTATTTGAAGATTAAAGTAAACATCTGGATATATATGAAATACATGGATGAGAGAACAAACAGGTGTTACTGACATCATTAAAAAATTAAGAGACAATGGAGTTGGGATGGATATATTGCTAGAAGAGATAATAGATGGACAATTGAAATCATTCTAAGAGATGGATAAAATAAGAATGCATGCAGGGTTCATGTGGAGAAGAAGAAATACAGGTTAGAGAAAATGGATTAAACTTGAAAAAAAAACACGTCTATCCTGTGGTAGATTGACATGATTAAAAATGATGATGATTTACATAAAAAATATTTTCAAAAAATAATTATTACTTGAACTATCCTGTATATTTCTTTGTTCTGGTTTCTGATTCTTTGACATATTTTTTCAACAAGTATTTGAAAGCCAGTTGGCTCAAAGAAAGTTTATAATTAATATTTGTAGATCAAATGTACCAACAATTCCATTTGTTGCAGCGTTATTGACAACAGATCTGAAATAAAGTTCGTTTTTCTAAAATATCGTTCATACAGTTCATGAATTGTGGCGTAAGAATTGGACTTATTTCCGGCTTCAAAACATTTTATTATACCAGATTCACTTATTGCTTTTAATATGATACGTGAATCTCATCAAATGGTTTTAGAAATATATGCGATTCTCGTCATTAGCAGTTTCAGAAACGGATTTTAATAGCCTCTGTTTTAGTAATTGTTACAAAACGTAAAACCAGAACTGCAAATCTAAAAAAAAAATCCAATGCATGCACACTATAGTAAATTTGGAGGTGATGCAGTATCTGGCACCCAGAATAGCATCTTATATTTATCTTCATATTATTTGTGAATTATCAGCAAAACATTATTGAAAATAATCGCTTTCATTGTTTGCTTACCTTGTCATTTCCATGTAATGTTATGATAACTCCACATAAAAAATTACAAACTTTTCTTGCTAGTTCAGTGACAAAGTAATTTTCTTTTTATTAAAAGCTATTATTACTCTTGATTTATTACTTTCACACGTGTTGGCACAAGCAATAGACTATGATCAAAGGTTATGTGCAATAATGGTAGTGGATTGTAAATGCAAATGGTCTGTTGTTATTGAATTTGTGCACAGCACAATAACTGATAATCACAAACACTTTCTTTAGGTAGAAAAAACATTGCAAAGGAACATGGATGCATCCACGATCAAAACAACATCCTTTAATAAATTACATTATTATTAAGAGTTAGAACACAAAGGAAATTCACTTTACACAAACACTCACACAGTCCAGATTGTTGGAAACATCATAGATTAGTACTATAAGACTAGAACGATAGTTGCATAAAAAATAGATATTCCTGTCATATTCACAAAAAATTAATGCACGTTTTTTAGAAGAATTTATTATATATACGAAATTTCTACATCTGTTATACAGTAAAATTGCTAATTTGGATCTGCAGAAGTGTCATATTGTTGAAGCATGAAATTCTTTTAAGAAGATATTATGGTATGGGTATAAATAAATATGTACTTTGGTTCAATAAAAAATCACGGTTGACTTTTCTGACAATGTTCATGTTAGTTGTAATTTAATTAAAAAGAAGCTTATAGCTTTTCCTGATTGGCAAAATATTTAGATTACAAGTGGAACTTCATAAAGTCTGAAGGCAAAAGTTCAATGGCTGAGTAAGAAAGTTTTAAAATGTTTGGAGGATTAAAGTTTTAAGAAAAATACAAACATTTGCTGATAGTGGTCATTCTAGATTTTGTTTGATCAATTGAAAGCAACATATGGACCTGAGAAACGGTATCACATTCCTATTAAATTCAGCAATGACCTTCTCTTATAAGATAATAATGATATTTTAAGCAGGTGGGAAGATTATTAGGATCATCATTTGAATAATAATACAAAAATTACATGACAACTTTTAATGATATATCCCCATATACTCATTTAGATTTAGACAAATATATTTAAGTTAATGAAATCAAAACAGTTCTTTGTACTCTTAAAATGGAACGACTGCATGTTCAAATGAAATACCTGGAGAAGTTTTAAAATATCTTAGCTTCAACAATAATGGCAATTTTAGGGAAATCTGGACCCATGAAGTTGTATCTTCAGATTTTAAGGATGTTTTAATTGTTCCAACTTTACAAACAAATGAATAGAAAAGATTGCCGTGATGGATAATTATCGTGGAATATCATTATTATCAACTATAGCAAATGTACTTTCAAAAATTTTGTTGACTGATTGCTTCTAGTTATAGATGAATAATTACCAAAAACTCAATGTGGTTTTAGGGAAGCAAGAAACACTATAGATGTGATTTTTGTTGACAGGAAAAAGCAAGTAAAATGTCGAAAACAAATTAATTATTTATATATTGCTTTGGTCAAGGTATTTGATTCAATTAAGAGGACAGACAGATGGATATTTTTTCAAATTACTTGTTTGGTTACCAAAATGTATTTATATTATAAAACTTTTATATAATGGATTGAGGGAAAGTGTTACTAATACAAAAGGTAAATCTGAAATATTTGAAATGAAAAGTGGTGTTAAACAAGGAAATGTACTTGCTCCAATTTGGTGTACAGTTTTTATAATAATGATCTTTGGAATTGTTGATAGATTGCTTAATCAGTCAAGGATCATAATACATATAGGTTTCACGATGGAATTTTTAATTTGAATAGGTTAAAAACAATCTCTTAGTGTATTCTGGATTTATAGTATACTGATGATTGGGCCATTATTGACATTCAAAGAACGATTTACATCTAGCTGTTCTTAATGTTTTAAATGCAACTTATAAAGATCTCAGTTTATTAATTAATGTTCAAAATATTCAAATGTTTTATCATTTGACGATTGAAGAAAAATCCTCAGAACTTTCAGCTTGGGTGGCCAAGCTTAAAGTGCTGATAGTGGAAACGTGTTAAAGTATTTTAATAGGTTTATAAGAGAAATATGTAACATAGATGTTGAGATCTGAGATCTAACATAGATTCCGATGTGACGCTACTGCTTTTAGCAAATTAAAAGCTATAATATTTCATTATAAGGAAACAACTAAAACAAATAAGTTATTTGTATATAAAAATGTTATCTTATTTATTGTATGGATGTAACACTTGGATACCTCATCGGCGCAATATAGAATCATTAGAAAAGTTTCATTTAAGGACGCACTTTAATATTTTAATTCAATGGCAAGATTGTAAAAACAATCAATATATTTTTCAGCTTTCAGGATCTGACACTATTGAGTCTACTATTATAAAATATTAGCTTTGGGCATGTAAAATGAATGAACGATAGAAATTTTTTTAAAGGATGTTGTATGGCTAACTTGAATATGGGTTTTATATTAGACGTGGAGTCCATTTACATTATAAAGATGACCTCAAAGATATTCTAAAGGAATATTACCAAATTCACCACTTTCTTTATTTTGCTGTAATATTTTATATAAATGCAATTTATCCACTGTACTTTAAACATTTTTTAGCAAAAGCCTTTATATTTTGACCCTCCAGAAGTCTTCTTCAGAGCTATGATATAATAAACAAAATAAAATATATAACTATATAAATAATACCATAAAAAACTGTAAAACAATAAGGAAAAAAACATAAAATATAACAAAACATAATAAAAGTAAAATAAATATAATCAAACCCAAATAAAATAACCCAGTTAATATAAAATATACAATAGAAATATAAAATAAATATATAAAATAATCCAGTTAATAGGAAATAAAATACACAATACAAATATAAATTATATTTTATATTAACTGGATTTTTTTTATTTGGATTTGATTATATTTATTTCAGTTTTATTATGTTTTGTTATTTTTATTGTTTATAGTTTTTATGGTATTATTTATATAGTTATATATTTTATTTTATTTTGTTCATTATATCATAGCTCTGAAAAAGACTGCAGGACAGTGGAAACGTAAAGATAATTTTACTAAAAAGTGTTTAAAGTACAGTGGATAAATTGCATTTATATTCTAAAAAAGTATAATGTCAATTGTTTCCATTGGGAAGGTATGACAGAGAATAGAATACGTTGGTGAACTGTTTCAGAAATAAGTTTTCAGCTAAGGAAAGTAAATACAGCATATAAAATAACAAGTAAGCAAAAAATCGAAACAGCATGTTTTACAGGTGGATGTATTTGTTGTTCACAGATAGTCCTGCAAAACTTATTTTTTCTCTCTCGTTTTTACTGTTTTTTTTTTTTTTTGGAAGTTGGAATGGTCTTACTCAGTATTGAATTATTTATTATTATTGTTGTTGTTATCATTGTTTATTTTTTAATTTTGTCTTTTTCATTTAATTAAAAATTACAAAATGAGAAATATTATGTATTAAAAGTCAGAAACATTAGATACATTTATTGTAAAGCTTATAAGAGAAAAAAATTGTAAATGTTTATCATTAATGTTTTCAAACATTATCGAATCAATGTATTTTTTCTGATTCTTAACCTCCCTTATTCACATTAAAGCAATAAACTATTTTTATTTTATTCATCCGTGAGCATGCACTCATTCTGTAGGTCTTTAACAATGTCATGGTATTCAGTCAGAGAATTCAACTCTTCATATCTTAACCAATTTCAATTTATTTTTCTTACCACCAGCATACATGTCTGTATATTTCATTGAAAAATATGGGGTCTCTGCAGTATTCTTTTAAAGTATCAAAAGGTCAAATCCAAAACTAAAGCTGATAAACACATCTCTGTCTGATATCAATGATCAAAGATGACTTACGAAATGTCTTCTTATCCATCATTATTCTCTTTTTATCTTTGCTTTCATTCAGAACGCCATATAATCTTACTCTACTTCTAAGTATATGTTTATTCCATTTATTGATATAATTTTATCTAAGTATGATTTTTTAATAGTAAATACTGTGAGCTGATATCTTTAAAATATCTAATGAGCTTTCTTTTTATATATTATTATTTTGTGCTTTATCTCCATGTCAAACTAATATTTAAACAAAACAATTTTCCTTTCTTCCAAAATAATTGGATTTTTTTTTGTTCTTAGATCATTTATCAACGACAAAAAATTCACAAAGTACTTGTTGCAGGCTAATAAATAGCAGGGATAGACTAAATAGTCTGAAAAAATCAATTGTCAAACATCTTAATTAAAATGATAATGATTTGTTTAATTAAGCTATCTATGAATGAAAATGTTGGATAATGAACAAAAAACATAAAAAAGAATTTAAAAGATTTGTCATAGGTAAAACATTTATCTCTTTGGAGCATCGGATGACACCATAACTATCTGCAATTCATAAAAGTGTAGCCTTTTATTTTACGACTTTGCTACTCTCTAATTATTCGTAGTAACGTAAATATAAAAAAAAAAATGCAATGGACAACAAATAAAATGAGAACATATATATTTAATTGTATTAAACTAACATTCTAACTCGTAGTTCTAATAACTAAAAAAAAAAACAATTTTATTTTTTAACAGTAAATTTATAATGATTTACAGTTAGGATGTTGGAAATAATATGAGAGGATAACTTTTATATATATTGTTTGAAAATTATGAGTATACATTGGCAGTGTTGCTTTGACTAGAAAAATAAAGTTCTTCCAATGACTGAGAAGAAGGGACCTATAGGTTTCATGTTCTTCCTAATATGATTATATAATCAGATGGAAGTCAATATTTACCTTTTTTTTCTTAAGTTTATTATAATTTCAAATTTCTTTCACCTTAATAAATATGTAAGAGTTGATAAGCTTGAAGCTTGTAGTGAAATTAAAATTCTATAGTTGAAATAATTATTCCTCATGGCTAAGCACTTTCAGAGATTCCTTCTCCATATTCATTGCCTTCAACTATAATAATTTATGCATATCTAATAATTTTGTTTGTTTGATTTTATCGGATTTGATATATAAAAATATATGTAGTGCACAAAATGACATACAGTATGAAAAAAGTAAAATACTTAAGAAGAAAAATTCTGAGAAACCCTGACAGAACACTGTGAATTCATTCACTAAAGTTTTGTAAAGTAGTACACTCCCTTAAAATGTGGACTATCATTTCATCATCCTTGTGTCATATTACCATGTTAAATATATTGTATAAAAGATCTTATATATATATATATATATATATATATATATATATATATATATATATATATTAAACGGATATGGTTAGTAAAGCATTAAGGTTAAATTTCATTAGAAAATCAAAATATTTCGGTTCTATTGACCACAGTTTTATTCTATTATGCTATACATTTTTGGAACAGACTGGTGGTAAAAACAGCAGTAACAATGACCAGCACAAAAGTGAATAATGTATATAATTTTTAACTATTTGAAAAATTAAATAGATGATAGCTTTCACTGAATAATTCCTGGTAATATAATTGCTGATGCCATCTAATACTAAAACTTAAAACTACCAATTGCTGAAATTTTCATTTTAATATACTTTTCTCATTCTCAATACATCTCCCTTTTTTCTGCAATTCTTTATAAATTATAGTAATATATTTTCTGGCGTTGAAATAATTGACTAAATTTTGTAACATATATATATATACACAAAAGAGTTTGCTAGTAACTGAAATGAGACCCTTTGATTCCTTTTGGAGGCCTTAAAGGAATCATTCAGGTCAAATTCCTAATGTCCATTCCATACATTCTTGTCATTGCAGCTGTTATTACTATGTGATTATTCATATAGTATATGAGCATGAGTGGGCTGCTCACCAACATGCATTAGCAGTTTAATGGTTTTTACTTCTGAGATTAAGATCAAGAAACACCATGGTCTTTCTCCTCAGTTGCCTGATAAGGCAGAATGAACGTATGTGTAAATAATAAATATTTTTCCAATGGATGGATATATATATATATATACATATTCATGACAAACAAAAATAAATCATGGTTCTTATTCTCAGGAGGCTGTAAAGTCACCAACCAAGGCAACTGTCCTTGGCCGAAGGCAGAGTGTCTAAGAATCTCCTGATTGCGGTCACAGGCTGCCATTTGATGATGACATTTTATTTAGGTACTTAAAACTGCACATCCTTTTCAAGTGAATGAAGATTGCAAGAATTAGAAGAGGAATTGTCTTATATTAAATGGGACATTATTGGACTTTGTGAAGTTAGAAGAAAAGGTGAAGAGACCCTTGATTTAAAAAGTGGACATGTACTCCATTATACAGGCACAAATATGGGAAATACAAATGGAGTAGGATTTATTATAAATAAAAAGTGAAAGAACAAAATTGTGGAGATTGATGGTGTATCAGACAGAGTGGAAAAATTAGTTATATAACTATCAAATGCAGATAATTCACATTTATACCCCAACAAGTTCTCATAGTGGTGAGGCAGAAGATTTTTATATAGATGTACAAAAGGCTTTTGATCAGAGTAAACAATATTTTAAAAGAGTTAGGGGAGGTTTTAATGCTAGAATTGCTAAACAAATGAAAGATGAAAGTGATGTAGGTAATTTTGGTTATGATAATAGAAATGCGAGAGAATATAGACTAGTGGAGTTTGCAGAAAAAGAAAAAAAATTATATTATAATTTGATTCATTTTTTGAGAGAAGTGTTAAGAGGAAATGGACATGGAAGCATCCAAATGAAAGTACAGCAGAATTGGATTATATATTGACTAACAGAAAATCCATATTTCAAGGTTGTAATGTTCTTAATAGATTTAACACAAGAAGTGATCATCGATTAGTAACCTGCAAAATATCTGTTAATGCAATACTAGAGAGACAAAAATTAAAAAAAAAACAAACAATATTTATAGTTGATATTCTTAATCATCAGAAACATTCTAATGAATTAAAATTAGAATTTATTAATCGGTTTCAGGTATTAGTAGATTTTGAATATGATTCACATTTGAATGAAATTAATAAGAAAATAATTGATACACTTTTAAACACTGCAACAAAGATAGCCGGTAGAAAAAAGCAGAAATTGACCAATAAAATTTCTACTGAGACTAGAAAATTTATGAAGTAAAGAATGAATATGAAGATATATAAAAATGATGCATAAAAAATGATTGAATATCTCAAATTTTGTAAAATGGTGCGGAAAAATGTTAATAGTTGTATAAGAAAGTATATCTTTGAACTAGCAAAGAAAGCCGCAGAAGAGAACAAAAGTCTAAAGAGTGTAAAACAACATTTTGCTATTGGTAGAAAATTTATATCTGCAATAAGAAAAAAGATGGAATTATTACTAAAAAGAGAGATGACATCATGAAATGGGTAGAAGACTTGTATCAAGAATTGTATATAGTGATAAAGAACAAGTACCTCCTACATCTATTGTATCTTCCGAATTACCAAGAATTTTAAATGAAGTGAGACAAGCTATTAAATATATGAAGAAATGAAAAGCTCCAGGTAAAGATGGAATTATAATTGATATATTAAAAGAATCAGGTGAATAAATAAAAAAAAAATTTAGGAAAGTTATATACCAAATATCTAAATGATAAAGATGTACCAGATAATTGGAAGAGTGCAGTATTAATGTTTATATTTTTAAAAGATGACAAAGAAAATATTAGAAATTACAGATCTATCAGCCTTTTATCCGTTTTATACAAAATGCTTACCAAGATAATTACAACTCGTCTATAGAGAATATTGGATTTCCTTCAGCCAAGAGAACAAGGTGGATTTAAAAGTGATTTAGTATAGTAGATCATAATCAAGTATTGAGACAAGTTATAGAAAGGACCAATTAATATGAGTTGCCATTATGCTTTGGATTTATAAATTATGTAAAGGCATTTGATTCTATAAACATTTCTTCAGTGATTAAATAATGGGATCATCAAGGTACAGATACAGGATATTGTCATATTCCGAAGAATATTTATAAAAATGCAACAGCAACAATTAGATTACATAATGATACTGGGAAAGTCAACATTGAGAAGGGTATAAGACAGGATGACATAACTCCAAAACTATTTAAAACAGTGCTGCAAGAAGTGTTTTCTGGATTAAAATGGGAAGCTAAAGGTGTGAAAGTAAATGAAGATTATTTAAGTCATTTATAATTTGCAGATGATGTAGTTGTTTTTGCATATAATGATTTAGAGCTGCAGAAAATGTGTCAGAAGTTATCAGATGAAGGTAGGACTAAATATAAATGTTAAAAAGACTAAAGTTAATGTTCAGTGGATTTTCGCAAAAGATGAAAATAAAGATTGATTATTACGAGTTAGAAGTTAACAACTACAAATACCTATGTGAGATTATTACTGCATATGGAAACATAATGGATAAATTTAATCATAGAATTAAACTTGATTGGAGTGCCTTTGGTAGAAATAACTTGATACTAAAACGAAATATACCTATGTGTTTGAAAAGGAAAGTTTTTAATAAATGTGTTTTACCAGTTCTTACTTATGAATCTGAGACTTGGACACTTAATAGAAGGGACAATACAGAGAGTAACCAGAAGAGATTGAAAACACAACATATGGGTAAGAGAAAAAACAGGTGTTACTGACCTCATTGAAAATATTAAAAGACTGAAGTGGTTGGGCTGGACATATTGCTAGACGAGATGATAATAGATGAACAATTGAAATCTTAAACAGGATTTCAAGAATTTGTAAAAGATCCAGAAAGAGACCACATCTGAGATGGATGGATGAAATAAGGTCTGCAGGAGTGATGTGAAGAAAAGAAGCTAAAGATCAGAGAAGATGGATTCAACTTGGTGAGACCTTCATCCTGCAGTGGATTGATAATGTTTGACGATGATGATGATATATTAATAAATTATACTCGGATGTAAGCGTATAATGTTGCATTTATATATATATAGTTAAACTGTCAACATCAATCTATTTCATTATTATGTAAATAAATTATAATGCTCATAATGTCAGATAAAAATAATAATTCATAATTTAAAATTTATAATTCCATTCGTTTGAATATCATCTACTCGTGTATTAAACTTATCTGCCCAAAAACAAGTTGAGGTAACTAAAAAATAGGTCGACCGTGGACCCTAACTAATCATCATTGTTTGCAGTCTTTCATTACTTAGTGTCTTCTTACATCAAATCATTTTAATGTTTTTAAATTATCATGCCGACATATGAACATTCATGGGTATTTTTTTATTTACATATGTAGGTGGTGTTTACTTCGTTTTTACATAACAAAACCACTAACAAGAAAACCAATAAATAATTCATTAGAAAACCTGATCTAACCAGAAAACTGTTAAAATTCCATGTAGATAAAATAGCAAACCTATATATATATATATATATAACATTTGGGGCTGTACTATGTATTATTTTCCATTAAATATCGATATTTCGACGGACTAGCATCCGCCATTAACAACAAGGTTAACTTTTGAAAGAAAATCATTAGATCTCAAAGAATAATGTGACTGTGTGAGATGAAAAATGAGATTCAACTTGAAGTAGTTCAGCATTCACAATATGAGGCTTATCAAAATGTGCATTTTCCTCAGTTGTATCACCTATTAATTTTAAATTAATATTAGATAAAATGAGAGATTTCCACATAGCTGGAATTTGTTGTGCTTCATCAGCTCTATTTAAACCTCTTTAATATTTCAATTGACTCTCTCATGATTTTAAAATCATATCTTTCCAAATCAGCAAGTATTTTTGTATTGTTAAAATTAGGTTTGTGACCAATTTCTAAAAAATGGGAAGTAAAAACTGATGTGCTAATTGTTTTGATTAAAAACATTTCTATGTTCATTAATCTGACATTTATTCATCTATTAGACTGACCTATTATAGCTTCTTGAGCACTGAAAATATAGAATTTCATAAACTCCTTGGTGTTCCAAAAATATTCTGTCTTTAGGTTTATATAAACAATCAGTAATTTGTTTGCCAGTAGAAAAAAAAAAGTTTTTATATTAAAACAAGATAGTCTTCTACTGATTTTATCAGTAACCTCTTTAATATAAGGTAAAACTACACTATTAAAAGAGGAATTGCCAATTCTATCCTCTTTTTTCTTTTTAGTATTAATGTTATGTAAAACTTTACATGTGATGTTTTTATTATAATTATTAGAAAGTAGAATATTTTTTTAAAGTTCTATTTCCAGTTCTTTATCAGATAAAGTGTATATATATATATATATAAACATTACAAGCATAAAGCTAAACTAGTCAATATATAATTAAAATTACCCCAAATTCAAAATTCAACCAGACCAGCAAAAAAAAATATTAAAACACAACCAAAGGTTTCACTGCTACAAGCAGACTTCTCAAGTGTAAAGAACTACAAAAACTACACAATATATATAATATTAAACATTACCCACAAATCTATTCACTTTCCATCCACCCTTAATGTTAAAAGAAGAGTTAAAAATAGATATCTTAGTTATGCTTTGTATATCCATGAAAAAGATACATGCCACACTATTAATTTTGATGAAGCTAAGGTGGTCTTCTTTTAGAGAAATGAAATCAAAAGAAGAATTAAAGAATCTTTATTATTGAAAATTTATTATTCTGAAGCAATTAAAGAATGAACTCTAAAATACTTTGGTATTTACAATTTTGGAATTTTTAATAACTTTTTATTATATCAAATTTGATAATTAATTATAGACTAAATTGTTCTGTAAAGTATTACTCATATCTGATGTTTCAATTGGTCTACATAATACCCCCCCCCACATCTGATTTTTATATCATTTGCATATTTTTTTCACATTCACTCTGCCTAAAATAATAATAATCCAACCCCATGTTGGTAGATATCACAATGATGTCAATCAATATTTTTGTATGTGCATGTCAGTATATTAGTTTTGACAATTTTTTTTCAATAACATGATTTTTTCTTAAAAGTACCTTTTTTAAAAATTTAAAACTTATTGCAATAACATTTTAAAATAAAGTTTTTATAACAATATAATAAACCCATTTCCAAGATACATTTATTTGTTAAGAAAATGTAAACTAAATCTTATTACTTTGGCAGGGATTAATTTTTAATATTGCCAATACTTTCATAAAACAAATTCAAAATTTTGGCATTACAATAATTGTTCCATAGATATTTTTCTTTTAAAAAAAAGAACCAGTCTTTATCAATAACTGTGCTACAAATTAGTAAGTAGTTGGGAACTAAATGTAAAAAAGTTATTTAATTGGAAATTCATTAATATTATTGATCAGTTTTTTTATTATTTATATTATTACAATTTGATTTACAAGTGTCAAACTTTTGGCACTCATAACTTTGCTTCTATTCATATCATAAATATATTAGTAATTAGAAATAATCGTTTATTAGGATAGAAGTTATTATATCATTCTTAACCGATAAATATCAACCAGAAACCTAGTTAAATGCAGACATATCTGCTTTCCATAATACATTATATAAATTATCCAACTTCATCTCCCTCTTTTCCTTATGTAATACTCTTTAGCCAAATGAAAAATTTTGAATAACCATTAATAGGATTTGTGGATTATGATTAGTGTTGAGATTGTAAGTACAGAAATATTGACAACCTGTAAATCACATTATAATAATTTAATATTTGATAAATACTGTATAAATTATAAAAACCTGTAGAAAAGATTGTAACCTGAAGCATTTGAAAAGCACTGACTGAGTATAAAATGCATAAAAAATCATTTGGTTTTTTTTTTCAAATATATTGTACTGCTATTTAAGCATTACATATTTATAATGAAATTTTAAGATTAAAATTTTATACAAAATATAGGAAAGAGGGGAAAATAACTAGGTTTAGAAGGGCCTACTCAATATTAAAAGATTTTAATAGAAGTTTTGTTTATTTTTGTTGTAACAATGTAGCATAGATTGCAGGAAGGAGAAATAAGACAAGTGCAGAATTACTCTTAGAAGTTTGCTAAGTTTTTAAAAAAATAGGAAAGTATTTAAGAAAAGGGGGGAGATGTAACTAAATAAAATTAAAAATTAAAAATCTTTTACATGAAAATTTAAAATACTCTCTTTTCATTTACTTTAAAAAAATAAAATATGTATCAAAGTTAATTTAATTAGAAACAAATTGGAATGAGTGTGCATAAATTAAAGAGTTAAAAAGAAGTTGAATTTAAAAAAATGAAAAGTAAAATTTGTAATATAAAAGTTAAATCAAACTCAAAGATTGTTCGACTGAAAAACCAAGATGGAATGGGGATGATTAATTAGCAATGGCTACAAATAAATAATGGGAATAATTAAAAAAGTTATATCCTCAGTTAGATTAATCTAAAAAAAAATGCAAACTAAAAAACAATGGGAATTTAATTAATAAATTTAATTAATTTAAATGTTAATCAAGCTGATTTAGCAAGGATAAGAACAATAAGAAGGAACTCATAGATAGGCCAAAAAAAACTCATCATCATCTTTTAGCAGTGTTATTCTGTTATTCCAGTCTGTGCAAATAAAACTTATTTTTGTAAATGACAAGAAAACCATTCATTGTTAATCAGAAGAAGTATACCCTGTACTCCATTCACTGACTAGCCAAAACAGCATCGAATTATATAAATGATAATAAATAGAATTATTTTTAAAATATTAAAAGAATTAAAATAAATAATAATAGTCACATATATAATATAATCAGTGGCAGATATATGTTTAGGCAGGCTAAGTGCATTTAGGGACAGGTAGAGATGATAGGATTGAAAGGGATTAGAATCAGCTGTATGCTTTTAATAAAACAAATATTGAAATAAATACATGTACACAAATAATGGATCGAGGTACAATGTTGGAAGAAAGCCCAATCTTGTTTAAAAATCCACAGGTAATAGAGAAAGAAAAAGAAGAGAGTGAAACAGTGATGATAATGAAAATGATGCTGAATATGATAAAAAATGTAAGAATTCACCAAGCAATGCTGGCAGAGCTCAAAGCTGAAATGAAGGAAGAAATTAAGGAATTCAAAGCAGAAATGAGAGAAATGAGATGTGAAATAATGGGGAAAGTAGAGAGAAATCATATAGCTATAGAAGCCATAGAGGTAGATTTGGCTAAAGAAAGTCCGGAAAGTTGAGATGATGAAAGACATAAAAACTGAATTAAAAACAAATAGTGTTGAAACAGATAAGGTGGAAAGAAATATAGAAATAGATAGAGACTGGATACAGATAGGTAGTGGGGTGGTAAAATTCGAAAATGCAGACCAAACAATAGAAGGAAGCTGTAAGTTAAGGACAGAAAATAATGTAAAACAGTCTCCATGTGACACTAAAAATAAATTTGTTACAAGAACTATTTGCTTTGAATATAAATTTGAAAAGAAGATGGTTAAAAACAGATTGATGGTATATGATTTTAAAGCAAAAGTATAATTCATTTATAAGGCAATCTTATTCAACATCCTCAAAAAGACTGCCGAAAAGGAATTCTTTCCATTTACTAGGGTAGAAATGATCAAAAATAAAGTAGGACAGTTTGAAAAACTATGGAGTTTTGCTAAGCATAAAGAATTTCAGTTATATGAGGAAAAAATAAAACAGAACATGAAAAAGGCAAGATAATAGATTTCAGGTAAGTGAGAGACAAATGGGGGAAAGTTATTTATATTAGAGAGTTAATAGAAAGTCAGAGAGAACCACCTGCTCGAGCACAATTGACAGTAACTGGATGGAATAAAAATGAAAAGAAACAAAAGACTAGAATGGATGAGTTTGAATAAAATCATTTTGATGTATGTGATATGCTTGAATAAATTTGGTAAATAATATATAATTACAACTATATCTGTGTGTGTTAAACAATATTACATTTGATATTTTAAATTATGTTCATTAAAAAATATATAGTGGTGATAGTAATTGTATTACTTTGTTGGAAATAGTTATTTTAATAAATTGCCAATACATTCCTGAAAATTTATATAATACTTACAGGTGATTTAAATAATTTTTGTAAGGGTTAATATAAATAAACATTAGGAATGTCATAGGGATTGTAATTAAAAGAAAGGAGAGTAGGAAATATTGAAATGAGTTTAGAGAAGGAGTAAAAGTGTAAGGCTATATCGCTTGGTAAAAATAGTACCTGTAATGGACTATCAGCAGGGTGACAGTTCAGAAAGTTCTGGGTTTATCCCTTTATTCTTTAAATATGCACATTAGGAATAATCAGAGTAAACCTCAGGTCAGTGCTTGGGGGAGTCCCCATTCTCTTTAAATATGTGCACTGGAGATTTATTCATGGGGATAATCCCCACATATCCTAAATATTATAGCATAAGCCAAATGGTCAGTAGATGAATCCTGCCATTCACAGTGATCTTTTTTTGTATTGTGCCTTCTGAATGCAGTTCCAACGGAGCAAGTCATAGACTCATCCAAACATTCAGTAGGAAAATCCAGTATATGAAGCTTCATTTCACATACATGTAAGTCACTCTAAGCCAGGGAAATCCTGAATCCACCTCATTTTAAAATCCCTGTCTCACCAGAAAGGAGGCTGGTCCTCATGGTCATCATTCAGTACAAGATCATTGTAAGCAATGTCTGTCTAGAGAGAAGAAAAGCATAATAAAAAAAGATTGCCCTCAGTGTGTGTAGTTCCAGGTGTAAAAAAAAAAAACTTATATAAAATAAATATCATAGCATAAACTGAAATAATATATGCAAAAAATGTTATTAAGAGATAAAATGGTCAAACTAACACATTTTACTCTTGATGGGGGAGTGGTGTAATGCACCACTATTTATAATAAAATTTTATGATTAAAATTTTATACAAAAAATAGGAAAGAGAGAAAAAAATTAGTATTAGAAAGTCCAAAGTCAATTTTAAAAGATTTTAAAAGAAGTTTTGTTTAATTTGTTGTAACAACAGCATAGATTGCCAGAGGGAGAACTAAAAAAGCAAAGCTGTGTCATTGCTTCTAGAAGTTTTGAAAAAACGAAGATAAATTGGAAAGCAACTAAAAAGGGGGGAGGGAGATATAACTAAGTAAAATTTAAAATTAAAAATCTTTTACATGAAAATTAAAAAAATAAAACATGTATCAAAGTTAATTTAATTACAGACAGAAATCAGAGTGAGTGTGCATAAATGAAAGAGTTGATTTTAAAAATACATTAAACTGTGTATATAGGTTGTGTATAAA
Organism: Epiperipatus broadwayi; assembly: GCA_028023455.1. Lineage (NCBI taxonomy): Eukaryota > Metazoa > Onychophora > Udeonychophora > Euonychophora > Peripatidae > Epiperipatus > Epiperipatus broadwayi. The sequence continues at coordinate 7,942,015 of JAQFVV010006234.1, forward strand.
AAGAAGTTGAATTAAAAAAGTGGAAGGTAAAATTTGTAATATAAAAGTTAAGTCAAACTCAAAGATTGCTCAACTGATAAACTAAGATGGAATGGGTACAATTACTTAACAATGACTACAAATAAACAATGGAAATAATTAAAAAAGTTATATCTTATCCTCAGTTAGATTAATCTAAGAAGGAATATGAACTAAAAAAACAATGGGGATTTAACTAATAAATTTAATTAATTTAAATGTTAATCAAGCGGATTTGGAAGGATAAGAACAATAAGAGTGGGACATATAAATAGGCCTGTAAGACTTATTTTTGTAAATGCCAATAAAACAATGTGATGCTAATCAGAAAAAGTATAGCACAGTACATCATTATCGGAACATCTTGGAACACCTGAAGTCTCTAATTAACTGCAATGATCATCTAAGATCTTGAGCTACTAGAACATATATCTTCCAGACTAAAATGTAGCAAGGAACTATTGTCATGTGCAAAATCCAAATTCCAACCGGTTGGTGACACATGCTCTTCACAGGAGAAAGAAAGCAGTCGTCTATCCAGAGGAATATGTATCTGAAAAACCTATAGGTAATAGTAAGTTTTTCTTTATTTCCATTCTTAGTGTGTCATTAAATTATTATTGTAGCCATTGCAATCTTTGAGGTATCTGGAGTCAACTGAAATAAACTCTATAACTAGCATAAAATAACTATTTATATGCAGTTTAATGTAATGAACAGATAGTCCTAAAACTTTCTGAATCATACAAACCAACAGTGTATATGACAGAATATGTGTGTGTGTGTGTGTGTGTTGTAAATAATATTTTAATGCTTCATATTTATTTGTAATATGTATGCCTGGTATATTATGTGTAATCATTATTTTATTCAGGAAAGGGATGAATTAGTTCTCTAATTAATTTAAAATATTTTAAAATAAATTATTTTGGAAATTAGTATTTTGTCAGTCAACTCGTTTACTAATACTACTAATTATCACTTGGTAATGAATATATTAAAGCAGTTTATTATATTACATTTTGATTGAGCTAGTTGGGATTTAGCAGGCACTGAAGCAGTCGCCTGAACTAGCACCTAAAGTTTACTTCAAAACAAATAAAGTGATTTGACTGATAGGGGTTGAATTTGGCACTTGAGAAGATATGTAGCCTAGAAAAGTGGTTGCAAAATTTATATCTTACATATAGCTTGCACCTGGTTGTAGATACCCTTTCATATTATGATTCTCTGCCTGAGGGACTGGTATGATGCAATACTAAATTGCAGCTGGAGTAGATCGATTATAGAATAAATAATTGTGTCATACTTTCATATAAGAAGGCAACAATTTTTTACAATTTCACAATTCAGATTATTAAAGAGTAAAAAAAAACCATTTTATTACATATTTTTTTATTTGATCCTTCTCCCATCCTGATCAATATATATTCATATATATTGGGAAATAGTGGTATAATAAATGTGTTAATTACATCTAAGAAAGTGATACATAAAAAAGAAGAGATAGTTGGATCAATATTTCCATGCATTTATGTTTAATTTAAGCAGATATATTAATCTTTTACTGGGTTTAATTTTTATATCTGGATTAAGAATAATATGATAGCCTCTAGCTTAATAAATGATTAATAATAATCATTAATATTTTTATCTAATATGGTAGTTGTCAAAATTGTGAATCCATAAAGTTTGACACTTGTAAATTAAATTGTACTTATTTGTTATTGTTAAACTAAACAATTGAAGATAATAAAAACAATGAGGATTTCCAATTCCTCTACAAGCTTTGTGATAAATGCTTAGCCAGAGCCAGCACTTAAAATATCTCTGTCAGGAACCCCTCCCCAAACCTCTGACCATGGTTTCGTGCTTTGACACTCCTCAGAGAGGTGTCAGGGTAGGTTCAGACACTAGATCTAAAAATACCAACCCAAAGCCAGCATTTAACTAAAAGTTATCTGGTGAGTGGAAAATCTGAAATTTTCAGACATCTACATGTCTTCAAACCCAGCTATCCAACTCAAATAGCTATATGGTGCTGATAGATCTTCAGCCATACCATATAGTAGTTATCTTTGCAATATAAAAATTGCATAAGACTTATGGAAGATACTATAAATAGTCAAAATAAGAGTCATAGATCACATGACCCTATCTCTTAAGCTTGTAACTTATATAAAAACAATGATGATTGCCAATTCCTCTACAAGCTTTGTGATAAATGCTTAGCCAGAACCAGCACTTAAAATATCTCTGTCAGGAACCCCTTCCCAAACCCCTGACCATGGTTTCATGCTTTGGAACTCCTCAGAGAGGTGTCAGGGTAGGTTCAGACACTAGATCTAAAAATACCAACCCAAAGCCAGCATTTAACTAAAAGTTATCTATTGAGTGGAAAATCTGAAATTTTCAGACATCTACATGTCTTCAAACCCAGCTATCCAACTCAAATAGCTATATGGGACTGATAGATCTTCAGCCATACCATATAGTAGTTATCTTTGCAATATAAAAATTGCATAAGACTTATGGCAGAGACTATAAATAGTCAAAATAAGAGTCATAGATCACACATGGCTTTGGGTTGGTATTTTTAGATTTAGTATCTGAACCTACCCTGACACCTCTCTGAGGAGTGCAAAGCATGAAACCATGGTCAGGGGTTTGGGGAGGGATTCCTGACAGAGATATTTTAAGTGCTGGCTCTGACTAAGCATTTATCACAAAGCTTGTAGAGGAATTGGCAATCCTCATTGTTTTTATAACTTACAAGCTTAAGAGATAGGGTCATGTGATCTATGACTCTTATTTTGACTATTTATAGTCTCTGCCATAAGTCTTATGCAATTTTTATATTGCAAAGATAACTACTATATGGTATGGCTGAAGATCTATCAGCCCCATATAGCTATTTGAGTTGGATAGCTGGGTTTGAAGACATGTAGATGTCTGAAAATTTCAGATTTTCCACTCAATAGATAACTTTTAGTTAAATGCTGGATTTGGGTTGGTATTTTTAGATCTAGTGTCTGAACCTTCCCTGACACCTCTCTGAGGAGTGCCAAAGTGTGAAACCATGGTCAGGGGTTTGGGGAGGGGTTCCTGACAGAGATATTTTAAGTGCTGGCTCTGGCTAAGCATTTATCACAAAGCTTGTAGAGGAATTGGCAATCCCCATTGTTTTTATAACTTACAAGCTTAAGAGATAGGGTCATGTGATCTATGACTCTTATTTTGACTATTTATAGTCTCTGCCAATTGAAGATAATGTATGTAAGAGATTGTGAACAGGGCCGATACAAGAATATTTGTGATCAATGTGAAATCTATCTTGGGACCATTTTCTTTCCAGATATTTGTTCATATTTTTTCTGACTGTGGTGGAGTGAACATTTTACTTGGGGAGGGATTATATGATAATTTTTAGATGAGCAATTCTATAATAATAGCCATTATAGTCTTTATCTGAAGTGGGTGGTGTCAATGTTGTGAATATAGAAAGTGTGATATTTTTTAATGAAATTGTAATACTTTGGTAGTGATAAATACCAAATGAATTTGCAAAAGAATGTGACTAAAGGCAAATTCATCATAAAATTTAACTTTTGATTAATTTAATATTTGTAGAGGACTTTATTCATAAGATTCGCGAATGCATTGGGAGTGATCTTTTGAAATATATCTAAAAAATATTACATAGAAAAACAGAGATAAAGTGTATTAATTATCCTACATGTTAATGTTTAATTAAAAAAATCTTATATTTTTGTATTGTAAATGCAAAAAGATTTACAATTGCAATCAAACTATAATAATTTGAAGATCATAACTCCTGAACAAATGTAAAAAAAAAACATGTAAAAGAGATTATTTGGACCAACTGATAAAGTTTGTTCAGCATGAAATGCAAACTAGGGCCATTTTTAATGACGTTATATGTTTCAAAAATATGTGTTTAAATGCATGTTTTAAGTATATCTAAATTTAAATAAATTGTTAGATGCTTGGGATGTTATGTGGCATTTGAAACCAAAAAAAAAAAAAAGGTGAATTGAGCGTTTTCGGTAGAAAATTTTGTTTCAAATTCTTATCTCATCCATTGTGCTAAATTGAATGATTCTCATCAAATAGTTGATACTCAAATCACTAATTGTTTTAAGTTTTCCCATAACCTTATAGTAAATGTTACTTTTAAGCAGAAATACAAACACTAATTGTTTTAAGTTTTCCCATAACCTTATAGTAAATGTTACTTTTAAGCAGAAATACAAACACTAATTGTTTTAAGTTTTCCCATAACCTTATAGTAAATGTTACTTTTAAGCAGAAATACAAACACTCTGTAAAAATTAAAGTTATCTGTTATCATGATCAAACAGATAGCATTCAATTTAAACATTCATCTTTAATTTTAACATTGTTTATATTAAAATGATATGTGTAATATTGGAAAAAATCTGTTCTATCTAAAATAAGTTAAAAATATAGTATACTTAGAATGAAATAAATGTGGTTTGCAAATTTTGTGTTTTTATCAGTGTCTCTCTAACTTCAACCCCATTATAATACATTTACGCACCAGCACAGAAACTCAAACTAACATATCTCATTACATATGAAATGACATCCATCAAACATTTGAAAATTCTTGACTATGTTAAACGTTAAATATTCTCCTGAGATTACTCTCGTGCAATATAAGAAGTGTCTACATACAGTATATTTATAATACCTTACTAAATGATAAATAATCAAGTCATCATAGATTGTTTCAAGTTTTTGGGGGATTTTTATCAATGCATCTCTCAATTCAACTTTCCACATTGCAACCATCTGGAAAAATAACCCTGACCTTCTTTCTCAATATGTAAGCATTTGTGAATAAACATCATTAGTCAGGTCATCTTAAGGTGTTAACAACTGGATCTTCATGATTGTATTAACAAAAAAGTATTATTTTATTAAAACACCCTTATATAAGATTCTTTTTTGAATCTACTTTAAGAGATTCATAGCCCACACCACTTATTTGTAATATTTTCAAAACTTAATTGATTTTAATCTGTAATCAACTGTTTTCCAATATACTTAATTAAACAGATAAATAACACAAAAACTCTCTCAAATAATAAAAATTATTTTTCTCGTATAAATTGTGATTTTTTCTACTCTGTTTATCACAGTTCATACGTGAAGAATAATTTAATTAAACAGAGTAATGTTTTTTTTTTCTAATTGCTTAAAAAGTCTGTAGCTTCTAAATTGGTGAAATCATCAATGTAATGTTTAAGCTAAACTGCATAGAAAATTATGTATTCGGTCGTTTACTTTTTATATTTTTTTAAAATGTTATGTAATACATTCTCAGTGAGCCATAGGATGTCCGATTACGATATAATACTGAAAATATTTAGGAAAGAATATAATTAAATCAGTGCAGAGGAATTATGTTTAGGGGTATAAAACCGACTCATTAAGGATATTGTACATGTGAAAACTAATAATAGGAATATTACAGAGTTGCAGAGATGGAGAATTTTATGTGGATAAAACATCTAGATTTTTTTATGTTAAAATGTTGAATGAGTATTCTATTTTTATGTAAATATAAATACCCCATTATTAAACTTTAAGAATACGAAAATGATCTTTAGATTTAAAAAAAATAGAATCGAATGAAATAATGTAATAAATTATTGGTATTTAAGACTTCCTTACTTTTAACAATAATAAGATACAAGAAAATATTTATGACTAAAAACATATTTTGTCTTGCTTTTTTTAAAAATATATGTTGATTAAAAAAATTATGACTGAGTATTGAAAAAGTTTGTTAGTTTTTTTTTATTATTAAGTAATATTTATTACAGAGAGATATACATGAACCATGATACATAATTTTGATTGAAGACAAATTTCAGTCACCTGTAATTACACTTATCCATAATATTGTATAGTTTAACAATGGTAATCAACCTCCACATGCACTTGACATTTGTTAATCATTACCATTTGAAAGTATTACATCACTACTTTCCCAACTTTTTAGTCAGCATGTATTGTCCTTTAACATGTCAAAAGGTTCTTGCAATCTACTATCCTCATTTTATGTAAATCAAGAAACTACTACTATGCCTAACTTGTTTTCCCACTTATTAATTTTTGTTAATCGTTTGAAACAATACAGATGTCATAACCTAATACGGTACAGTAGTTTGATAAAGCCTCCAAAATGTTTTATTGTTGTAAATAAAAGTGGCAATGAACATTCAAACAAAATTCTCATTGTCAGTGAGAATAAAAAATATTTGAGTTTAAAACTTTTTTTAGTATTAATAATATTTGGTAAATAATTAATAATACTTTTGTTGAACAAGCATACCTATTTCATTAAATAAATACCATTTTTATTAAAGCAATTTTAATTGAATTGAGGTGATTTGTACCTCACAATATAAAAAAAGCTTAAATAGTAGCAGTACGCCCAAATGCTTTGTTGATAAAGCACTTTATATATTGCAATATTTCTCAGTGCTAAATATATTTTTACATAATTTCCCCTTGTTAAGATTACCTTTTACTACATTTAACATTATTTCTGTCATTATTACTCTTTAACTCTATAGCAGCATAATTTTTCACAATCCCTATGTCACATACTGTAAACTTTAATAAGTAATAATAGATGCCAGACAATAGTGCATATTAAATTCCTTTCTTGTGTTGTTCCATACAATATCCCTAGATAAGTTTTCAATTTATGGATTTCATCAGTGAAGAGTTTTATTTTGGACTAGTGCATCTATACTTTTACATTTAATACACTCTTCTTTCAGCACCCATCACTTTTCATTTATGCTATTAAGATATTATCTCAGATTAATATACATATAAATGTTTTCAATCTGAGTTAACTTGTTTGCATGGTCATATAGAATTGAAGCCAGTTCATTTTCTATACATTATGATGTCTTTTGTCTTTTAATAACTATGGGCTCATCTATCCCATCACCAAGGTTTTATACAAACTAATAATATATTAGCCTACTTCTTCACTTGTGTTTAGCTTGTATATTGCTGTTATAGCAGTATATATTTTTTTATCATTTTTGTCACATATTATAAACTTTAATAAGTAATAATAAATGTAAAATTAAAGAGCTTATTAATTCTCTATCGTGTATTGTCCCATCTAATATCAACAGATTAGGTTCAAGTTTGTGACTTATAATTTAATCGTAAAACCGACAGATAAATAATAGAACTAGAAGAAGAATGTATTAGATTCTAAAAACCCATGTGCATTAATCCAAGATCTAAAGCACTTTATTGATGAAAGCCATACATTTGAATCTAGTCTGGGGAGTTTAGCAATTTGAATTTAATAACTATCATTTGACATATGTTATTACTTACTAAATGTATAGTAAGTGGTATAGAGATGGAGAAAAAATATGCTGCTATAACACCAATATGTAAGCTAAAGAAAGACCTGTGATTAACTCACGTGACATTTTTATTGTTTTTAAACTGTATTTGTGTTTGCAGACAATAGATAAAATCTCAAAATGGTCCTAACAGAAATTGACAATTTTCAGTAAAATTACTCTTTTTTGAATAAAATTTTATATAATCCAGTAAGTACATTTTGTAACTTAGAATAGTATTTAAAATAGCATTCAATATGTGCGATTTCTTTTTGAATTAACTATTAGATTTTAATTTAATTTTTGTGAACTCGCATTTCATGATAAAATAAATGCTCACAAAATTATGTTACATTTTTTAAAATCAATAATATTAGATACAATGATATTAAAACTATTTTTTTTTTTTTAAATTGTCTCATTTTATTTTTATTTCATTATATATATATATTAAATACTACCTAATGCTGCATCAGTAGAAAATCATATAACATTAAAATGCTAATAGAATAAACTTATCACAAAATTCTTTTATGATCATGGTTTCCCCTATCTGGTGTAAAAATAAGTTAAACATATATATAATTTACATCATTCATTTCAAATTCCACCTATCTTGAATACAACAGGAAATTTTCATATAAGTTTTGATTTAGAATGAAAAAAAGTGGGCGTTATTTACCAGTTTTATTTACATAATTCTTTACAAATTTTGCCTGCAAAATTATCTTAGTAATCTATTCGGACTTCTATAAACAGTGAATCGATATATATATATATATGATAAAATATATTTTATAAAAAAACGAAAAACAAATATATCAATCAATTATATTCGAAGGCTCACACACACACACAAAAAAAACAGCAAATAGGAAGAAGACTAAAATTAACCGAATAATAAATAGTTAGTTTAAAGCATTCAAAACATCATAAGATAGAAACTACCATTTAAAACAGTATAGTTATCATTCTGCGAGGTGAGTTTAATGGAAATGATATTAAAAATTTAATGCATAAAACAGACGAGTGAAATAAGTTAATAATAAATGATATGTTTCATTTTTATTGTGCTGTTATTTTTAGAAAATCATAATTATATCATTCTAATAATACATTTCCCCAAGAATTTGATTATTAAAAAAATCAATTTAAATAAAAAAATATTCACTTTATAGGACAAAAATACATTCATTTTTGTATATGATTGAATATTTTTGTATATTGTAAAATTTGAAAAAGTTTAGGTTGGGGTTATGCACATTATGATATCTTAATTCCGTAATCTGCCTCGACCAATTCCTATATTGTTTGCTTATTCCTAATGCGGCATTATCATTTTTTTCCTAATGCAGAACTTGCAACTCTATTATGAATATGATAGTTAAAGATACTCCTTTTAAAATATATGATGACGTGAATTTATAAAAACAAATTAAACAGTAAGAGTGGTGTGTGCACAAAATTAATATAAAAATATTATATTTATATATGAGTGTGTGTGTAACAAATGTATGTAGTCACTAATGTCACAGATTGAATATAAATGTTATGTTTACTGCGAACTACATACAGTATATAATAATTAGAGAGCAGAAAAAAAAGTATATATTTTTTATATCTTTGTTGCATATGAAAATCTTCATTTAATATACATACTATCATTAGGGATAGTAAATCATTGACTACGTACCCCGATTGTCATTAAGCACAATGCATGGACACATGTTAACCATATTAAAAACATTACACCAACTTAATAAATGAACTAACCAAAATTTAAAAACTAAAATTTCACACTCAATTGAATTCACTGCCAAGGTAAACTTGTCACATACAAGTGAACACAAATCTAACACAAATATATACTAAAAAAATTAGCATAATTATCAATTACATTCAAATTATCTTTAATCTAAAAGAAATATTAAATTAAGAAGTTCAGTAATAAATTTTCAGTAATAGAGATTCTTTAATTCTTCTCTCTCTTAATCTTTTTAGAGAAAACAACATTAGTCTGTTTCTCAAATATACGATTAGGCTTGCATAATGTACAATTAAGATGTTTATGTGTAAATGTTATTAAAGATGACAATCATACCAAAAACTATATTTAGTTTTTCTTTATTCATATATTGGTATGCTGAAAATTATGAAGTTAACTGCTGTGATAAGATTGAGAATTTGGAGATTTATATATCTGATTAGATAAAATCTGGATTTAGAGTGACTGTTATAAATAGATATGATGAATGATATAAAAGAAATATTAAATAAGTTGGATAAGATAAAATATGAATGACACTGTCCCATTTTCCTATATAGCTTTGTTGGAAATAAAATTGAAAAAATATGTTCAGATAAGTTCGGTGCTGGAATTAGGATTTTCATTAACTTGAATATGTTGAATAATGTAACATGAAGAATAAATTAAATAAATTGGGCTAGTCTAATGTGTTATAAAATGGCGTGCAGCTAATTGGATTATACCGGTCATTTCTATCTTCTTACTAGGTCACTAACTAACTAGAAAATACAATTTATGGTGATCAAGAATTGGTGATGATTAATGCTACCAGCTAGACCCAGGGAGAGAAAGAGATCTTTAACATTGTTCAGAAAATTGAGAAAAGAACAGAGACAAATGTTAGCCAAAATAATTCTAAATAATTTTAATGTTTATTAAATTAAAAAAAAAAAAAAAATCTCAGACAAACAGAAACATGAAAGTTTGACTTCATTTTCTTAATCAGAGAGTTTACAAGAGTATTGTAATATTAAATACCCTGACAGGTAAGTTAATTTTCTCACCTAAGAATTAAAAAGGAATTTATAATATCTTCCTGTTAGTGATTTATAAAAAAACAAATTACAGTTTCTCTATTTAGAGATTTCAAAACAAAGGGATCTTCTACAGAATACAATGAAACAGTGAAGCTGACCTTTCTTTAGCCTGGAAAAGAAACATTGGGACTAAAAGTCAAATGTCTGCAGAATAACCCATGAATGACCATGTTCAAGATCATCATGGTTGATTGCAATACAAAAAAAAAGATTACTTTATTATGCGATCTGAAAAAACCAAAATCTCTATTAAGAATAACAGAACAATATACTCAATAACTCACCAGCCAAAAGATTTTCGGTCTACAGAAAATGCAAATCATGATTGAGTAAATTAATTATAACAAAAGAATAAAGGACAGGTGAGTTAAAAGAAAATTCAAAATATCTGTTAAAGCATTTATCAAGGGTTAGTAATATAAAAAAAGAGATAATAATTATAAAATATAAACTCACACTACACTCTCAGATAAATAAATTTAAAATAGGAAATCTTATAACTAAGACTCCAATACACACTACAAATAAAACACATAATAAAATAAGTAAAGATATTTAAATTGCATATGCAAAATATATTATAAAGGCAGGTTTCTTTTAAGATTAAGATAAGAATTTTAATGTAGAGATTTAGCTAGAGAATTAAGCCCTGGTCTCAATATACAAAAGTTCAGTTACATTTCAGGCTTTGGATATTCCATAGAGTTATTCCACTGAGATATGCAAAGTTCAGGCTTATATATGGTTCATTATGAAGATTGAGCTATTTATATGTTTGGGAGTCTGGAGTTAATCTTTGTATCAGTTCTGGACTAGGTTTCTGGCTCATGTTCTTGAAGGCACAATTATGGAGTTACAGTATTTGTCTTTGAGTTGATTTAGCACTGCATATTGTTAAGATTTCTCATGGTGTATATATTTGGAATTCTTTAGGGATGGTCACTATTTCCAATGTGTAGCTTATTTACTTCTTAGGTTAGCAAGTAGTTAAGCAATTATTTATTAGTCCATCAATCAAAGAATACTATTAGCAAAATGTATTAGAAGTCTGGAAAAGAATTCTGACTTCAGCAGTCCACACTCAGAGATCCATGTTGAGCAATTAAAACACCATTTGAATAAGAGTTACAATTTAAAAAGGCATAAAGGGCAGAATGATAATAAGAAAGATGATCATAACAAGCAGAAAAAAATAAATCAGCATAAAAATCCTAAGTCAGAAATCTAGAGTTATTTATGTGTACTGTTATCTCTCTTTTAATTACAAGTTTTGACCAGGATGAATCTCTATCTCCTGACTAATCTTAATTAAAAAACATCTGACTAAGGCTCTTATCTTATTCAAAATTAATTAAAGAAAATAAATGCAAATATAAGTCTCAGTTTTTAAAATAGGTTAAAATAAAAATAAAAATAAACCTGATCACAAACATATTTTTTTAAAAATTAAAATGCTTTTTTCAAATAGATTAAAACTTTGCTTATTCTTAATTACTGTAATGAAAAAAAACAAAAGACAAAAGTAAATTATTTTTAACTAAAATCTATTGAAAAAGTAAAATCACAGAATTTTAATATATAAATGGGTATGTGCTTTATTGCACATATTCTTAATACATAAAAAAATAACATACAAAACTTTTAAATAGATTTTTTTAAAAAGCTTTATAAATATAAAAGTTAGTTTTAATTTCATGATGGTACTTTTGAAGAAGATAACACATCCAGTTCAACTGCCCCATCATGCCCCAGAAAAAATAAAAAAAATTTCTTTGCTATTTTTTTAAAAAATAAACATTTAACTACCCTCTCTACAATCCCTGCTGAATGTTTGCCCTGTACTCTGTATAGTAAGCTATTCTACTAATTTAACTTTAAAAACATTTTATTCATTTTATTTCTCATATTTATATAAACAATTTTTTAACAGTCTCCCCTGCAACTACCACACTTCATCTGTTTGTCTACTTTAATAATCTTGTTACTACCATCTGCAAAATCTTCTATTTTTTGGAAGTTAATAGCTTTAGATATTTCACTCATTAAACAATTATGAGTATTTCCCTTAAAATAAGAAGCAGCATCTCCAGTAATTTCTACCACATATATCTAAAGACCCTTTTGCTGAACAAAATTCTACATTTCTTCAAAGTGTCTCAATTTATTATTCATAGTATCAACACTAGTAAATGGAAAGAAGTCATGCTCTACATGAATGGTTTAAATATGATTGCTCTGTAAATAACTTCAATGTCTACTTTAAAATCGTATTCCATAATCTTCTTTCTGACCTTTTTCTTTGTTTCAAATTCATGTTCAAACTGAACAGTTACTTTAGTCAACATATTTTTAATCTCCTGTGGAAACATTGTTTACATTATTTTCTGTCTTTAACTTATCTTTTGCCCCCTATATTTTGATATTTCTAATTTTCCCACCACACTATATATCTGTATCCAATCTCTGCTGATTTCTAACTTTATTTCCACCTTATCTTATCTTGTTTTAAATCATCTTTCCCTTCCTTTATATCTCTTACCACCTCAACTTCATTTTCAACTTCATGACTATCTTTAGTCATATCTTTGTCTATGGTTTCTATAGCTTCGTGATTTTTCTCAACTCTCCCTTATTTTTTGTGTCATTCCTTTATCATTTAAGCTTTGAACTCCACCAACATTGCATGTTGACTTTGTTTGATTTCCAGCAACTTTTGATTTATTTGTCTATTTTCTTCCATAATTTCTCTAATCATATTCATCAGCAGTATCTCAATCTTTTTTTTTCAACTACTCCCATTTTCAAAACAAGATTAAATCCAATGTTTTTATATTTTGTAACTTTTATTTTCAGTTTTACAATTTGTTAACTTTTTTATTATAGAAAACCAAAAGAAAAACGTTATTAAACTGTTTATTTAATTATTCATTTGAAAAAGATGGAACACCCTACTTCAAATTGCTTCAACAATACATACCACAACTAGCACAAAGTGATCCCTAATACAAAATCTTACTTCACATACCAGAAATATATTGCAATTATCTGAATAAAATCTCATATGGGTTTTCAATTTGAAACCCTACATTTGTAATGCTAAAATTTTAATACTTGTTGTACTAGCCACTTTATATCTTCTTTTGATTACTGAGAGTACCTAGATCACTAACTACCTAGAAAATTTAATTTACACTGATCAAAATTTGATGATGATGGATGCTCCCAGCTAGACCCAGAGAGAGAATGAGATCTTTAACATTGTTCAGACAATTGAGAAAGAACAAAGAGACAAGTGTTAGCCAAAATAATTCTAAGTAACATAAAAAAAATATTAAATTAAAAAAAATAAATCCCAGGCAAACAAAAATATAAAGGTTTGACTTAGATATTTTAGCAGATTCATCAGAGAGTGTACAAGAGTATTGTAATGTTACACACCCTGACTAATAAGTTCATTTTCTCACCTAAGAATTAAAAAGGAATTCACAATGCCTTTCTGCTAGTGATTTATAAAAAATAAATTTCAATTTCCCCATTTAGAGATTTCAAAACAAAGAGTGTTGTATGGAATGCAATGGAACAGAGAAGGTGAGCTTTCTTTAGCCTGGAAAAAATATTGTGACAAAGAATGACAAATGTCTACAAAACAGCCCATGAATGATCATGTTCAATATCAACATGGCTGATTCCAATAAAGAAAAGAAAAGATTACGGTATTATGTAATTTGAAACATACAAAAACAAAAATCTCTACTAAGAAAAACAGAACAATATACTTGATAAGCAGCCATCCAAAAGATTTTCAGTTGGTAGGAAATGCAAATGATGTTTGACTAGATTAATTATAACAAAAGAATAAAGGACATGTGAGTTAAAAGAAAATTATGAATATCTGCCAAAGCATTTATCAAGAATTAGTAATATAAAAAGAGAGACCTTAAATATAAAATCTAAACTTACAATACACTCTCAGATAAATAAATTTACAATAGGAAATCTTAAAACTAAGACTACACACAATAAATAAAATACATAAAATAATTAAAGATATTTAAATTAAATATGCAAAAAGTATTATAAATGCAGATCTCTTTTAAGATTATGTTGAGACATTTAATATAAAGAATAACTAGAGATTTAAGCACTAGTTTCAATATACAATAGTTCAGTTACCTTTCAGGCTTGAGATATTCTGTAGTTATTTGAGTGGGATATGCAAAGTTCAGATTATATACAGTTTTTGAGTTATTTCATGTTCAGGAATCTGGAGGAAATCTTTGGATTAGCTCTGGACTAGGTTTCTGGTCATGTTCTTGAAGGCACAATTATGAAGCTCTAGGATTCATCATTGATTTGATTTAGCACTGCATGTTGTTAAGATCTCTCATGGTGTATATTTGTGGCATTCTGAATGGATATTCAGTATTTTCAATGTGTAGCATATTCATTTATAGGTTAGAAAGTATTAGCAGTCTGGAAAAGAATTATGACTTTGGCAGTCCACACTTTGACAATCATCATTGAGTAATTAAAACACCATCTGAATAAGAGTTACAATACAAAAAGAATAAAAGGCAGACTAGTAATAAATATAATGATCATAACAAGCACAAGAATATAAATCAGTAAAACAATCATAAGTTAGAAATCCAGGATTATTTATGTGAACTGTTGTCTCCTGCTTAATATTTAATTAGATGTTTTGACCAGGGTAAATCTCTATCTCCCATCTAATGTTACTTTTAAAAAAGCAACATCGGCCAAGGGCTCTTATTTTATTCAATATTAATTTTAAAAAAAAGTAAATGCAAAAATAAGGCTTAGCTTTTAAAAATAAATTAAAATCAACAAAATAAAAAGAAACCTGGTCACAATCAAAACTTTTTAAAATTAAAATGCTTTTTCAAATAGATTAAAACATTTCTTGCTCTTAATTACTGTAATAAAAAAACAAGAGACAAAAGGAAATTATTTTAAACTAAAATCTTTTGAAAAAGAAAAATCACAGAATTTTAAAATATAAATGAGTATGTGCTTTATCAGAGGGACCAAGGCTGCCATCTAATATGACTTTTTATTTAGGTACTAACAACTGCAGATCACTTTCAAGTAAAGAAAAATTGCAAGAATTAGAAGAAAAACTGTCTTCTATTAAATGGGACATTATTGAACTTTGAGAAGTTAGAAGAAAAGGTGAAAAGACAATTGATTTAAAAAGTGTACATGTACTCTATTATAAAGGCACAGATATTGGAAATACAAGTGGAGCAGGTTTCATTATAAATAAAAAAGGAAGAACCATATTGTTGAGATTGATATTGCACAGAGTGATAAGATTAGTGATACAACTTAATAGTAGATACCAAATGCAGATAATTCAGATTTTTCTCTGACAAGTTCTCATAGTGATGAAGTAGAAGAAAATTTTTATATGGATGTACAAAAGGCTTTTGATCCAAGTAAATGACATTTTAAAATTATTATGAGAGACTTTCATGTTAGAATTGGTGAACAAATGAAAGTGCTGTAGGTAATTTTGGTTATGGTAATTGCTGTGTTCCAGCTTTTGCCTATGGATCAGCAATAATAAATTTAGTTTAGTAAACAGACAAGGTATTGAACATAATAGTTTAATATACAATATATAGGTTAATATACATAAATAGCTAACACACACACACACATATATATATATAATATGGAGAACTAACTACAACAGTTGGGGATCTTAATATCCTAATGCTCTCCGCGTACCAAAGTTAAAAGTTATAAATAAGTTCATTCTACCTATGACAGGCATAAATTACTTAATCACAAAGAGCCCAGTTGGGCATTATAAAATAATAAAAGATCAGTATGAACTGTTCACAGTCCTAGTTGGCTGGATTATCTACAGGCGCCAAGTACCTGGGATATTGTCTCCTTGAATATGCACCCGCCAGCACTGTAGCAGGAAAAAGAATTCGAGTCTTTTGACTTTTGTTTTTATATCTGTCATGTGTCAGTCTTGTTTGATTTCTTTATATTTCTGGAGTAGTTGATGACCCATATCTGTCAGACATGAGATCCAGGTTCCACTGATTTTATTTTATTCTATATACACTAGTTACGAAAATTAGCTTGACAATCTGCAATCATTGCCAATTGTTATCATTCTATATTGTTATTATTCCATATATATAACACTCCTCCCTTTACTCCAGAAATGGCTTTTCTATTATTTAGACATAGTCTCTCAATTTAAATGGCTTCTTTATTTTTCTTTTTGGTCAGCGTATATCCGTTGTTTCTTCCTCTGGCTTTGGCATAGGAATCACATCTGTTTCATTATTGTCAGGTGTTGTCTCTTCTTCTGTTTCTGCTTGTTGCTCTATATCCAATTTCTCTTGGTCCTGTAATCCTACTTCATTTGGGATAGGTGTCAAAATTTGCAGTTCTTCTACAACACAATGTCTGAGATGGTTTATATATCTTCTATATGTTGTTCCATCTTGTAACTGGATGATTACTATGTGCTGTGATAACAGTTTTGTAATTAGCCCCTCTTTTCCAAATTTGCCATGACGAGTATATCATCGAAGTATGGAATGACTCCCTCTAAACCTTGTAACAGAGCATTAATCTTTGCTTGAAAAATATTCAGCACTATAGGAATGCCAAGTGGTAATCTGTTGCATTTATATAAACCCATATGGGCTGTAAGTGCTAATTTTTCTGCTGATTTATCCGTTACGCGAATCTGATGGAATACAGAGTTTAGATCTAACTTGGCAAAATACGAAATGTTTTGTAGCCCTGCCAGTATTTTCCTTACATTTGGGACAGGATAGGCTCCCTATTTAAATATTTATGGTAACCCTGTAATCCCCATGCAACCTAACATTCCCATTCAGTTTGGTTATTACCACTACTGGTGTAGCCCAATCAGAGCTTTCGATGGGCGTTAATACTCCTTTTTTGACTAAAGATTTAAGCTTATCTTCAACTTTCACTCTTTGCACAAATGGCACATTTTGTGGTTTGCAAACTACAGGATGTGCATTTTCTAATAATTCTATTTTGACTGGTTTCGTATTTATCAACCCTAATTCTTCGTTAAAAAGCTCGGGTATTTTGTAGTTATTTCCTGTTCTACAGAAATCCCTTTGATTATATTAATTTCTATTCCTAATTCACTGAACCAATCTCTATCTATAATTGGATTACTTTTTGCATTTATGATATATAACTGTAGATTTCGTTTTTTACTGTTATACTTGATTGGCGCTGTAATCTCTCCGCAAATTTTAAGCTCGTGACCATTTATGTCTTTCGCTCTAATACTAGTTTTCTCTAGAAAACTCTTAAAATTAGTTGCTGACAAACTTTCCCAATCTGTAAGAGACATTATAGAAATGGCTTATCCACTGTCTATTTCCATTTCTATTTCCTTTTCCTGAATTTTTACTTTAATCATAAACTGACATATCTCTTTTACGTATAGATTTTTAATCATGGGGTTTCTTATTACTTTCCCTCCCCTACTTTCTGACATAGGGTTTTCAATTTTACCCTCTTTTTTACACACTAGCACCAAATGCCCCTTTTTACCGCACTTGAAACATGAGTTTTTGTACCATTTGCATTCTTTCTTCATATGACCTAATTTACCACAATAGTAACAGGTAATTTTATTGTTGTTATTACTTTTTGGCTCACGAGGCCTATCGTTCTCATTACTTGTCTTGAAAATGCCAATTTTTGTGTTCTCTTCCAACCTTGCTCTAAAAGCCTGAGCTTGCTCCAAAATGAGCTCATATTCCATACCCTTCTTAATGGCCATTTCATATGTTAATTCTGGTTCAACTAACAATTGTTGCCTAAGCCTGTAATCCACTATCCCCCAGAGTAGTTGATCCATAAGGATTTCCTTTACAAAATCGCCATACCCACAATCTTTAGCTAATTCTTTCAAAGGTAAATTATACTCTTTTATTTTCTCACCCTTTAGCTGCTTTCTATTATGTAGGGTTAATCTTGCAATATGATGAGAGGGATGTGTGCTAAAATGTTCATTTAATTTTTTAATTACGTCTTCATATTTAACCTTCTCAGGCAATGGCAATTCAAAAGATTTACTTATAACTTCGATCACCCTCTTGCCTGCAAAACAGATGAGTGCTGTGAGTTTCTTTTTATTATCGTCTATCCCATTCAAAGTAAAAAAAATTTCTATTTGGATTATATATAATGGCCATTCTCTATTTGGATTATATATAATGGCCATTCAGACACATTATCTACTCTGTATTCTCCTATGCTATTTTGACCAAACGCATACATTTTTTATTATGAATCTAACCGTTCAATTTTTGCAATTAACCACTATTTCCTAATAATTCCTCCCTCCCCTGTTTACAAGAATTACTCCTAACTGCACCACTTAATTTGCTGTGTCCCGGCTTTCACTTACGGATCAGCAATGATAAATTTAGTTTAGTAAACAGACAAGGCATTGAATATAATAGTTTAATATACAATAAATAGGTTAATATACATAAATAGCTAACACACACACATATATATATATATATATGGAGAACTAACTACAACAGTTGGGGATCTTAATATCCTAACGCTCCCATGTACCAAAGTTTAAAGTTTATAAATAAGTTCACTCTACCTGTGACAGGCATAAATTACTTAATCACAAAGAGCCCAGTTGGGCGTTATAAAATAATAAAAGATCACTATGATCTGTTCACAGCCCTAGTCTGCTGGCTTACCTACAGGCACCGAGTACCTGGGATATTGTCTCCTTGAATATGCACCCGCCAGCACTGTAGCAGGAAAAAGACTTTGAGAGTCTTTTGACTTTTGTTTTTATACCTGTCGCATGTCAGTCTCATTTGATTTTTTTATATTTCTGGAGTAGTTGATGACCCATATCTGTCAGACATGAGATCTGGGTTCCACTGATTTTATTTTATTCTATATACACTAGTTACGAAAATTAGCTTGACAATCTGCAATCATTGTCAATTGTTATCATTCTATATTGTTATTATTCCATATATATATAACAGTAATAGAAATGAGAGAGGACATAGACATGTGGAGTTTGCAGGAAAAAGAAAAACTTTATATTATGAATTCTTTTTTTGAGTAAAATGTTAGAAGGAAATGGACATGGAAGCATCCAAATGAAGGTACAGCAGAATTGGATTAAATTTTGACTAACAGAAAATACATATTTCAAGATTGTAATGTTCTTAATAGATTTAACACAGGAAGTGATCATCAATTAGTAAGATGTAACATATGTGTTAATGCAAAACTAGAGAGACATAAATTATTAAGAAAAACAATATGGACAATTGATATTCCTAATTTTCAGAAACATTCTAATGAATTTAAATTAGAACTTACAAGTTGGTTTCAGTTATTAGTAGATTTTAAACATGATTTATATTTGAATGAAATTAATATGAAAATAACTGATATACTTTCAAAAACTGCAACAAAGATGGCTGGTAGGAAAAAGCAGCAATTGACCAATAAAATTTGTACTGAGACTAGAGAATTTAAAAAAAAAAGAAGTAATATGAAGATATACAAAAATAATGCATTAAAAAGGATTGGATATCTCGAATTTTGTAAAATGGTGTGGAAAAGAGTTGACAATGATATAAGAAAGTATATCTGTGAACTAGCAAGAAAAGCTGTAGAAGAGAATAAAAGTCTCAAAAGTTTAAAACAACATTTTGGTATTGGTAGGAAATTTATATCTGCAATATGAAAAAAAGATGAAATTATTAATAAAAAGAGAGATGACATAATGAAATGAGTAGAAGACTTTTATCAAGAATTATATAGTAATAAAGAACAAGTTCCTCCTTTATCTCTTACATTTTCCGAATTTCCCAGAACGTTAAATGTAGAAGTCAGACATGCAACTAAATGCATGAAGAAAGGAAAGGCTCTAGGTAATGATGGAATTATAATTGATATATTACAAGAAGCAGGTGAAGAAATAGATTTTTTTTAGCAAAGTTATATACCAAATGTTTAAATGATAAAGATGTACCAGATGATTGGAAGAATGCAGTATTGATGTTAATATTTAAAAAAAGGTGATAAAGAAGACATTAGAAATTACAAACCTATCAGCCTTTTATCAGTTTTATACAAAATTTTTACCGAGATAATTACAACTCATCTACAGAGAACATTGGATTTCCACCAACCAAAAGAACAAGCTGCATTTAAATGTGGTTTTAGTACAGTAGCTCACATCCAGATATTGAGAGAAGTTATAGAAAGGACAAATGAATATGAGTTGTCATTATGCTTTGGATTTGTAGATTATGAAAAAGCATTAGATTCTATAAACATTTTTTCAGTGATTAAAGCATTGGTTCATCAAGGTATAAATCCAGGATATTGTCATATTTTTAAAAAAAATATTTATAAAAGAGCAACAGCAACAATTAGATTACATAATGATACTGGGAAAGTCAACATTGACAAGGGTGTAAGACAGGGTGACTCCATATCTCCAAACTTTTTAAAGCAGTGCTGCAAGAAGTATTATGTGGATTAAAATGAGAATGTAAAGGAGTGAAAGTAAATGAGGGGATTATTTAAGTCATTTAGATTTTGCAGAAGTTGTTTTTTCAAATAATGCTTTAGTACTGCAGGAAATGTAGCAGGAGTTATCAGATGAAAGTAGGAAAGTAGAACTAAAGATAAATGTTAAAAAGTCTAAAGTAATGTTTAATGGATTTTCTCAAAATATGAAAGTAAAGATTGATTTTGATGAGTTAGAAGAAATTAACAGTTACAAATACCTTGATCAGATTATTTATACAGATGGAAACATAATGGATGAAATTAATCATAGAATTAAACTTGTTTGGAGTGCTTTTTGGTAGAAATAACTTGACACTAAAAGAAAATATGATTATGTGTTTGAAAAGGAAGGTTTTTAATAAATGTGTTTTACCAGTTCTTACTTATTGATCTGAGACTTGGGAACTTAATAGAAGAGTATTGCAGAGATGTCAGACCACTCAAAGAAGTATCGAGAGATGCATGTTAAGAGTAACAAAAAGAGATTGAAAATGCAATATATAGCTAAGAAAACAAATAGGTTTTACTGACCTCATTAAAAAAGTTAAAAGACTGAAGTTGAGTTGGTCTTGACATATTGCTAGAAGAGATGATAATAGATGTACAATTGAAATCTTGAACTAGATTCCAAGAGATTGTAAATGACCCAGAAAGAGAGCATATGTGCCATGGATGGATGAAATAAGAAAGTGTGATGCAGAGAAGAGAAGCTAAGGATCGGAGAAGATGGATTGAACTTGAAAAGACCTACATCTTGCAGTGGATTGATTGATAATGGTTAATGATGATGATGATGGTGTTCTTTATTGCCCATACTCTTAATACATCAAAAATAAATAACAGGAAACTTTTAAATACAGTTTTTTTTAAAAGCTTTATAAATATAAAAGTTAGTTTTAATTTCGAGATGATATTTCTGAAGGGATAAAGCATCCTGTTAAATATAGTGAAATGTAAGAAAATTTAAAAACAAGAATGATACAATATACATTTATACACAAAAGGCTAGATAAGCAATAATGACAGAATTTTGATCCTGGTATTGTTGAGGTATTTTTTTTGAGGAAATAAATGATGAAAGCAAAATATTAACGGGTTTGTTTTTCCGCCAGCATGAACATGTGATTAAGCAGAGATAACAAAAAGTGTTTTTTTTACAGTTTTAACCATAAAATACTGCTTTGTTTTTTTTATCTTTGGTATCCATGATTATGACACCAATGGATTAAAAATGTACTTCGTTTATTGAATTAAATTTTATTTTGAATCTCTTTAAAATTGCTTTAATATTCTATATATATATATAACTGAATATTTGTAAATATAGTAACTTAATAATTAAAAAATATTTTATCCATTTAGGAGCACTTTTGATTATCCCAGTAATCTGTTTCAACTAAAGCGTTGAAATGCTAACTTTCCCACAATTCCGTGATCTTAACGTTTGCTGCTTGCCTGTTAATCAAGTCATGTTTATATTTGTATATTAGCATAGCTTCCTTTATTTTTCTTTTATTGTTATTTTTTTCAATTTGCAATATTTCTACATTGTTAAAATTGAAGTCAAAACCATAAATACATGATTTATTATGGTCGTAAAAAACAGATGCTGAAATATTATTATCTACTATGCAATTTTCTTTCAATTTCTGAACACGTTTTAATAATAGCAAGTGTTCTTTAGTTCTTTTTTCCAACGTACATCTAGTTCACCTATATATCCATCACCACATCTACATATCCATTTATAACTGACACAATTTTTATTTATAAACGAGGTTTTATCTTTGGAGTTATTTATTAATTTGTTTAATGTAGGAGGTGTGTAAAATGCAACGTCACATATATCTTTATAAATTTTCCTTATAAACTTTACTTGATAATTTGAAATATATGGGATTGATATCCATAGTTTTTTATTAGCAGGAGAATGAATATTATTATTAAAATTTTTATATTTTATATTAAAATCTCTAATAACATTATATATGTGATTATAACTGTAGCCAACATTTAATAATTCATTTGAATATATTTCAATATTTTTGCCTTTATCTGATGAATATTTGCAAAGACTATTATTTCTAAATAAAAAGGACTTCAAACCTGCCATTTTGTGTGACATTGGCACTTTTGATTTATATGGAATATAACCTCTTTTTACTATAGGTTTAATGGTCATACAGTAATCCAGCATGCATTGATTTCTAGTTATTTTAAGATCAAGAAACTGAACGCACATGAAATCTTCATCTGTTTTTATCCATCTTAGGCCTTTCAAACAATTTAATTCCTTAAATAACTCATTAATAGTATTTGGTTTACCACATACAAAAACATCATCAACATTTTGATAATATGCAGTAATATTTTTTTGATAATATTCATTTTTCAAAATATTTTCTTCATATGTAGAAATTATAAAATTACATATTTGAGCAACAGTAGGTAATCCCATCGGCCATCTGTTACACATTTTATAAAAATCTTTATTAAAAACTGCATAAATACTTTTATCAATAAAATTTAATGTTTCAATTATAAACTTTATTATTTTCACGTTAATATTTTTTAAACTTAATGTGTTGGAAATAATTTCGATAGATGCCGATCGATCAATTGATCCATACATTTCACTAACATCTAGAGTACATATAACGTCATTAACATCGATCTTAACATTATGGATTTTATTAACAAAATCAAATGAAGAACTTATTGTATATTTACCAAAACCAAAAATTTCTTGTAGCATTTTCTCAATTAAACAACAAGTTTCATAATAAAATGCCCCTCCAAAATCAATCATTAAACGCAATGGTTCGTTTTCTTTATGCAGTTTTATATTTGAAAAAATCTTAGGACATATTGCAGCAGAATGGTAAATTTTATAGTAAGTACTGTTATCAATTGCTTTATTTTTGGCTTTTTTAAAAATGTTATTAATAAATTGAATATGTAAGTTTTCTATATTTACTTTATCAACTTTTATAAAGTTAAGATTCTTTATTTGAGTAATGACTTTGTCTTCATAATCAGATTTTAATAACAAACACATCCTAAGGCCCTTGTCCTCTTTTATACAAATTAAATTATTCGCAGATGTAAATTTTTTAAATTTAGATATTTGTTCGTTCCAATCGTAATCCGTTTTATAATTACATTTTTTTTCTTTTACTTTTTTTACTAAATCATTACAAATTTTTAAATCAGATTTAATTCTGCTTAATGAATTTTCAACTGAAGATTTTAATTCTAGATCACTGTCTTCCCACTGACCGCCAACATATTTTGCACCAAGATTTAATATATGTTTTTGTTGAAAATCGAGATCCATATTCGACAAATTTAATGTTGGCTACAGTTATAATCACATATATAATGTTATTACAGATTTTAATATAATATAAAAATAAAAATTTTAATAGTAATATTGATTCTCTTGCTAATAAAAAATATGGATATCAATCCCATATATTTCAAATTATCAAGTAAAGTTTATAAGGAAAATTTATAAAGATATATGTGATGTTGCATTTTACACACCTCCTACATTAAACAAATTAATAAATAACTCCAAAGATAAAACCTCGTTTATAAATAAAAATTGTGTCATTTATAAATGGATATGTAGGTGTGGTGATGGATATATAGGTGAATCTAGATGTACGTTGGAAAAAAGAACTAAAGAACACTTGCTATTATTAAAACGTGTTCAGAAATTGAAAGAAAATTGCATAGTAGATAATAATATTTCAGCATCTGTTTTTTACGACCATAATAAATCATGTATTTATGGTTTTGACTTCAATTTTAACAGTATAGAAATATTGGTACTCATCTTATAGCTAAAGGCATTGCTCTATGGCATGGTTTTCATGCCAAAACACATAAAAATGCTGTTTCCGCAGCCGACACATTCGAACCCGCATTTTCTATAATACAACTTTTTTATTGTGCTACAGAATGCAGGCTGCTATGTCGCGTCGCAGTACAGCATGTATGTCACATAACAGCAAATACATTTTCCAAATTCGCACATTTTATAAAATAATTACGGCTTGATGAGAGAGTTTGTATTTGAATTGTATTGAAATATTGTTTTCATTGGATTTTTTTATATTTTAAACTATTGAAATGTTCATATTTTTTAAAACAATAATTATAGGACTTTTTACAACATACTGTATTGAACTTTTATTTGGGAAAATGTTAAATATCTATGTTTTTATTGAGTTGCAATTAGGTAATATGTCAAGTAATGTACTGTTAGTAACATTCCATGAGACAAAGAAGATTCTACCATCTGTATATTTTTGAAGTAAAAAAGAGCGGTACGAAAAAAATATCCAGTAAGAAAAGTCCAAATATACAGTTTTTTTTGTAAATTTAATAAAAAGCAAATATTATAAACATGTTTAATAAGTAAAGAAGACATTTGTATGTGTTTGTTGTTGTTTAAAAAAATTTGAGTTTCCGAGTACGGTTACGATTTTGAATTTTTTTATTTTTGCATTACAAACAAACAGAACACTAACCCTAAAACTAACCCTAACCCTAAAACTAATCCTAAACCTAACCCAAAACTAACCCTAAAACTAACTCTAAACATAACCCTAAACTAACCCTAAAACTAACCCTAAATCTAACTGTAACAACTTTTACTTTTATTATGATTATTATTTTTTTAGTTAAACAACAACAAAAAAAGTCGTAACACAAGTAAAAAAATATCCGATAGAAAATTGATAAAAAAAAAGCCGTAACACAAGTAAAAAAATATCCGATAGAAAATTGATAAAAAAAAGCCGTAACACAATTTAAAAAGTATACGATATAAAAAACACGAATCAAATTGTAATTTGTTGATTTTATTTTACATTTATTATTATCATTTAAATTGTATATGTTAATAAAAAATAATATTTAAAAAAGACAATTTTGTTTTGTTTTTATTTTTGCATTACAAAAAAGCACAGAAAAATTATTAAAATCAACGGTCCATGAATGTTCATATTTTATAGTTTTAGCGTGAAAATGGCACCATCCAATGGCATCTTTATCTATAATACAAGCACTGAAAAAAATAACAATAAAAGAAAAATAAAGGAAGCTATGCTAATATACAAATATAAACATGACTTGATTAACAGGCAAGCAGCAAACGTTAAGATCATGGAATTGTGGGAAATTTAGCATTTCAAAGCTTTAGTTGAAAGAGATTACTGGAATAATCGAAAGTGCTCCTAAGTGGATAAAATATTTTTTAATTATTAAGTTACTGTATTTACAAATATTCATTTATATAATTACGTATATTGCTTTAAAAATACAGACATCAAATCATAATATTATATATATATATATATATATATATATATTGCTTTTTAAATTTGTAAAAAAAACATCACATTCTTTATTTTCCTCTTTACATCCTTTCCTCCTATTCATAAAAGATATTGACATTATTTAGATAAGAGACATTACTAGTGTTCAACATATGCTCAAAAAAATCTGATTTGAAATTGGAGACAAAATTCACCTTATTAAAAAGTGTATGTATTCTTAGATTTTACCACTTAAATTTTCACTAGTTGACCTATCATAAATATTTATACTTATAGTTGTATTTGTCTGTTGGGCTATTTTCATCATCTAATATTAAATATTAAATATTTAAAAAAATGTAATTTTATTTAAATTTTCCAATTTCCGTCAACTGTTAGTAATAGCACTAAAGTTAATATATATACAATGTACTGAGTGTTATTATTGTCCTTCTTATTCAGGTGTTGCTGGTCTGATCAGTGACAGTACTAACATGAGAATCAAATCTGCACCTTTAGATTTTTGAATATTAAATTTTAAGATAATGGTTTAACCAAATGAGCTGTCCTGCCAAAGACGATAGTCTATAGAAATTTTATATTCATATCCACACAATTCCTTATAATTTTTCCAATTTTTCCCAAAAGCAAAGTTAATTAGTCATTTTCAGACTATATATATAGTCATAGTAAATAGAGTTATGATACCATTTTTATTATCATATGAGCAACTTCTTTGAATTTTTTGTATCATTTTTTCTATATCTATATTTTTGTATTAGGCCAATTGAACATATATTCATTGATACATACATAGTCTACTGTCTTACATACATCTGTTTCCTTTATTCCAATCATCAGTTTATTTTCTTGTAATTATTTTTCAACAGGGTGACATATTTCACTAACATAAATCCTTCTACATTCATAGATTATTTTATAGATACAATTTTTGCTTTTCAGCATTTATTCTTTAGGCTTTGTGGATCTTAAAGTAGTTGTTAAATAGTCACTGTACATCGCTTGATGGCACTGTTTCTGCACAAAAACATAAAGATATAACATTCCCGGGCCTGTTGATTCTTAAGCAATTTGCTTTATTTCATAATATGGCTTTTTTTCTTAAAAAATGTACATTATTCTTTTTTTTTGTAAAAAAAAGTGCCTTTTTTTTCGTTTTTATAAAAAAAAGCGGTATTTTTGAAATAATATGCCTTTATTTTTCTTAAGAAAGTACCTTATTTTTTTTTCTCATGTGTCATAGCATCATCCAGGAAGCAAATCCGCCAACCTGGGACAACAGCCTTTTTTTTAAAAAAATGATGTTTTTTTCATAATGATTTTTTTAATTATCTTATATGGTGGCTTTTTTTTTGTGAATTAAATTACACATTTTAAAAAAAGCTACTTTTTTTGGTTTTTATTTTTTACAAAAAGGAGGGGGGGATGTTATTTTTTAATAATATATGCCTTTTTTGATAATAACAGTAAGTTAGTTTACAATGTACAGGTAATGTGTTCCAAAAACGCATAATTTATTTTATAGTAATTAAGCAGAGGAGGGTTTCTTTTTTTAATAATACTACAACAAATGTACGTTAAAAAGCGGATGTTATTTGTCCAGTAATTAATAAGACTTAGATTTTTGATTTTCCTGCTTTAATCTTTTCTTTTTATTTATCTTCTTATTACAGTAGTTACCCCCAAAAGGCCACATTTTCTTTATTTACAATAAAGAATCAAGGACTAAGTTTTTTTTAGACTGGCCTACTTTCCTCCACCCCCTACCCTTCAACACTGACAGTCTGGTTGTAATATTAAATTACATCTTTAATAATTAAAATTAAAAGTGTGTGTAGCATTTAAAAAAGAAGCTATAATGAATGCACAAATATTAAATGCTTAGCGCTTTAGAGGTGGGTTGCCAAGCTTTAAAAAAAAAACAAATGAACAACACCAAAACAAATAAAACTTTGGAATTGATTGCCTTACAAATTCACCACAATGACCCAAAACCAATTCATTGAAAAAATAAATTTATTGACAACATATGACAGTAATTAATAAGAAAACTTTTTTGGCTGAAAAGTGTAACATTTTTGAATAACATTTGACTATCTACAACAACAATTGAAAGAACAAACATGACAGAAATGACTTTGGAGACTAGTGAGCACACAACCTGCCAATTTCATGTACTAAGTATCATAGCTTTACCATATCAGCATTAATTGACATATGGGGCAGAGAGTTTTGAGCCTGCAGAAAGGCAACTGCATCAGCTTCTGTGTTTGGGATATCCCACAGTTGAATCATTATGCTATTGTCTTCAGCCATTTTGTTTTTCTCAGATGAGTCATGGCCAAAATGGGACTTTTTTGTAAACACCTGCAATCATGCAGTGGCAAAGCTGTTTCCAAATTTAAAACACTTCCACACTGTGTAGGGAAGTATTGCTGATACACTAACAATTAGTAGTAGGTAATACTATATCAGTTGGGGTCTAGGGAAAACCATTTGGAACAACATTTCAACAGTTCTAAGACATTCCAGTACACACAGCCTTAGATTAAATGGTAGCAAAGTGTCATTACTTATTGTATGCATAGAAAGACACACAAAGCTAGGTAGAACATTTCTGTGCATATGCATAAAAATGATGTCATCCAGCAGCCCAATTAAATGGCTATTATAATCATAGTGTTGTATTAGCCACAATGTTTGGTATGCAGCAGAATACATGGCTCTTAGTGATCAGTAGTATCATAGTTTGGCTGCAAACCACATTGCATTGCTGCTAAATGGTTACTATGATTCTAGTGGTGTATTAGCCATATGTTTGCCCATGAAAGCTGTATTATTGTGTGTTTTTACACAGAAGCAGCCCACAAAGTGATGTATAGTGGCTATTTAACAAATACTGAAATTAAAATTTCCTGTAGTGTGGAATGGCTGTAAAAAGCTGTTCTGATGTTTTATTGATTGCAGATTTGTTTTTATGGTACTTTTTGTTGCTTGTTTAACATTTTTTAATAACAGTTGATGGATAATCATTTTTCATAAGAGTTTGTTTTATATAGATTTTTTTTTAATATCACTAGTTTTTGAACAATTTTCTTTTTTTATCTTCCATAGTGATAATATAACCATGTTTTGTGTTTCTGGTCTGATTGGATGTATATGCTAAATATTTTGTAAACTGTACTTTTAATTTTATGAGAGAATCTTGTCACAAAAATATCTAAAAATATTATTTTTTATTATTATTCTGATTCTATTGTGAATTTAATTGAAGGATATTGATGTATTTTCAGAAAATTTGTGATACTCCTTCACAAGGTGACCTTATAACATATATATATATCATCAATATAATGAAGCTAAACATTAGATGGATATAGATTTGTCTTTATAGCTGTAAAATAGCAGATAAATGAAAGAAAACTGTAATCAATATAACACCAGAAAAGCTATCAAGGGCTATATCTCTCTATGAGGAATTCTAGCATCTACAAAGCTTAAACATCAAATGATGACAAGCGAAAAACTATATATATATATATTGTAATGGGAATGGTTATTTGGATGGATTAATTTATATATATTTATTTTATTTCAATTAATTTTTTATACTTATTTTTTATACATTTTTTTTTTTAAACTTTGATTCTTCCTTTCATTTATTTATTATTTGTTTACTATCACTTTTGCTAAATGAAATATCCTGGCTTAGCCTCAAACTGTAATGGATATTGTTTATTTATTTATTTAACCAACACTGTTACAATGCAAGCAGAGACCCTTAACCGAACCTCAAGGCAATACGTACATATTATCTTGGCGTTATTTTTCCCGATCAAGAACCCTCGGCTGCTGAACAAAGCAAACTATTTCAAGAAATTTAATGAATGTCCAGCGCTTGCTATTTATTTTTTATAATTGGGAAATTCTCACAAACAAGCAGTGCACGAATACCTTTAAGAATCAGCCTTACCCTTTAATCACTAAATTACAGTTTTCCCCTCCTGTCATAATACATGATAACAATAATAAAAAAAACACACACTTATATAAATACATGGCTATAATAAAACATAGTAAAACAGATCAAATATAAAAGCTATCTTGAAGTCCTATTGGGTAGAGTTCTAAATCTATCAAGATTGTTCCTTGTTTATTTATTTACGAACATTAAAAATTAAAATGCATGCATGCTTTTTACCTAGGTTTTTATTGTAGTTGTTTCCATGGGCATTCCTTTCAAGCACTCTTTACCATCCAGTGGGAGATCATCCCTTTTTTTGTAGCTACAGTATGTCCTTCACTGTTGGCTGGATTGATTTCTCTCTCAGTTTGATTTGGTTATTTCTCTTTCCAGTTTTTTACTTCTTGTCAATTCTTTAGGTAGATTTTAAGTTGTTCAGTCACAGAAGCAGTGGTCTTTCTAGCAGATCAGGCATAGATCTTATACATTGTGAGTCAGTGGTGAGACAGATTGAGTATGAACCCACCCCCCTTTAACACCACTAGCCGCGTACTTCTTTCATTTTTTTTTAGCTATTGCTTCTTCAAAATCTCTACTCGTAATAATAAGATAATAATTGTAATTCTGGTCTTACTGTCCTTTCCTTTGTTCATTTTCTTTTTGTAAAATTTAATTAATGATTAGATTTCCAATGAATTCTTATCATCATGTTTCTTTAATTAGTGGCTGGAATGTAGGTTTTAATTAATCGAGCCGTAATTATAAGCTTTTCCTTGTTATACATTTTTCTTTGTCTGAGGAATTCAATTAGTCCAACAGACTTTCACACATCTAATTTATATGGCCATATTATTTTTATATTACTTATTACATTTAATTTTTACATAAAAGTTTACAATTCATTTTTTTCAAGTTTATGTTTATAATTTATTTTAACTTGTTACAATATAGTTTTTTTAAAGAAGAGAAAAAGACACATTTCTTTATGCATGCCCTTCCCCTTTCCCACAATAAACAGAAATAACTTTCAAGCATTTGACTTACTCATTCTTTTTAAAAGATAGAAAGACACACATTTCTTTATGCACCCCCTCCCCTTCTCTTACTATTACAAAAATCCAAAGTAATTTTGACATTTGAATTTCAACTTTTTTCTTTTCCTTCTTTTTTTTTAAATTTTAGTAGCTAATCCCTTTACCTTTATTACTTTCTAGTAGCTAACTTATCTAATTTTATTAATAAATATATATGTGTGATGATGACTTTACATGGTCGTCACATTACACTCCACCCACTTTTGAGAATTAAAATTAGGTCGAATCTTAGTCTGAGATGAGAGCTTATTTTAATTCTTTGCTTTCAACGCTTACTTCTGCTGCTATTACATACTTTTCCACTCTATCATGATGAGTGATGATGATGATGAGAATAACTGCAGAGAGACAGCTAGGTAAAACTACTCAATTCATTCTGA
This sequence comes from Epiperipatus broadwayi, assembly GCA_028023455.1. NCBI lineage: Eukaryota > Metazoa > Onychophora > Udeonychophora > Euonychophora > Peripatidae > Epiperipatus > Epiperipatus broadwayi. Next base: position 7,973,704 of record JAQFVV010006234.1, read on the forward strand.
TCGATTTTGGCTGATCAACCAATTTAATCTCTATGCAACAAGAGCATGGCATGGCTTAACTCTATCAAAAAACATAAAAGGGTTTAAAGCGTGTGAACAGCAGGATATTTCTACAACCTGTTCATCTTGTGCAAACAACAAATTCTTATTTCTTTCTTTATTTTATTTATTTTGAGACATTAATTCTTATTATATAATGAGTCCAGAATTCTTACTGGTGCTTCATTTAACAGGTTTTAATACCGAAAGCCATGTGAATCTACAGTTAGCGAAGAGACGGCTGAATCAAGCTCAAAATATGACCCAAACATAACACAACCACACACACATATATGCCTCAATCTGCAACCTCATACATGTATCAGTGATATCTATCATTTAAGTATTATCACTATTGTTCATTTATTTTATTTTATTAATTATTAACTGGCTTTATAATGAGCCTAAATGATTCTTATTTCTATTTTTCCTTTTATTTGTTAATTATATCTGCATTTATAATTGACAAATTGTTATACAAATAAATTATTTCCAGATTTCTTTTATTTTTTTTTTGTTATTACTTTTATTTACATTTGTCTTGCTGTGCTTGACTGCACATAAACATGCATTAAGTTTATCATTGATTTCACTCCGTGAACATTACTTTTTTTGCTTATTATAGTAACTTTAATTATTTGTCGAGAGACGATTTGCCCCACCTATCATATATTTAAAAATTAATCTTATTTCTCGTTATTCCATGATGTTACTATTTGATCGAACTGACATATCCATCCGTTTATTTCCTTAAGCTTAGTTTTTATCTGGAGGCTTCTTATCCCTCCTTATCAGCCTTAGTGATTAAGCATTATATGTCCCCTTTTCCTCCATTCCTTGTGCTACTACGAAAGCATTAGTCCCATACATTCATCTGATTAGGTAAGGGCCATCATAGATAGGTTGAAATTTTTTATACATATGTTTTTCGGGATGGCTCATAGGCTGCACTCTTACCATGACCTTGGCTCCTATTTTAAATATGATTTTTGCTCCTCCCTGTCTCCGACATCTTACATTTCTGATCTTTTTTAACCAGCTGAGTGCTTGCTCTGTGTCCTTCCTTCTATTTATCGATCTTGTTCCCACTGGTAGTTTGGTCTCAAAGGGGAATGGGATATTTCTCCCATAATGCAAATGAACAGGTTCGAACCCTGTGGATTCATTTTTTGACCAGTTTATAATATTTACTATTCACGGGATTTCCTTTACCCATCTTCGATGGTCGTCATGGATGTAGACACGAAATAATCACCCCAATTCTCTTATAATTCATTCACACAGATTAGACAGGGTTATGGATTGACATCAGTTTGTGGTTTATCCCATGTCTGTGAATCCAATTCTTCCATTTGTTTGATATGAATGGCATTCCATGATCCTATAGAATTTTTCTCAGGAATTCCCACAGCTCTGAAGTGCTGTTTCTCTAAAGCCCTAATGGTTTCTTTTGCATTAGCCTGAGTTACTGGATATGCCACCATTAGCTTCGAGAATATGTCATATGTGATAAGCAGATATTTCATTTTATTAAATGGGGGTAATGGCCTGTAAAAGTCAATTGCTATTAAACTATTGGGTCACTGGGTGTATATTGGTTGTAATGGCTCTATCCCCGATGTGTTAGGTGGCTTCGTTTTTCCGCACACAGCACATGTGTCAATGACATTTGTAATGCTAGCATACATTTGTGGCCAGTAGAACCAATGGCTGAGCCATCCTTCCACCTTCTTCACCCCACAATGGCCGTATGTATTATATATGTGTTCAATCACTCATTTCCTCATGATGACCGGTAGGACAATATGCATTTGTTTCTTTTTCCTAAACACATGCTGAAGGACTCCTCCTTTTAAGCAGAAGTGCTTCCTGTCCTTCCACAAAGGATTCTTCTTCGTGTCAGTCATAGGCTGATGTTGTAAATAGTTTATTATCTGCTTGCACTCATTGTCCCTTCCTTGATGCTCTTTTAATTTCCACAAATCATCTTCCATTGTTCTTTCTCTGCCCAATTCCACTGTTGCTATATATACTCCATCACAGCTTAAGTGTTGCCCTTCCACCACCGGATATTGGCTTAGTGTATCTGCTACAATCTTCTCTTTCCCACAGCAGTACACTACTTTATAGTTAAAATTCCTGCAGGAACAAACTCCACCTTATTAGCCTGCTATTTGTCAAAAAGCTGTGGTTAAGAAACTCAAGGCTCTTATGGTCAGTCATCACCACTACTTCGGACCCTATCAAATATTGCTGAAATTTCTTAAACGCCCACACAACTGCCAGTGCTTCCTTCTCAGTCACAGTATAATTCACTTCTGGTCCTTTCAGTAAGCAACTAATGAAGCAAAGGATCCTGTGTTGCCCTTTTTCTAGTATTTGAAACAACATGGCCCACAGTCCGAACCTGCTACTATCCATCTGTGCAAAGAACGGTCTATTGAAATTAGGAAATGACAGCATAACTTCCCCCAAGAATCCCTCCTTCACTCTTTGGAAACTACGCTCATGCTGTTCCCTTCATATCCATGCTTTCTCCTTTCTTAATAATTGTAGTAATGGTTCTATGTCTAGTGAAAAAACCCTATAGAACCAACTGTAAAATGTACACAGCCCCAGGAATGATTTAACATGTTTTTTATTTCGAGGTATAGGAAATTCCTGAATTGCTTGAATTTTTTCAGGGTGTGGTAGTATTCCCCTTTCACTGATGATATGGCCTAGAAATTTGACCTCTGTAGTCATCATGTGGCTTTTATTCAAATTGATTCTAATACATTTTCTTTTGCACTCGTCTAATAACCGCTCTAAATGCTCAAACTGTTCCTCTATAACTTTCTGACGCAACAACAATATTGTCCACATATATCACAACATAACTTTTAACATCTTCTGACAACACTTGAACTAGACACTGCACTAGCCCCGCCCCACTATTTTTTAACCCAAATGGAATTCTATTAAAGTTATACACTCGTCCATTATACCTAAATGCCGTATATTTCCGGTCCCTTGGATGCAACTTAATTTGCCAATAACTGGACGTCAAGTCAAAAGTCGAAAATATTTTTTTATTTTTAAATTTTGTCAACAATTCATTCATAGGTGATGGAGCATTCATATCAGGAATGGTTATTCCATTCAACTGTCTAGCATCCAAACACAACTGAATTGATCCATCCTTTTCTTTACTGTTACAATGGGGTTATTATATGGGGATGAGCATTTAGATATGATCCCCCATGGCAGCATTTTGTCTATTTGCTCTTCTACCTCACATATATATTGATAGGGTATGGGATATGCATTAGCTCGATAAGGCCGATCTTTCATGAGCCTTATCCTGTGTTCATACCCTCGGATCTCTCTGGGAATCTCCGAGAACACCACCTCGTAGGAATATAATAATTCCTTCAGCCTATCTCTTTGTCTATCACTTATGACTTTCGATTCATCTATCACTTTCAGCATTTCTCTCTCCATCGAGTCATTTTGTATATAATCCATTTTATCAGCTTGTTTTCTTAAATCCATTGTAAATGGAGTTGTTACATTACCCATCTCTGCCCAACCATGCTTAAAATCCAAAACACAATCATTTTTATGCATTAAGTCCGATCCTAGTATAACTTCATGGATTAAGCCTTCTAAAATCAACAATACATGATCATATTCTATATTAACTATGCGTAATTTCACCCATACCTGTTTTGATGCCAGTTTGACTCTCTTCCCATTAGCCATTACAACATGTGTCATTTTCAAAGGTAGGGTTTTATTACCGGGTTGGCACAACTTACTTTATCAAATATCTCCTGTGACATAACAGATATCTGACTCCCCGAATCTAATTGTGCCATAGTCCCAATTTCTCCTACTCTTATTTCTATCTTTGGACAGATCTGTGGTGCCATCATAGGCATACTCTCCTCCCTATTATGTACCAAATTTGCTAACTGTATATGACCAGCTTCCATGTCTTTGCCTCCTCCTGTACTATTATCTAAAATTATTAAAACCTCAGCCATCTGTTCTACCGTTTGCTTGTCAATTGTCACTTGTTCTATCTCTGTGGGCAAGCCTCATCTAACTAGCCACATAATTTGCTGCTCTGTAAATGGGTGTATAGTGAGTGCTCTTGATTTCACTACCTGTCTGCAAAAAAACATGTGGAGTGATTCCCCCGGCTGCCATTTAATTTGTGCTATTTGAAACTTAAAATTTTCCTGAAGCTCCTCCCCCCAGTAGGTTGCTAACATTGAGTGCTTATATTCCTCGAATGTCACTGGTTTTACTTGTAGTGAGTCCCACCAAAACCGGGCTTCATCCTGTATATGACTGCATGCTATGGCAACCCTTGTCTCCTCACTCAATCCATTCAAGTTGCAATAGCACTCCACACTCTCCAAATGCTCATTCGGCGTCTCTCCCTCCTTTCCTGAGAATGTTTTCACTCTTAAAAACTGACTGGATGCCTCTGTTTTATGTATATCTGCCCATGTTTGCATGATTTCCTGTTCCTCCTTTTTTTCTTTCTTTATTTCCTTCCCTTGCTCATCTCTAAGCTTGTCTACCTCTTGACACAAGGTTTCTAGCCTATCCTTCACATATTCCATCTTATTATTTACTTTCAACTCAACGCCGTGTTTGACTTTATCCCATTCTCCCAGAAGGTGCTGCTCTATTTTCTCCGTTAATTGCTCCTGGTGATCCAACCTTTCATTCGCAACCTTCACTTGATATGAGGTTTGATCACATTTTTTATTTACTTGTTCAACCTTTTGGCTAAAATTCTTACTTAATTGTTCATCCAACTGTTCTATCCTTCTATTTCTTTCATCTCTTTCCCTCATTTCCATAACCAACTGTTGCTGGCTTTCCATACTTTCATGAGCATATCCTTTATACTGTAGCTTTCTATTTTATTTTTATTATCAACCATCATCTCCATTCCCTTGCTAATTTCTATCTCACCTTCACTAGCTATTTCTCTGGACGGTTCCATTTGTTCTTCAGAGGTTTTTTCGATTTCCCCCACTAGAGCATCCATTTTGTTTTTGATCTCATGTGTATATTATCTATCTAACACACACACTAACTAATCATTTATAGTTTATTCTATCGCTTTATTATTCTAACTCTCTCCTTATAGGATTATCTTACTTTTCTGAATTTATATTTCACTGACACTAGGTACGTTTGTTCGACTCTTCCCATCCCACTTACTAATCCTCATTCACCCATGCCTGCCTTCAAGACCCCTCCACAACTGTCTCCAATTTACAACCTAACTTCCCAAATGATATCACGTTCTCTTTCTCTCCTTTTACCCTTTATTACTTTATTTATTTCTTGCTTTTGTCTACCACCAAGCTATTTTTGATTTGTTTATTAATTATTGCATAAATTATTTCATTTTGTTGTACTCAAATTCAAATGGGCTGAACTTATAAATATGAAAATATCTCGGAACTGGTCCCCAATTGTAACGGGAATGGTTATTTGGATGGATTGATTTATATATATTTATTTTATTTCAATTATATTTTATACGTATTTTTTATACATTTATTTGTTTTAACTTTGATTCTTCCTTTCATTTATTTATTATTTGTTTACTATCACTTTTGCTAACCGAAATATCCTGGCTTAGCCTCAAACTGTAATGGATATTGTTTATTTATTTATTTAACTAACGCCATTACAATGCAAGCAGAGAGCTAATACAGATACAAATTTAACTTCATATCCATACCCTTGACCGAACCCCAAGGCAATATGTACATATTATCTTGGCATTATTTTTTCCGATCAAGAACCCTTGGCTGCTGAACAAAGCAAACTATTTCAAGAAATTTAACGAATGTCCAGCGCTTGCTATTTATTTTTTATAATTGGGAAAATTCTCAAGAACAAGCAGCACACGAATACCTTTAAGAATCAGCCTTACCCTTTAATCACTAAATTACAGTTTTCTTCTCCTGTCATAGCTTGGTGATAGGAGAATAAAACAAGTATACGCAATTTAGAAATAAATATGTTTAATAACACTCACACACATATATAAAAAAATACATGATAACAATAATAAAAAAACACACACTTATATAAATACGTGGCTATAATAAAACATAATAAAATGGATCAAATATAAAAGCTATCTTGAAGTCCTATTGGGTAGAGTTCTAAATCTATCAAGATTGTTCCTTGTTTATTTATTTACGAACATTAAAAATTAAAATGCATGCATGCTTTTTACCTAGGTTTTCATTGTAGTTGTTTCCATGGGCATTCCTTTTGAGCGCTCTTTACTATCCAGTGGGAGATGACCCCTTTTTTGTAGAGATGGTATGTCCTTCACTGTTGGCTGGATTGATTTCTCTCTCAGTTTGATTTGGTTATTTCTCATTCCAGTTTTTTACTTCTTGTCAATTCTTTAGGTAGATTTTAAGTTGTTCAGTCACAGAAGCAGTGGTCTCTCTAGCAGGTCAGGCATAGATCTTATACATTGTGAGTCAGTGGTGAGACAGATTGAGTATGAATCCATGTCCCTTTAAAGCCACTAGCCATGCACTTCTTTCATTTTCTTTTAGCTGTTGCTTCTTCAAAATCTCTACTCGTAATAATAAGATAATAATTGTAATTCTGGTCTTACTGTCCTTTCCTTTGTTCATTGTTTTTTTTGTAAAATTTAATTAATGATTAGATTTCCAATGAATTCTGGTCTTACTGTCCTTTCCTTTGTTCATTGTTTTTTTTGTAAAATTTAATTAATGATTAGATTTCCAATGAATTCTTATCATTATGTTTCTTTAATTAGTGGCTGGAATGTAGGTTTTAATTAATCGAGCTGTAATTATAAGCTTTTTCTTGTTATACATTTTTCTTTGTCCGAGGAATTCAATTAGTCCAACAGACTTTCACACCTCTAATTTATACGGCCATATTGTTTTTATATTACATATTACATTTAATTTTTACATAAAAATTTACAATTCATTTTTTTCAAGTTTATGTTTATAATTTATTTTAACTTGTTACAATATAGTTTTTTTAAAGGAGAGAAAAAGATGCATTTCTTTATGCATCCCCTTCCCCTTTCCCAAAATAAACAGAAATAACTTTCAAGCATTTGACTTACTCGTTTTTTTTAAAAAGAGAGAAAGAGACACATTTCTTTATGCACCCCCTCTCCTTCTCTTACTATTACAAAAATCCAAAGTAATTTCGACATTTGAATTTTAACTTTTTTCTTTTCCTTCTTTTTTTTTAAATTTTAGTAGCCAATCCATTTACCTTTATTACTTTCTAGTAGCTAACTTATCTAATTTTATTAATAAATATATACGTGTGATGTGTCACAATATATATGAAATAACCTGTGAATGTCAAGGTATATGTAATGGTGAGACCAATTGCATCATTGAAAGTGATTGAAGAGTACAAACTAATGATTAAAACAGATATATCTATAGTAGTAGACCAAGTTGTACCAATGGACAGATGTTCAATTGCAAAAATTTTGAATAGAGAGGAAAAAGTTAGATGCTGCTCACGTGACAATAACTAATAATTTCATAGGTCAACTAAGTGTGACAATATATAATGTCTTGAAACCACAAATTAAGTTTCTTTTAAGAAAAAAAGTTAGGAAATAAGAAGGAACCTCAAAGATAAGTATATGAAATTCATACTAACTGTTGCCTTTAGTAGAATGAATCAGTTCATTAGAGCATTATCTTAAAATCAAAGTTCAATATAGAGGTTCACATTCAATTCCCATAACTAGTTCTGTCAATGGTCATACTAAAAACACCTTTAGAAGAAAGCATAATAGTATCTCTCTAAACGTTGGGTATTTATTAAATTATTAATATTTAAATTTAATTATAAAATTTAAATAAAAGTTAATTTTTTCTAAAGACATTCAATATTTAACATTAAATGATGGAAATATTCAACAATAATAAATAGAACTAAAATATCATCTTCATAAACATTCATGCATTCATTTATACTTTAGATTTTCTTAGCTATGATTTGGTCACTATTAATCTAATATGCCACTTCCCCCATAAATATTAACATATTTTGTGAAAACAGAGAGAGAGGATACTTCATGAATAATTCAAAATACAAAATGATCTAAATTATGCTAGCATTAATTAAATAGCTGCAATTTAACAATTAGCCCTCTTTGTCAAATAAAATTTTGAAAATTACGTGAAAATGTTAAAAAACAGTTTAATTCAAGATATTAAAGAAGAAACAACAATTATTTTACTAAAGGAGGTTTAATAACAAATTATTCCTGTTTTCCACACAATTGTCACTTAATTTCAGCTTCATTAATAAAAAGACGCTAGATCTTGGTGCTTAATAATTTTTTATCCAGTGCTATAATATCTAATATTCCCAGACTACTTTTCTTTAGTGAGGACGTTTGGATTTTAGACAAATGGATTTGAATCTATTTTGGATCTAGTGTACCTTTCTATTAATATCCAAGCAATCAACATATATTGATAAATATATTAATATTTTCAATATAAGCCAATTTGCATGGCTCGTCATATGGATCTAAAATGAGTTAAATAACTATATATTATAGTGTTGTAAGTTTTTTTTCATATCTAGTCACTTGTAAAGTAGGATCAAATAATATCCTAAAGAAGGTTTATAAATTCCTGTAGTTTTAATTTATTATCTTAATAGTTTACTATTCTGCTTAGTTTATGTTTTATATGTAAATAAAACACAGTTGTAATCATGAATAGGTGCAAACTATGTCACTAAATCTTCATTATATGTTAGTTATTGCAAGTATATAAACAAATACATCAAATAAATATATATTATAAAAATCCTAATTCATAGAAACATATTTTTAAAAATGTGACCCCCCCCCATGAATTGAATTTTTTTTTTAAAGTTCACCCCCTCCCCCCATGAGTTTAATGCAAAATATTTTATGGTAAATGAAATATACAATGTGTGGCCAGTGGAGAATTTAGAAACATCATTAAATTATTGTTCCTAGTTAAATAAAGTTATTCTTTGTGAATATAAAAAAAAGTATAAAATATAATATAAATATATTGCTAACCATTTCTAAACTTAGATACATAATAACAATTCTAATATTCAATGAAGCTTTATGAGGAATTTGTAGAAAGCAATAAGAATGCTATACATGTCGAAGTCTTAAAGATATACAATGGATTCTGTATTACTTTTGATAAACTATATTCGAGCATTATATTATAATCCTCGTAACTTGATTACATTCTTCGTTAATCAGACTTGAACAATAAGAAAGTGGTGCATTTGAATCCCTATAGCAAATTATATAATATAAAGCAAGATCATAATCAAAATGCTTTTGATCATCATCATCATCAACCATTATCAATCCACTGCAGGATGAAGGTTTCTCCAAGTTTAATCCATCTTCTCCGATCTTTAACTTCTCTTCTCCACAACACCCCTGCACATTTTCTTATTTCATCCATCCATCTCACATATCCAGGATATTGTCATATTTTAAAGAATATTTATAAAAATGCAACAGCAACAATTAGATTACATAATGATACTGGAAAAATCAACATTGAGAAAGGTGTACGACAAGGTGACTCCATATCTCCAAAACTCTTTACAGCAGTGCTGCAAGAAGTATTTTGTGGGTTAAAATGGGAAACTAAAGGAGTGAAAGTAAATGGTGAGTATTTAAGTCATTTAGATTTTGCAGATGATGTAGTTGTTTTTGCAAATAATGCTTCAGAGCTGCAGGAAATGTTGCAGGAGTTAGCAGATGAAAGTAGAAAAGTAGGACTAAAGATAAATGTTAAAAAGACTAAAGTAATGTTTAATCGATTTGCTCAAAATATGAAAATAAAGATTGATTATGAGGAATTAGAAGAAGTTAACAGTTGCAAATACCTTGGTCAGATTATTAATACAGATGGAAACATAATGGAGGAAATTAATCATAGAATTAAACTTGGTTGGAGTGCTTTTGGTAGAAATAACTTGATACTAAAAGGAAATATGCCTATGTGTTTGAAAAGGATGGTTTTTAACAAATGTGTTTTACCAGTTCTTACTTATGGATCTGAGACTTGAACACTTAATAGAAGAGCAATATAGAGACTTCAGACCACTCAAAGGAGTATGGAGAGATGTATGTTGGGAGTAACAAGAAGAGATCGAAAACGCAATGTATGGGTAAGACAACAAACAGGTGTTACTGACCTTATTGAAAAAATTAAAATATTGAAATGGAGTTGGGCTGGACATATTGCTAGAAGAGATGATAATAGATGGACAATTGAAATTTTAAACTGGATTCCAAGAGATTGTAAAAGACCCAGAAAGAGACCACATGCTTTTGATAGCAGTTCCAAAAAATGGAAAATACTTAGTTTAACCTGTTTTGAATCGATTTGCGAATAAAATCTTGTCGATTCCTATAGAAAATAACATGGTGAGTCCAAATCCAAGAAAAAAATATAAATCAACAATATTTTAGAAATTAGAAATAAACTAATAAAAGTCGGCAATTTTTTTTCTTTCTTGCAACTCCGGAGTAGATTAAGAAAAGAAAGCAAACAGCTGTTTCTTTTCTTGATAAATAAAATAATATTGTCGCTAAGTTTTTGTTTCCCGTGTTGTTGAAAAGAACAATGGAATGTTTTTCTCTGGAGTCTGAGATTGTAGAATGGTCTGTATTATGGTTGGTTCTGGCAGGTAATCAAAATATGGTCTACATTACAGTCAGGATAATGGTTAAGGATGCAGACAGTAGGCAGTCATTCATTTGAGAGGTCAATTTCCTTTCAGTGTTGATTTATGAATGACAAACTGCAAGCTATAAATAAAAAAGTGTTAAGTCTCTCTGCTAATTGAAATTGCAATATTTATATTAGAAACTATAATAATGTTTTTTATAGTAATGAATACTTGGCTATAGACTGTTAGGCAATTAACTATAACACAAGTATTTTGCACGTGAAAAGAAGTATACACTTCACGGAAAGTTCTGAAGATGAACGATGGGGGAAAAACGATATTTAATAATCTCTGATGTAGGATTTTCAATATTTATTTTATCGGTAAGATATTCATTCTATAATATTAAAATGGGCTTATACTTATAAAGATTAAAAGTCATTAATTATTGTGACATGTTATCCTTTATATTTACATTTGAATCATGAATATAGACTCAGAGTGAAAATGTATTAATTGTTGAAATACTTTACATTAGATACTTCTGTGGAATCATTAGAAGTAAAACTAAAATATATGAATTGTTTCTGGAAAAATATATTATTATGTGCTTAATTATATATTTACAAATTGTTTGTTGAAAATATATTAATTATTATTGGATTGATTTTTACCTTTACTTTTAGAATTCAACCAAATTATGAATGTTTTGCTTTATTAATAAACTGTTAAATTAATCCATTTAATTTTTCGAACTAAGTTTAAATATTATAATTTTAATATACATATGCAAGTTTATAAAATATCCATAACTCTGAGAACATGGTAACCAATGCGGGATATGCTGTAATTGTCATAGTAATAATTTTGAATTGACGATGATTGTCATATTATAGGTATTGTAGGTAAAGGTTCTCTTTTGAGGAGGTGTGAAACCTAGAGTTTCATCAAATGGAAACAAACAAATAAGATCATCATCCCCATTGTTCAAGATCATTATATTCATTTAAATCAGAATTTTCGAGATTAACAAATACATGTAAGGGATCTTTTTACATAGATCACTCTGTATGGGTTGGTCAATCATTGAATATCTTAAATATATTGTGTATATCATGGGATCTCATGGGTATGGATTTATTCCGAATTACTGAGGTGTTTACTGTTATATTAGCAATGAAGATGGGGTTACCAATAACAATATATTTATTATTAGACTACAATATTTTTTTCAGAATATCAAATATATTGAAGTTATGGCTTAATGTGTGAGTTTTAATTTTGTAAAAAATAATTATCTTTTCATTAGAATTTTATTTGTAAGGAAATTAAATGATTTTCTATAATAATTTTTTTTTACAAGTTAGTAATTGAAGTTGATTGTTTTACTTGTTAAAAAGCATGGGAATATATAAATTTTAAGCATTTTTTAAATAAAAATAATATTGAAATAAAGAAAAATATATTTGAAATATATAGATAACTTTATAAATTAAAACTTACCTTTCTACTTGGTAAGAATTATATAGAATGTTAATATCGTTCTGTGATATGACCAAATAAATTCAGAATTTTCTGCTTCCCCAATTACATCTGCAATCTATATATAAAAATAAAATTGAAAATATAAATATAACAAACAGTTTAAATAATATTACTAAAGTAATATCTATCCATAATAGTGACAAAAGTGAATAAATGGAAAAGAAAATGCAATTTGATTATCTGGAATCAAAAAATAAAATATTACAATGCCATAAGTCTATATAGAAGATGTATTGTTACTTGGTCTATTAAGCCCATTTCATAATTTAATTTTAGTAAATTATATTTGAAAATATTATAAGAAACTACCCCATCATCAGAAATTTCAGAATTTTAAATATTTGAATTTTTTTTAGAGTTTTTGTTTTTTATTTTGTTTGGATGAATTTGAAAAACGGCTGTATCATATCCCTTTGATATGTACTGTTGTATTTGTTAGATAAAAATGTAATAAAACTAATTATATATATACATCTTAATACAATATTGATTTTAATAATTATAAAATACAACTTTTACAAATATTTTAAATTAATAAAATACTAGTAATAAAATAATATAAATTAAATTTTTTTCTAAAGAAAAAATTATTTTGTATTAGAATAAAAAGTTGTATTAAAATTTGGAAATAAATAAATTGTAAAATCTGATATTTTTTATGTTGTCTTTTTTTTTCCCAGGAGTTATTTATAAATAACACTTTATTATTTAAACTACTAACATTTTCCCTGTTTTAAACATTTTTATCCGGCTCGTTTGCTATTGTTGGTATTTTTTTTTACATTTTGGTAATCTCAAAACTCAAAGCAAGTTGAACAATTTTTTCGTCTTATTTTATAAACGTTTTTTTTTTTAAAAAAATAATGTTTGAAATGTATTGTATGTTCTATCGATTTTGTTTTCATCTTTATAAATTTTTATGAAAAGAGAAGTATAATCAAGACTGAAAATAGAAACAAAGTTAAAAGAAACAGAGAAAAACTATATTCAAGAATAAAGTATCATGGTAAGTATATTTTGATTTATATTGTTAATTTATTATGTTTTACATATGCGAGAAAATATTATGCATTCCCATAACCGAAAGTTTGTTTTTATGACCAGCAATTTATTTTATTTACTTCATCTGAGGCTATCTATTGTAAGCCTGCAAACATATCCTAGATGGTAATGTTTTAGTCATACCCCTTTGCAAGTTTCTGAGTTTTGGTCCAATCTCTGACAAGTTTTCGGGTTATTATTTTAAAAATTATATGTTAAATGTGAATAAAGAATTTCACCTGTTCTCTTATTTGCATAAGTTCCAAAGTAAATACATATAATGTAACTATGTTAATTTCAATTTTATACCCAAAGTGGAAGCGCATAATATTTTTCTTATCTATTGATTGAATAACTAGTGTTTGTCATATATTAAAACGAAATAATAAATACAAAGTAATTCTTTTAGCTTTTATCAGTAATAGGTTCAAATATAAGAAATGTTTAAATTAGAACTATTATAATATACACATACATATATATGATAAATCAAGATTAATACTCCAACACTTGTTTATTAATTGAATGGAATTTTAAAATTGACTTTTATATATAAAGTTGAAATAAAGAGAAGAGACAGTACGATCTTTTATCTAAAAAAGTTTGGGTTGAGAGTATTTTATTTACTTGATGGACCCGTGTTAGAGTATTGTTTCATATAACATTAACTGCTGGGAAATTTGTATATATATATTCTAACTGCTGTGATTGGAAGAAGATAAAAAAACATATTGAATAAGAGATAATATATTTTGAATGAAAAAAATTTTGCTTTGTAATAAATGAAAATTGATATTTATGTTAAATTTTTCTAATTCATAAAATGAAAAAAAAAAAAAAACTATTTGAAAAAAATAATTAAGCTGGGAGAAAAATACTTTTATGTGTGGGATATTAATAATAAAAATTAGGGAACAAATTGTTCAATAAATAAAGTTTTATCATTTTTTTTAATGAAAAAATGATGCTTAGAATAAATATTTGAATGCACTAATCAATCTGTTGATTACTCATTTAACATGTTTTCTTTTTAATTTAGTTGATTGAAGATATAGTTTTTATAACAACATTAAATTATATAAGAATAAAGATAAAATATTATATTCTCCATAAACCTACCATATCACAAAAATAATAAAGGTGAGAAAATATAAAAAACAAAGAATTTAAATATTTTTAAAGTCCTAAATTTATTTATAAATTGTAAATTTGATGTAAGTTTTGAAGTAGTTTTTTTATTATTATTATTAATTGTAAATGTACTAATATAATTTTGTTTAAAGTGACATACAATAGAACTTAATTATCATTATTCTTACTTATTATTATTCTTGGCTAGTTTGTTTGAATTTTAGATTTGGGATAATTTTAATGATTATATATATATATAGTACCCGACAGTATTAAACGTCAGGCACAAGAAGGCTGCAAGCATAGTTGCAGCCTAAACAAATGTATATAAAATAATAAAAGGTTTGGTCTGTGAAAGTATATTTTCTCTGCACATAATATATTTTAAATTAAAAAAAAAGTAAATGGTGATGATATGCTTTATAAATGTACAATCGCGTACACCAAATGAAATGTATATTTTTCTGTTTTATAAATGTGTTATTTTTGATATGATGGAGGGGATATAAATTTATATTGGGAAACTTAAATGTAGTAATAAGTAACCCAGCAGTTAAATGTGTTTTACTTTATATTGTCAAACTGATGTATATTTGGTAAACTTGCAGATACCAGAACAGAACAAAATTTGAATTTTGTTTCAAATTTTTCTCACTACAGTGTTTCTTGTGGATTACTGTGCATTGTAGTTTTCGTTTATAGAAAAAATATAATTCGCAAAGCAAATTCTTATAGGTAGGATTGGAATAAAGTATTGCTGGTAGTGTGAAATTGTTACATTGTCTTGGGACCCTTTCTACAAGTTTTTCAAAGTTGTAAGACGTGGCTTTTTAAGAGTTTTTCAGTTTTCAGACGTAGTCCATAAAATGAATAGTTGTAATGCCAGAGAATGAAGTGTTACATGCTGTTGATTCTCATAACTCTGATATCCACACACAAAAAGTGGAAAATATGTGGATGAGAGCTAAGCTCAAACATCATTGTGGCACCAGCAGGACTTTATTCGAATCCTACCTACAGGAATTCGCCTTTAGGACTCTCTACACGTCTGACACCGTCTTTGCGAATTTTATCGCTATTATAAGGGAAAACTACAATGGTCAGTAATTATGAATGAACGTATTACGGAATATGCATAAAATGTTGACTGCATAATATCCGTCCATTTATTTTGTTATTATTTTAATAAATTATTTTTTATCAGATATTTTTTATAATAGTTATTTGTCATTAATTATTTTTTTTATAATATAATTTTATGCCGTCCGTGTATTTGATATTTCACAACAAATTTTTAAATAATTCGACAAGAAACATTCTGTTGAAAAAAAATTGAACTACAAAATTTTGTCGTGACCTGGTAAGTTCATGTTTACCGTATTTTTATTTTTTTTTAGTGCATGTCGAATATATTTTTTTGACGAAAACTTAAAAACAATTTTAACTTTTACAACACGTATACATTTTAAATCTTTATAAAATTTTTTTTTTTTAGAATTTAGTTTTCATGACCTGCAGGCAAGTCAGTGACCTTTCTTTTATTATATAATGCGAAACGCATTAATGGTCATTCGGTTTGACACCTGCAGAAAGATAATTAATTAAAGAAATATGAGATAGAAATTTGTCTAAGAAATTTCAAAGGAATTTAAAAGATAAGAAAATCTTTGTTAAGACAAAGTAATTTTTAATTAAACTGAATAAAAGAGAAAAATAGGATATAGCTAAAAATAAATTCCTATAGCAATTAAAGAGAAATGTTAGTAATTGATTAAAAAAATATAAGAGCAATAGTTTGTAGAAAGAACTCTATAATGGGGGGGGGGGTATATAAATGCTGATCAGGTGAGATTAAGGATAATTGATCTTTTTTCTGAGGAGTAATGATGAGAAAAATAATTGCTTTTCTTCTGAGGAGTTCGGACAAGAATGATTAAATATTTTTTTTTTTGAGGAATACTGTCCAAAAGGAATAATTATTAAGATTTTTTTTTCTGAGGAATGCTGGCCAAGAAGAAATGGGAGATTAATCTAATTCGTTCGGGTCAAGCACAAAGTTTGGAAAAATAAACTTTCAAGGAATATAATAGTAAGCAGTAGCCCTGAGCAAGTGGGGAATTACAATGAGTTATAGCAAGCTGAAGTTATATCAAATCAAAAGGAATAAAATCACAGACAGAAATTTAGAATGGATATGGAAATGTAACCAGGAAAGATAAAGCAGAAGGACCGCAATAGGACAGAGAGAAATTCCAAAATATTTAAACCGAAATAATATAATAATTTTGGTGATACCAACAACTTTAACTAGAACACTCTTGCATTAGAAACAAAGTTAGCCAAAACACGGCCTGAAAGACTAAAAGAAAGTAGCTGAAATCTAAATTAAATGTAAATTGAAGCTTGATATCACTGGAAGAATGGAATCAAGATTTATTCGTACTGCACAAATAAATATGGAGTAGAAGACCTCATTCGGTGCATTCGCACTACTCAAATCCGATGTAGTCACCAAATTATGTGACTTTCTGCTCCTATAAAATATAGCTGTCTAGAACAATTTTGACAACCCTCCATGGAAGTTACACTGCAGTCACCTGCTCGCAGATTATGTATCTCCTTCAGAAGCCCCCAGCCCGGAGAAGAACGAAGCCTTCAGAAAGTAAATTTCTATTTATATATTTTATTTATTTGTTTCTTATTAATGATTTTTTTAAAATTCTATTTATTATTTTCTATTGTCGAGTTAACCTTTTTGTGTATATTTTATTAGTATTTTTTGTTAATTGTATGCGTGATTCATTGGAGTATTTAACTCACAAATATAAATTTTAATATTTCACAAGTAACTTAAACCAGGGACATTTATGGGAAGTAAATTTTCTCTTACAGATATATACATCTGATTGGTAGGCATTAGCTTATCCGCTTAATTTAGTCTTGTTTTGTTAAACAGCTATCCACTACGGGCATGATCAGAGTATAATTAATAAATTTTTATTTCTTTAAGAGTATACCTTCATTAGAAAGGTAATCAAGTCTACTAAACCATATAATCCACCAAGTGCAGGATTCATTAAATTATAATTTGCCGCGAGTTCGTTTCCATTCATATAAATTTATTCTATCCGCCAAGTGCAGGATCATTTTAGCATGAATAAAAATAAATAAGTAAAACAGTTCCCTATCTTCTATGATCCGCTACATGCAGGATTTATGAAGGAACTTTCAATGATCAAATAAATAAATAAGTAAAGCAGTTCCCTATTTTTTTGTTATCCACTATGTGCAGGATCTATTAAAGAACTCTCAACAATCAAACACGATTAATTTGCAGTCAAATGATTATATTAATTAATAATGAAGTTTTAATTATATTCATAAAAAGTTATATTCTGAAACACGTACATGCCATAGCCAATGTGTGCTGTATTATATGATAACCTATTCCATCTAAGACTTCAAAGTGTATAAGCGAAGGTGAAGCTCAGACCATTCTATACCATTCAGTAAATTACTTAAGAATTATAAGTTTGTAGTTTCAATTAATATTTTTTGTGTGTTTCATATATATTTTTTGTTATTTGTAATTTTATAAAATATAATAGAGGGCTTAATAAATACAGAGATATAATTTTTAAAAATATAGCATTGTGCTGTGTGTTTAATAATTGTCTTATTGTTCATCCTCCTTTGTTAGCTAAGCAACAAATCACTTTCCTGAGATAAAGAGTAGATTGAGCTAGTTTGGGATTAGTCTTTATCGGGATCAAGAATAATTCATTAGAGCATCCATCCTTCTATTGATTTTGTTAAGAAAAGGGTACTAATTCTTGTATAAATTATGCAGTCATATCCTTCTGGGGAAGGAGCAATCTTTTTCCAGAGATGGCACATAAAGGTTCCAGTGAACTGAACCTTTCAAAGGTATGAATGTGTTAATTTCTCCTTCGGTTGCAATTTGATAAAATAATGAATCATGGTGTCTAATTGAATATCTAGAATCATTGCTCGGTTGCATAACACATTTCATGTTCAATGTATGTATGCAGAAAGTGTAAACGACCGAGTATGTAAATGATCCATACAATATATATATAAAGAAATATTAAGTCAGAGTTTAAATATGTTTATTAAATTATAAGCACCAAGAATATTTTAGATGCTTTGGTGTCATATCCATGATGATTTTGCTTATAAACCACATTTTCTGCTGATTTGAATATTGCCATTGTTCACTGATTCATTACATAATAATTTTTTGTAATGAACCACACCTCTTTGATTTTTCCTTTTTGCTCATTTTGTTCTTCTCACATTACTTTAATTTAACTTGAAATGGCCGAACTCTTAGTGACATCGATTTTTGACTGAATTTTTATATACTAGAGAATGCTGCATCATTCTTGTTTTAAGGTTAGTCCTGACCTCATGTTGTATATTTATATATTCAGCATTTTGGCTGAATCCTACAGCATAAACCTCATTGAGTCAGCCCAATGTTTGTGGTGGTAATAGTTTACTAGATAAAGACATTGCCTGATGATGCCATTTTCATGCCAAAACTATAATATATGAAGATTACCAGTATGTCTATTTTAATCATTTTGTGGTGTTTTTTGTTATCAAAAATAAAACAAAATACAGAAATCATGTTTCTTAACATTTTTTTTATTAACATAAACAAATTAAATGAAATGAAGTCAACAAATGTAAAATAAAATCAACAAATTTCAATTTTAATACGTTTTTTTGGTGTTACGCTTTTTTGGTGCTGATATAGTGTGCACTTGGTGGCCATTTTGAATTTTAAAACACCCAAAAACACTGCTGGCACATACAAGCTATAAATGACATAGAGTAGAAGCACTTAGTTTAAAAAAATTAATAGCCTAAGGCACTACAATTAAAAAGTGTGGGAAAAGAAAGTAACGTGGAAAATTAAATAGCTTAAGGCACTACAATAAAAAAAAGTGCTAGAAAAGAAAAAAAAACAGGAAAAGAAAGTAAAGTTGAAAATTAAAAAAATTACAAAAACCTTTAAAATAAATCAAAAACGCTAATTTATATAGTGATAATCAAACATTGTAATAGTAATCTCAAAAAATTAATGTATGTTAAGACAAAGTATTCACATGAATTTCAGTAAATTAAAAAAAAAATCATAAAAGCTATTTACAAAAGCCTTCATATAACAATGATAGTCAAACGCTATTTACTTTTAGAAAAATAATGAATGCTACTTTCAAAAGCCTATTCCTGTCTTTCAACAGTAGATACTAAATCAGTATTATAAATTAAAAAATAATATTTGAAAAGTATAATGCTAAATCTCAAATGGTGGGGAAAACGAATTGCACTACATGTAATTAGAAAAATTGAAAAGACTATAAATCAAACATTGTAATAGTAAATCTCAAAATATTAAAAAAAAGTGAGGTAAAAGAAAGTAACATTGAAAATTAAAAAAAATTACAAAAACCTTTAAAATAAATTCAAAATGCTAATTTATATAGTGACAATCAAACATTTTAATAGTAAATCTCAAAAAAATTAACCATGTTAAGACATTTAAAAAAAAATCACAAATGCTATTTAGAAAAAGCCTGTTCCTGTCTTTCAACAGTAGGTACTAAATCTCAAAAATCAGTATTATAAATTAAAAAAATAATATTTAAAAATTATAATGCTAAATCTCAAATGGTGGGAAAAATGAATTGCACTATATGTAAAAAAAAACAACTCCTCTGACTTTCAATACTATTTCACGGAGTATCAACAAATAAAAAATCTAACTAAACTACTTTTAAAAATATATATGTCAAGCGTTGGTGGTCAGCACAGGTGCTTTACAAGCAGTTTTCCAGGGTTAGTGGGTTCACTCCTGGCTGATGCTCTGACACATGAAATATATATATATAATATTTTATACATGCCTTTGGGATCATCCCTCTAATTAAGAGATAATAATAATTCATAAGCTTTAATAACAGAAATATTAATACATATTACAGTTAGTATTTATTTAAGTAATTTTTTACCAATATTATAAGAATTTTAAAAATATTACCAACTTTCTCCTAGATCTCTACATTAGTGCAAAACCATAAAGTCATTAATAAATTTTAGTTTTAACATTTAAGTTTATTAGTTTAAAGAGGACACCAGTATAATTAATTTGATAGCATCTCTTTATAATTTATTTTTAAAACACTGTACTTGATTCTCTCACAAATTAAACCACGTATGTGTGACGTAAGAAAATTTCCAAGAATCAGGCTTGTGGATGCGTTTTGTTGTTTTATATTGTCATAATTGTTAATAAACCAATATATTATTTATTGTAAAAAAAGTTTCTGTTTATATATATTTTTGTATACTATTGTCTTGTGTTCACAGCAACATTTATTATTTACATTAAATAAATTGAAAGTATGCTAGTCTTTCTCACATGCGCAATTATAACAGAGAAAGCCAATCAGATTTTAAACAGATATCTAATAAATAATCAAGCTTAGACAGGAGACAGAGATTTTGATAGAAAAGGTTGATACCACCTTTTCTAAACTTAACTTTTAGATATATAAGCCAGTCTTAAGCATCTTAGCCCGAAAGCTTTAAATATATAAACAAATACAATTATCATTCATTGTGTTATAAATAAAATATATTACGGCACGAAATCTCAGATTTACTATACCGCAATTTTCATAGCAGCAACGTTTGTAAACAATATTTATCTAAATCGCATGTTGAAAATTGATAATAAATTGAAAGTATGCTAGTCTTTCTCACATGCGCAATTATAATTTACATTAAATTAAAGTTATACAAAATATTTTCATACTCATTGAAATACACTAAAGCCATACATATAATTGTGATTCCTGGATTAAATCATATTAACAGATAATCAAGTATTTACTGATACTTACTATATTTTATTTTAAGAATTATTTAAAACTATGTCATCTTCTAAAATAAAAGTTTATGTAAGATAAAAATGAAGACTGCTCGATATTTTGGAAGATTATTTATGATATTTCAGACAGCACACTATCTTGTTATATTTTGTTAAGGTTCATTTGCATTTAATTTCATATGAAGATTGTCTGTGAGAAGATGGAGGGACATAAAAAATATCATTGTCTTTCTTTCATCTCAAGTGATGTCCTGGGTAATAGGCTATAATTGTTTAAATTTTGAATATTTTGATTATACAATTAAATATTTAAGTAAATATCCTTTTCATAATTTTTGATAAAAATTGTTATCTTATAGCAGGGAGGCAGTCACTACAAGGGTAGTGCTTGCCTCCCATAGTCAGTCAGGATATCACTCATTTATTTATCCATTCAGTCACTTATTAAACAATGTCATATCTTAGCACATTTCACAAGAGTTACAGTAAGGCCCGTGAGATTGGGTGCAAATTTAGTACGCGATCTCTGCTATTTTGAATTTCAAAAATAGCAAAAAACATCGTCTGACACATCTAAGTGATAAAAAAACTACGCAAAAACTGGGAAAAAATTTAGAAATTGGGTCATGTGACTTGGAAAAACCCGCCAAAATGCCCAGTTTAAAAAAAAGCCAAAACACGAAAAATTAACATTTTCTCATTTTAAATTATAAATCAAATAATTTAGATATATAGAGAGAGCAAGATTACTATATTTAACTCTTAATCAATAAATGTTAATTATCATTGCCTAAAAAAGTACATAATAATAATACATTTTCTCATTTTAAATTGTAAATCAAATAATTTATATATAGCAAGATTACTATATTTAAACCTTAATCAATAAATGCTAGCCGCCTCATTAATTTAATACCCACACCCATACTTCTTAGAATCTAAACAATATGCATTGATATGATTGCGGGGGGGGGGGTAAGAAGAGAAACTTTAAAAGAATAACTTTTAAATCTTGTTATTGTTGAGTTTAAAATCTAAGAGGTTTTGCTTAGATATCCCTCAAGATTTAAGAGCAGGGCGGAATATCCATCATTCAAAGTAAACTATAAGAAATCATTTTATAACTTTTTATAGATTCTAAAATTAGTGAAATAAAGTTAAGCCAGTAAATATGAGTTAATGAATAACATACAATACATGATTTATTAGGTCAGGACTATATGCAAAAAATAAATACAAATATAAGTGAATAATCCCAAAGAAAGCCCCATGCTATAATTTTGCTAGGGGTTACATTTTCTAATTTGACTTAATGGATTGCGAATCCATTATTTTTATTACAGTACTTTTTGCTCTTTACTTCCTCACACCTATTAGTCGACCATTTGGTTTCCTGATTTTTGTTTTATTTTACATTTGACACCTTTGAACATCCAAAGGTGTTTGACTGTATCTATTTTCAAGATTGCCTTTGTGGATAAAGATTCACCACACTTATATTTCTTCCCCTCTCCCATTGTCTACTTTTATATTCTTATTTAATGGTTTTCAGTTTTTAAATATGTTTCTTTTAACTGTAAAATGCTTAACTTAAATAATTTAGATTTTAGCTTTAGAAAGATGCCATAATATTATATATATATATACACACACACCTATTACAAATGTGTGCGGATTTTAATATTACATTTTATAGACCATGGGAGATAGTTTGGTTTTAAGTAAAATGAAGTAAGTATATCTGCGTACAGATGATATTCACCGCTTCAATATACAAAATCATACCACAACAAATAATTGAAAAAATGTTTAGAAAAATATGCAAACCACTCTATAATTATTTTGTATACCAATTCTGAGAATTAAAAAGTAACTTTTTTGATATGATGGGGAGAACTGAATAAGGCGTATTAAGTCTCTTACTATATGCGGATATACATATAAATATTACCCCGGTCACTATTAAAGTTAGTTATATACAGCTTACTTGTACACAAACATATATACGCGTTAAAATATAAGAAGATAAAACTCATTAAAGTCTTCATTTGCATTTCATCTATGTCAGATCTACTCTTGATTATGTCACTATAATCTTTATATCTATTAACATTGAAATGAGTTTTACTACCAATAAAGGAAAACAAAAACATATTTTAAATAAATGTAAATATTTTTTTATATATATATTTTAAATATTTATTTTAATTAATAATCGCTTTGTGTCTGTGTTTGTAATGAATAATATATATTAGATATATATTGAGTAATATATATTAAATATATATTTCGCACAAATAAAATTATGAGTGCGTAAAGAAAACAAATAAATGAAATATGATAAATAAATAAATGGCTATTATGTTTATTTACCTTCATTATCAAAGCTGTGTGCTAAATGAATTGTTATGTGCTAAATTTGCATATACTTTGCATTTCTTATAGCAACAGTTTTACTTCGGAATTCATTTAGCCACAGCTAAATGAAAGTATTCCTTCAAAAATACTAGCCATTTATTTATTTATCGTATTTCATTTATTTGTTTATTTTCTGCACTCATAATTTTATTTGTGTGAATTATATATATCGCATATATATTTTACTTTAATTTGTATAAGGGGGGAGGGGTGCCTTATATATCACATATCAGCCATATCAAAATGCTACAAAGTACTTTTTTAGGCAATAACAACTAGCATTTATTGATTAAGATTTAAATATAGTAATCTTGCAGTGCAAATTTAGTACACGATCTCTGCCATTTTGAATTTCAAAAATAGCCAAAAACATTGTCTGACACAACTAAGTGATAAAAAACTACGCAAAAACAGAAAAATTTAGAACTTGGGTCATGTGACTTGGAAAAACCTGCCAAAATGCACAGTTAAAAAAATGCCAAAACATGAAAAATTAACATTTTCTCA
This sequence comes from Epiperipatus broadwayi, assembly GCA_028023455.1. Classification (NCBI taxonomy): domain Eukaryota; kingdom Metazoa; phylum Onychophora; class Udeonychophora; order Euonychophora; family Peripatidae; genus Epiperipatus; species Epiperipatus broadwayi. The sequence goes on from JAQFVV010006234.1 coordinate 7,998,038, forward strand.
TTTTAAATTATTTGATTTACAATTTAAAATGAGTGCAATTTTATAGCATAATATTAAAACAAGGTCATGAAGCAGAAGAATTAATAAACAAAGAAGTGGCAATACTGACATTAGAGAAATCAAAGAGAAGGATTGTTCTTCTGGATGAAAAATGAAGTCTAAGACCCCCTTTCTATGGCAGTGATTAGAGAAATGTGATTAGGCATTGCATGACCCAGGGCTTACTGGAGTAACTGACATGCAGAGGCCTTTTATATGAAGATGGTCCTGGGAAAGTCAACTATCCACAGGACAGCACATAAAGAAGAATGCATGGGTTTGATCTTATCACAACCTCCAAATTAGAAGCACATAATATACATATTCATGATGATGAGCCAAATGTCAGTAACACAGTATGGATGAATGTCACTAATGACATTAAATAGGATTTACTGCATTAAATAAATGACCATTTGTTTTTAATGCTATACTTTATACAAACAATATGCTATGCATCTATAATATATATAAAGATTTTATTTAATAAAAAAATACATTAAGATTTTATCCCTCACCTGTTCTGCTATTTAAAATAATTCAATCCCACCTTTGTAATTTTGATAATAACTAAAATATTTAAATATTTGATATTTTAAGAGTATGAAAAATAAAAGAAAACTAGCATTTGTATAGAAAACAACTAATAGGTTACCATTTCAGAATTGAAATAAATTTCATTTTAAAAAAATTTCAAGGTGTTAATTAGCTCAAATGATGGATTTACCCTCAGTCGAATTACTTTGTTTTATTTGAAGTTGAACAAATAACAATTTTTATAATAAACCAACATAAAATGTTGATTCATAAAAACCAATCTGGTGAGCATATTAATTAATCATACATTATATTTTAAGGGGGCATTAATAATCTTAATTCATGGAGGTTTACTAAAAATAGGTAAGAAAACATTTTAGAAATATAATAACTAAAAGAATACATATAAAATTAAGTAATAAATATATATAAATAAATGACTACACCAATGTAAAAGAAATTTGGAGCATATGTGATAGGATTAGATAAAAAATCATTAGAGAATAATTTATATATTAGAAATAAAGAAAATTAAATAAAACTTTAGGAGAAATGTTGATAGCAGGATTTGAGATTAGTTAGACTGGATTGACTTTCAGTTGGCATGAATATAATTAAAAAAATTACCCTGCACAATTTTTTAGTGTCTATTTTAAAAAGTCCATCATATGCACAACAATTGACAGGGTACATTCCAAAATTCTCAGGTCGTGCTTTTACTTCATTGTTAGGGGAGCAGGATGGCAGGGCAGGGAAAATGGATATTCATTGGTCCAAAAAGGTGATAGCCTTCTACTCAATCATCATTTTTAAATTTCAAATGATTGTGGGTTTTGTTGACTGCACTGCTCTCTCAATAGTAGCTATCGCTTGATGATTAAAATCAGCCCATTTTTATCCTGCTCAGGTATTTGGGGAATGCTTCTAATTTTTTATTTCTAGCCCAAAATTTAATCTCTGTCCTAACAAAATTTTAAGTTTCCCTTGTTTATTGTTCTTGGAGAGGCAATTGTTAGATAATGTTCCAAAAATATCTTCAAATCTATTTTCAGATTGGTATTAGATTTGAAAAAATGTTTATAACAACAGTAAAATCTATTAATATTATACCCCATTTTATTTTCATTAAAAACTTTTAATTAAAAAAAATTCCCCAAGAGTAAAACAATATTATATTTCTAACATGGACAAATAACATTTGCATCTTCCATCTTGGATTTTATAAAAATCTATAGATTAATTAAAAAATAATTTAAAACGAAAAAGCTTTACAAACTACATATATTAAAAATATTTCTAACATTTATATTTTATTATGTTTACTCCTCTAATATATATATATATATATATATATATATATTAGAGGATAAATACACACATATATATATATATATATATATTGTAACAGGAACTGGGTTCAAACCCTGTTACAAAAGGAACGAGAATGTAGTTGTATATAATTTTTATTTATTTATTAGTATTAGATAATTATTTATAAAAGTCGCACATACCAAGCGCACGTGTATTTGCTGGAATGAGGGGTGTGGGTATATATTATGAGTGGCATACATATATGTAGGTAAATATTATTGTTGAGAACAGGAAAGTGGAACTTTAGAAGACTTTAAAGCAGGTAAAAGAAAAGTTTTTTTGTGAGTATAAATTTCCTGAATGAATTGGCAAAATGGATCGCATTGTTCAATAAAAAGAAAGAAAAATAAAGAAAGCAAAATCCAACTGCTTGAATGGATATATATATATATATATATATTGTGTGTGTGTTTGTTTTAATTAAATGGATTTTTCAGAAATAATTTTGATTAAGAAAAATGAACATGGAATGCCATTAGTTATTGAACTATTTTTCGATCTCTTTTGTTTGGTTAAAGTTGGCAAAAGGATTTTGTAATTAAAAGTCCAGGAATTTAAAAAAAAAGAGAGAGATAAGTAAAAGTCAAGATCACTAAGTGTTTTTCCTTTTGTTTGACATTTTTATAAAAAAATCTATTTTTGAAACAAAGGAATACCAGTGATCAGGAGGGAGGCAACTGGGATTGATTAATTAATTTGAAAAAATGGACAGTTGAGCTCTACCAGTCTTATGTGCAAGATATTCTAAATATTATGTGAAGAAAATTTATTAGCTGAAAAGAAGAAAATTGGAGAAGCAAGTTGTGAGAACTAAACTACATATATGAGTGACCTCATGGATCACATGGGGTAGAATTACCATAGTGCTTGGTCGGTGTTTGGACTCCAACCATTTTAATATGCCACGTTAATATATTCTACAATCAACATCTCCAACTGCCCTACATAACTGAAGCTGTTTGAATCCAGTGTAGATTGTATGCGATTCCAGAATTAAGATGAAAGAATAAAGAACAGAAGATTGAATACACCACTTTAGGGGACCGAAGGAATGAAATGTTAAGTGGAAGCGATGGATGCCATATTTGCCTAGGTAGGATTCCCAGAATCTTTTTGCGAGTGCACTATAAAACACATAAGCCAGTTATTCAAATTATACTATACTGGTAAATATACACTTATTATGCCATTTTAAAATTAATCCAACCTAATTGCAAGAATATTCCATATTATACCTGTATTATTAAATTTTTTTTTATTGTCTTCTCCTGAATAATATTTAATTAAAATATTTATTATATGTATATGTGTCCATTTATTGATTGTGTTTTTTAAATAAGTAATAGTAGATCTGTAGCTAAATTATTGATTTAGTGCGATACACGTTATAGAATTTATGAGTTCCAAAATCTTATACACATGCATGCTGGTACGAATTTAACGATAATTTATAGTGAGACAGATTAGATAGCAAAGTATATGAGAGTTGTAAAAGATTTAGTTAAACTTTAATGGGATAATAGAAATAGAAAGATATAGAATGAATTGATTTGAAATTGCATTCCCTTTCGTTTCTTCTCTGGCGCACGGCACTACCACACCCTGAGCATTAAGACAGGCAACTAATGAAAAGGCTGAATCAAATAAATATTTAATGGACCCTACGATTCTTGTTGAATAATGAGTGTGGTGCTTGGCAATGAACAAAAAAAAATACATTCATTGTCCATAAACGTAGAGGTCTAGTTAAAGTTAAGTTAAAGCTGGGAGGGTTCGATTTCATTACCTTATGTGTATGTGTTTTGCTGTCGGTTGCTTCACTTACCCCTTTGAATGACCCACAGTTCGGGAAAACTTCACGTAAGGGATGAATGACTCGATTTGTTTTTGGGAAAACTTCACATGGGAAGGGCCATGAGTAATATATATGCGTCACTGTAAAAATTCACCCTCAGAAAGAATAACTGTAGAAAAATTGGTTTGATAAAAGTAAAGGTTTGAATTCAGCTAAACTATAATTTTAAAAACGTAAACACTACTCAGAATAGGGGTAAATTGTTTCAATGGACGTTCAATGATGGGGCTTTTGAAGAACGGAGATCGATAAGGCGAATGCAGCTGAAGAATATAGAGGGTGCATAAATCAAAGGGAGAAAATTTTTTTTTTTTAAAAAAAAAGAAAGAGAGGAAATATAGTTATTTTTTTTTAAGTGTAAAAATGAATGCTGTTTAAATAAATATTTTTTTTCTGGGAAGAGAAAAATAATAATGGAATTTAATGGTAAATAGACAAATAAGGCAAAAACAAAAAGAGGAAAAATAAATACTATGTGGAGAAATGGGGGCTGGTACATTGAAGCCTGCACGTATTGTTAATGGCATTAAACAAAAATAAGATAAAATTAAAATCGGATGAAAACTAGGTCACAGAGCAACATGGATTCAGAAACGATGGACAAGGAAATGGACATGTTTAAACAGATCATGGTAATGTTATGAGAAATGGAAGAAAGGTTATGAAAAGAAATAAGGGAGGTAAAAGTAAAAATGAACGAGATGCAGATAGAAAATGAAAAGAGTTTGGCAGAATTGGAGAAAAATTTGCGTGAAGAAATATGAAGCAGTAAGGCAGAGGTGGGGGAGAGTGAAAAGCAAGCGACAGATAAATTAGAAGTAGAGGAAAATAAAATTAAGATGGGTCGAGTCATAATAAAAGAGAAGATAAGGGAAGAGCAGCAAATCATGGAGAAAGGGATAGGTAGCCAGACAAATGTTAACCAATTCCTTAAAATTTGTTCATTCTCCAGTCAAATAAAAGAACCGCCAGTAGAGCACCTCAAGAGCTACTGAGGTACTTTAATGTAAATCAAATGTCGGAAAGGAAGAAGGTAATAATAGCATGTAGCAACTTGGTGGGGAGTGCGTTGTCATGGTGGGAGTCTCTATTTTGCCAACCTCGAACGTTTAAAGAGTATACGGAAGCTGTGTGTGAAACATTTTGGTTGGAAGAGCGGCAAGAGGTCGTTATATACCATATAATGCAGGAAAAATATAGAGTAAATGGGCAAGAGAACTACATGCAACTTTTTCAGCAACAATTGGCTAAATTGCAAACCTTGGACAATGCAATATAACGGAGTGACATATAATTAGAATCATCAGGCAGAATTTTCCAACAAGGATCGAACAGATGCTAATAGGGAATGGGAGGTCATTGATTGAAGAGGTGGCTGAGATGTTAGGCACTATAGATATGAGTGAAAGCGAACAGGATAAACCTATAGATCGAGGCAAATGGAGAAACGATGATCAAGGAAAGGATTCTAGCCACCAAAAACCATAGCAAATAATAAAATGAAGTTTATGGGGAACAGAAGATAAGGGAAAAGACATGTACATATAGGAAAGGGTTAGGGTCAGAGTTTTTCCCCTTTGGTAGCCTTCAAAATGAAATAAACCTCGTTTTGAAGTCTTTCCAACAGGGGGGCATTGTAACAAAAACTGGGTTCAAACCCTGTTACAAAAGGAACAAGAATGTAGTTGTATATAATTTTTATTTATTTATTAGTATTAGATAATTATTTATAAAAGTTGCACATACCAAGCGCATGTGTATTTGCTGGAACGAGGGGTGTGGGTATATATTATGAGTGGCATATGTATATGTAGGTAGATATTATTGTTGAGAACAGGAAAGTGGAAATTTAGAAGACTTTAAAGCAGATAAAAGAAAAGTTTTTTAGTGAGTATAAATTTCCTGAATGATTTGGCAAAACGGATCACATTGTTCAATAAAAAGAAAGAAAAATAAAGAAAGCAAAATCCAACTGCTTGAATAGATATATATTTTTTTGTATGTGTTTGTTTGAATTAAATGGATTTTTCAGAAATAATTTTGATTAAGAAAAATGAACATGGAATGTCATTAGTTATTGAACTATTTTTCGATCTCTTTTGTTTGGTTAAAGTTGGCAAAAGGATTTGTAATTAAAAGTTCAGGAATTTAAAAGAGAAAAGAGAGATAAGTAAAAGTCAAGATCACTAAGTGGTTTTCCTTTTGTTTGACATTTTTATAAAAAAATCTATTTTTGAAACAAAGGAATACCAGCGATCAGGAGGGAGGCAATTGGGATTGACTAATTAATTTGAGAAAATGGACAGTTGAGCTATACTAGTCTGACATGCAAGATATGCTAAATTTTATGTGAAGAAAATTTATTAGCTGAAAAGGAGAAAGTTGAAGAAGCAAATTGTGAGAACTAAACTACATATATGAGTGACCATGGATAGCATGGGGTAGAATCGCCATCATGCTTGGTCAGTGTTCAGACTCCAACCATTTTAATATGTCACGTTAATATATTCTACAATCAACATCTCCAACTGCCCTACATAACTGAAGCTGTTTGAATCCAGTGTAGATCGTATGCCATTCTGGAATTAAGCCAAAATAATAAAGAACAGAAGATTGAATATGCCACTTTAGAGGGACCAAAGAAATGAAATGTTAAGTGGAAGTGATGGACACCATATTTGCCTAGTTACGACTCCCAGAATCTTTTTGCGAGTGCACTCGGAAACACATAAGCCAGTTATTCAAATTATATTATACCGGTAAATATACACTTATTATGCCATTTTCAAATTTTAAAATTAATCCAACCTAATTGCAAGAATATTTCATATTATACCTGCATTATTAAATTTTTTTTTTATTGTCTTCTCCTGAATAATATTTAATTAAAATATTTATTATATGTATATGTGTGCCATTTATTGATTGTGTTTTTTAAATAAGTAATAGTAGATCTGTAGCTAAATTATTGATTTAGTGCGATACACGTTATAGAATTTATGAGTTCCAAAATCTTATACACATGCGTGCTGGTGTGAATTTAACGATAATTTATAGCGAGACAGATTAGATAGCAAAGTATCTGAGGATTGTAAAACATTTGGTTAAACTTTAATGGCATAATAGAAATAGAAAGATATAGAACGAATTGATTTGAAATTGCATTCCCTTTTGTTTCTTCTCCGGAGCACTGCACTACCACACCCTGATCATTAAGACAGGCAACTAATGAAAAGGCTGAATCAAATAAATATTTAATGGACCCTACAATTCTTGTTGAATATCGAGTTTGGCACTTGGCAACAAACAAAAAAAATACATTCGTTGTCCATAAACATAGAGTACTAGTTAAAGTTAAGTTAAAGCTGGGAGGGTTCGATTTCATTACCTTATGTGTATGTGTTTTGCTGTCAGTTGCTTCACTTACCCCTTTGAATGACCCACAGTTTGGGAAAACTTTGTGTAAGGGGTGAATGACTCTATTTGTTTTTGGGAAAACTTCATATGGGAAGGGCCGTGAGTAATATATATGCATCACTGTAAAAATTCACCCTCGGAAAAAATAACTGTAGAAAAATTGGTTTGATAAAAGTAAAGGTTTGAATTCAGCTAAATTATAATTTTAAAAACGTAAACAGTACTCAGAATAGAGGTAAATTGTTTCAATATATATATATATGTCAATAGATGGCGTTCTACCAAAAACACCATCAAACATAAGTTTGTTTACATAAACGTGTATGTAAAAAAACTTTCGCTTAAAGGTGTTTTTGGTAGCACACCATCTATTGACATAAATATAAGCATTAGCAAGTTTTTAACTTGTTTTTTTGTTTTAAAGGAGACCCTTTGATTCCTCTTGGAAGCCTTAAAGGAACCGAGTAGGGCAAATTCCTAATGTCCACTCCATACGTTCTTGTAGTTGCAGCTGTTATTACTATGTGATTATTCATATAGTATACGAACATGGATGGGCTGCTCACCAACACGCATTAGCCAGTGTGGTGAGTTTATTGGCTTTTTACCTCTGAGTTTAAGATCAAGAAACACCATGGTCTTTCTTCTCAGTGCCTGATAAGGCAGAATGAATGTTTGTGTAAATGATAAATATTTTTCCCATACATATATACAATTATGACAGACAAAAATAAAGCATGGCCCTTATTCCCAGGAGGCTGTAAAGTCACCAACCAAGGCAGCGGTTGGTGGCTGAAGGTGGAGGGTGCTAAGAATCCCCTGATTGTGGACCCAGGCTGCCATTTGATGATGACTTTTTATTTAGGTACTTACAACTGCAGATCACTTTCAAGTGAAGGAAGATTGCAAGAATTAGAAGAAGAACTGTCTTATATTAAATGGGACATTATTGGACTTTGTGAAGTTAGAAGAAAAGGAGAAGAAACAATTGATTTAAAAAGTGGACATATACTCTATTATAAAGGCACACATACTGGAAATACAAGTGGAGTAGGATTCATTATAAATAAAAAGTGGAAGAACAATATTGTGGAGATTGATGGTGTAGCGGACAGAGTGGCAAGATTAGTTATACAACTTAATAGCAGATACCAAATGCAGATAATTCAGGTTTATGCCCCAACAAGTTCTCATAGTGATGAAGTAGTAGAAGATTTTTATATGGATGTACAAAAGGCTTTTGATCAGAGTAAACAACATTTTAAAATTGTTATGGGAGACTTTAATGCTAGAATTGGTAGACAAATGAAAGATGAAATTGCTGTAGGTAATTTTGGTTATGGTAATAGAAATGAGAGAGGACATAGACTTGTGGAGTTTGCAGAAAAAGAAAAACTTTATATTATGAATTCATTTTTTGAGAAAAATGTTAAAAGGAAATGGACATGGAAGCATCCAAATGAAGGTACAGCAGAATTGGATTATATTTTGACTAACAGAAAATACATATTTCAAGATTGTAATGTTCTTAATAAATTTAACACAGGAAGTGATCATCGATTAGTAAGGTGTAAGTTACGTGTTAATGTAAAACTAGAGAGACAAAAATTATTAAGAAAAACAATATTTACAGTTGATATTCCTAATCTTCAGAAACATTCTAATGAATTTAAATTAGAACTTACAAATAGGTTTCAAGTATTAGGAGATTTTGAACATGATTCAGATTTGAATGAAATTAATATGAAAATAACTGATACACTTTTAAAAACTGCAACAAACATAGCTGGTAGAAAAAAGCAGCAATTGACTAATAAAATTTCTACTGAGACTAGAGAATTTATGAAGAAAAGAAGGAATATGAAGATATACAAAAATGATGTATTAAAAAGAATTGAATATCTCGAATTTTGTAAAATGGTACGGAAAAGAGTTGAAAATGATATAAGAAAGTATAACTGTGAAATAGCAAGGAAAGCTGTAGAAGAAAATAAAAGTCTCAAAAGTGTTAAACAACATTTTGGTATTGGTAGGAAATTTATATCTGCAATAAGAAAAAAAGATGGAATTATTACTAAAAAGAGAGATGACATCATGAAATTGGTAGAAGATTTTTATCAAGAATTATATAGTAATAAAGAACAAGTACCTCCTATATCTATTACATCTTCCGAATTGCCCAGAATTTTAAATGAAAAAGTGAGACATGCAATTAAGTGTATGAAGAAAGGGAAGGCTCCAGGAAATGATGGAATTATAATTGATATATTAAAAGAAGCAGGTGAAGAAATAGAAACAATTTTAGCAAAGTTATATACCAAATGTCTAAATGATAAAGATGTACCGGAAGATTGGAAGAATGCAGTAATAATATTAATATTTAAAAAAGGTGATAAAGAAGATATTAGAAATTACAGACTTATCAGCCTTTTATCAGTTTTATATAAAATTTTTACCAAGATAATTACAACTTGTCTACAGAGAACTTTGGATTTCCACCAACCAAGAGAACAAGCTGGATTTAAAAGTGGTTTTAGTACAATAGATCATATCCAGGTATTGAGAGAAGTCATAGAAAGGACAAATGAATATGAGTTGTCATTATGTTTTGGATTTGTAGATTATGAAAAGGCATTCGATTCTATACACATTTCTTCAGTGATTAAAGCATTGGATCATCAAGGTATAGATCCAGGATATTGTCATATTTTAAAGAATATTTATAAAAATGCAACAGCAACAATTAGATTACATAATGATACTGGAAAAATCAACATTGAGAAAGGTGTAAGACAAGGTGACTCCATATCTCCAAAACTCTTTACATCAGTGCTGCAAGAAGTATTTTGTGGATTAAAATGGGAAACTAAAGGAGTGAAAGTAAATGGAGAGTATTTAAGTCATTTAGATTTCGCAGATGATGTAGTTGTTTTTGCAAATAATGCTTCAGAGCTGCAGGAAATGTTGCAGGAGTTAGCAGATGAAAGTAAAAAAGTAGGACTAAAGATAAATGTTAAAAAGACTAAAGTAATGTTTAATCGATTTGCTCAAAATATGAAAATAAAGATTGATTATGAAGAATTAGAAGAAGTTAACAGTTACAAATACCTTGGTCAGATTATTAATACAGATGGAAACATAATGGAGGAAATTAATCATAGAATTAAACTTGGTTGGAGTGCTTTTGGTAGAAATAACTTGATACTAAAAGGAAATATGCCTATGTGTTTGAAAAGGATGGTTTTTAACAAATGTGTTTTACCAGTTCTTACTTATGGATCTGAGACTTGGACACTTAATAGAAGAGCAATACAGAGACTTCAGACCACTCAAAGGAGTATGGAGAGATGTATGTTGGGAGTAACAAGAAGAGATCGAAAACACAATGTATGGGTAAGACAACAAACAGGTGTTACTGACCTTATTGAAAAAATTAAAAGATTGAAATGGAGTTGGGCTGGACATATTGCTAGAAGAGATGATAATGGATGGACAATTGAAATTTTAAACTGGATTCCAAGAGATTGTAAAAGACCCAGAAAGAGACCACATGTGAGATGGATGGATGAAATAAGAAAATGTGCAGGGGTGTTGTGGAGAAGAGAAGCTAAAGATCGGAGAAGATGGATTAAACTTGGAGAAACCTTCATCCTGCAGTGGATTGATAATGGTTGATGATGATGATGATGATGATATATGAACAGATTTTGCGGGTTCATCCATGTTAAAAACTTTTAATATTAATATACTGATGTTTCAACTTGGTCACACACGTCATCCACAGAGTTATAAAAAGTAGAAAGATGGTAGTAGAGGCACTACAATCACTGATTTTGCAAAAAGAAAAAAAAAGGAAATATTAAAGTTCCACCAATAGCAAAAATGTTAAATTTAGGAATATTTTTAAAAAAAAATCTTTCCAAATAGTAAGAAGTTTTCATGTATCATCTTGCTTATTAATACAATCTGGCCCTTTAATGTATCTCAATGGCTTCTCTAATTTTGCACTGGTAGAGCTTATCACATCTGGATATGATCCTGGTAGTAGAAAAATCAATTTTATGACATGAATCTATAGTATGGAGTGAGAGTGCTGATGATGATGAGTGTTGTTTAACTGCATTAGCATGCTCATCTCTCCTAAGACTGATGTGATGATTGCTTATACCTATGTAAGAAGTTTTACAATTTTTACATGAGATTTGATAGACACCATGAGATTCAAGAGGGGTTGAATCCTTAAGCTTGGTTATTATATTGCTGATCTTTTGATGAGTAGAAAATGCTATATCTATATTATAGAGTTTTAATATACGTCCAATACTGTCTTTATTTTATTTTACATATGGAAAACAAAACCTAATAGCTGATTTATCATCTTTTTGTTTCCTATTTTGTCTATTTTGGGCTTGAAATAAGTTTTTTTTTATTTTTATAAATTTTTAATTATAACTATTTGCTAATAAAACACTATTAATATGATTTATTTCTTCTTTCAGATGTGTCTCATCTGAAAGGTTAATTGCTCTCTCTCTCTCTCTATATATATATATATATATTGTGCCCTTTTTTTAGGACAGAAAAAACTTATATCAATTTACTAAAACATTTTAAATTTAGAATATGTTTTCTTGGTACAATGATTATATTATATTGACAATCTTTTTAAAAGTTCACTTAAATCAAGATAAAGTTATTTAATGCCTAAAATTGTGCTAAATAAATTTAAAACAGTTAAATAAAGGTAAATGTATTAATTGTATATGGTTGGGAAAGCTGGCCATAATAAATAATATAGCAATAAATCTTTAAAGTATGTATTACAAGTTGAATTTTAAAAGCAATAACCTGTAATTAAATAAATGCTATATTTTATAGTATAAATTATATTTAATAATTATATTTAATATCATATGTTTTAAAAGTAGTCTTTGTGGTAGGGAAATTTATATTTAATTTTATGGTTTCAAAATTATTATTCCCAAATTATATTATTATATTATTTCTTTAATATCTTAATTGTATTAATTGTATATGGTTGGGAAAGCTGGCCATAATAAATAATATAGCAATAAATCTTTAAAGTATGTATTAAAAGTTGAATTTTAAAAGCAATAACCTGTAATTAAATAAATACTATATTTTATAGTATAAATTATATTTAATAATTATATTTAATATCATATGTTTTAAAAGTAGTCTTTGTGGTAGGGAAATTTATATTTAATTTTATGGTTTCAAAATTATTATTCCCAAATTATATTATTATATTATTTCTTTAATATCTTAATTGTTGCAATTAAATACTTAATATTTTCAGACAGAATTTGATACAGTCATTCTTGGTTGTAAGTCATGTGACATGTATAGTTATAGATGCATGCCTACTGGTGTTTGTGTTAACAAAGTTTCAAAAATTTACTTTAAAATTAGCCTATAGAATTGAAGACATTTATTTATCTATCCTGTGAAAAAATATTAAAACTAGTTATCATAAAATGTTTAAATAGTTTTATAAAATGAATGTCATTAGTAAAAATTAAATATTTTGTATTTAAAAAAATAGATACATTAAAAATAAAAGGTGGAATAAATTGATAAAATATTATTTTTTAAAAGTCATTTTTTAAGTGTTTATTTATTTTTAATAAAGTATAAAATTGATTTAAAATTAATATTTTAAGTAATATTTTAAATAAGAATGAATCACTATTTTATTTTTGATTTTAATTATGTAATATCAAAGTTATATGTAAATTAAGATGTCAGGTGAAAGCCTAATTCACCAATTAAATGATGTATTTATTTGGGTATAAATATCAATGCAGAATTATTTTCTAGGTGCTTCTTTTAAAGTTTTTGCTTCTTTTAAAATTTGTTGTTTTGGTTGTTGTCGAATAGCTACTACATCCCACTCGATGGCACACTTTTCATGCTTAAAGTAAAAAATATGATTATTCCCGGGCTGTTAATTATAAACATTTTGATGTGTTTTTTGTAATGCAAAAATAAAAACAAAAGAAAATCATCTTTTTTAAATATTATTTAATTTCAAATATTATTCTTTTATTAACGTATACAAATTAAATGATAATAATAAATGTAAAATAAAATAAACAAATTACAATTTGATTTTCTTTTTTAGTTTGCTTTTTATTAGAAAAATCATTTTTCTATCGGAGATTTTTTTACTGGAGTTACGGCTTTTTTTTTGCTGTTGTTTACTGCTATTTTTTATTTCAAATCGAATGACAACTAAAAGTAAAAGTTGTTACAGTAGATTTAGGGTTAGTTTTAGGAAACAAATTACAATTTGATTCATCTTTTTTAGTTTGCTTTTTATTAGAAAAATCAATTTTCTATCGGAGAGTTTTTTACTGGGGTTATGGCTTTTTTTTGTTGTTGTTTACCGCTATTTTTTATTTCAAATCGAATGACAACTAAAAGTAAAAGTTGTTATGGTTAGGTTTAGGGTTAGTTTAGGGTTAGTTTTAGGGTTAAGTTTAGGGTTAGCTTTAGGGTTAGTTTAGGGTTAGATTTAGGGTTAGTTTTAGGGTTAGGTTTAGGGTTAGTTTTAGGGTTAGCTTTAGGGTTTGTTTTAGGGTTAGGTTTACGGTTAGTGTTCTGTTGTTTGTAATGCTAAAATAAAAATATCAAAATTGTATTTTTGTAAATATTCTTTTTTACTAACATCTATAAAATAAATGATAACAATAAATGTAAACTATATTCAACAAAGTATAACAGTAGTCGGAGAAAACAAAGAAACTAAAACTTTTTTAAACAACGACAAATATATATAGAAAATGTTTATAATATATACTTTATATGACATTTAAAAAAACAGTATACAATTGTACTTTTCTTACTGGATATTTTTGTGTTAATGCTCTTTTTTATTTCAAAAATATACACATGGTACAATCTTAAAATGTCTCGTGGAAATGTTACGAACAGTACGTTACTTGACGTGTTACCTAATTCCAATTCACTTTATACATATATCTCGTCAACATTTACTACTTAAAACTTCAATATACTACGGTGTAAAAAGTCTGTTAATTATTACTTTACAAAATCTGAACATTTCAATACTTTAAAATAAAATAAAAACCAATGAAAATAACATTTCCATCCAATTCAAAAAAACACACCCTCTCCCCAAGCCGTAACAATTTTATAAATTGTGTGAATTGGGAAAATGTATTTGCTACGTAAACATACATGCTGTACTGCGATGCGACATAGCGGCCTGCAATCTGTAGTACAACAAAAAAGTTGTATTATAGAAAATATGGGTTTGAACATGTCGGCCGTGGAAGCAGCATTTTTATGTGTTTTAGCACGAAAACAGTGCCATCCAGTGGGATATGGTGGCTCATCGACGACAACTGTTGTTTATATTTAAAAAATCTGCTTCTATAAATTTAATCAGCTTAAAGTTAGTCAATTCAGTGCTATAATAGCTCTCTAATAATTTATTTGCCATTGAGAAGTATACCAATTTAATTATTTTTGCAAAGAGGGTATTATAAATAAATTATAAAAATTATTATCTAAATTATGCAGTACTAAAAAACTAAATTCTCTTATTGGACTTTTTGTCGAAACTTAATTAAACATCGCATTAAAACTTGGAAGTACCAGGAATAAATACCAAATTATTTAAAATGATTTTGAAAGTAAAAATGATATTTAGAATTATAGTATTATTAACTTTAATGAGAATGATTATTTTATTAATTATAATTATATATTGAACATTATGTGGAGAATTGAACAGGAAGGCTAATTGGAACTTTAAATTAGCTACACATTTTTTTTGGAAAGATAGTCATATTAGAAACTAAAAATAATACGATAAAACTTTTAAAAAATCTTTCAGTAAGAGGAAAGTAAAAATATGTTAAAATAGAAATGCAAACAATGTTTATCCTTTTAAAGAGAACATTATTAATAATTTTAAAACTGTCATAAACTAATGGCTAAATGGAGACAGTTACTAAAAACGTATGCAATAAGTGTATATTAATTTAAAAGACTATTCATGTTATTATAATAATTTTGGAAGACTAATAATTGGAATTAATAATGAAAATAAATATACTTGGATAAGTAATGATAAATCATCCTGATAAATAAACCTTATGTATGATAAAATTAGGAATAGCAAGTAATTATTGAATTCTGGAAATATTTTAAAAAATGCGCAAAAATCTTATCCGGATATCTGAATTCATGTCGTCGTGTCGAGGATACCACAAGCGCATAGGATCCTAAGGGAGGAAGCTTTGAATTGTTATTTAAAAATATTATACATTTAAACTATTTCAATAATCATTGTTCTGAATAATAGAGACAATGAACTATTATTTTACAAACTTTTTCAGAACAGATCAGTGATTATTTTTGCTAATATTTTTAGATGTTGACTTTTTTTTTTATCATTTATTTTAAACTTCATTTGTCATGTTGGAAGGAGTCTATGCATGGGTCATTTTTGGGGAGGAGAATTTTTGTTTTGCATCATCAAGCGTTTGAAAAAAAAAAAAACATAGCAACAAGGGTTGGTGGTTTTAATTGCTCCTCAAGAGTTTTTAGAAAAAAAAAACTTAAAGGAAATAAAAACATTTTTTTTATTTTTATTTTGTGTAAGAAAATTCAACATAAGATTCATACATAAATATGTTTTGGACTTGTTTCTTAAAATTAACCCTAGTATTAATTATAATGTTATTTAATAATTAGAATAGGATAAGTACATAACGATTAATTATTCACTAATAATATGGTAATTTTATAAAAGATATTTTTAATAATTTTAAGTAAGTTAATATTTTAAGTATGATAGTATGAATGTATGTTATACTAAGCAATGTTTATTTTAAATTGTGGACCAGAAGACATCACGTAAGTGGTAATCAAGTAGATATCACTTAGATAATAGTTGTAGATATTGATATTTTATGATGTATTTTTCTTTTGTAGATTATCAACGAATTATAATGTTATAATATGAATGCATGGGTTATGTGTGAATGCATTTATACACACATAAAACTTATAGTTAGAATTTATTTATTATAAAGATATGCATACTTTTATTTCATATTACTGGTATAATCTAACTAAGTAATGAATAATTATATGATTCATTTATAAAGAGCTTTAATATTTCTTAGATATTTAAAGTAAAAATAATATTCATTTGTATTTTGTTCAAAAATATTTGATAAGAAAGTGAAATAACCTTTTCCTTGTTGATCAGTTGAGATTGTTATATTTACAGGTGAATTTTATTTGTTATTTTGACTATGTTGCTAGTATCATTGTCGATATAGATTGATAAATCTATAGGAAAATTTATACAAGGTAGTGACTTGTTAATGATATAATCATGAAACCAAAGAGGTGCTTTAATGTAGGATTTTGTATGGGATCAGGAATAAACTTTATGATCTTATTAATTATGCAGGTATAAATAACAGAGCCCTGTAGCTTGTATATTTTCTGTGGACAGTGTTTATTTTATATTAAATATTGATGTTCCAGAAAGCTGAAGTAATAGCTTTGACATCGTTGTCTGTAGTGGAAGTTATTAGACACATAAGTCATGCCTCTATTTTATTAAAACACTGTACCATGATGTCTATCTAATTTATGTACTATTGAGTTGAGAGTCTAGTTTGTTCCCTATACCTATGCATCTGTTCACTATCATGATTTCCTAAAGCATTACATCGTACAGTATTGTATTTTAAATGGAAATGATAGATAATTTAGAGTTAAGGATTGTTATTTGAAATGAATAAGATAGGTTTGCTTACTTAGGAGGATGAACAGAATAAATGCAAATGGGATTGAGAATCCAACAGAATTAAGCACAAAGAATCATAGAATATGTTCTATATTTTATTTTTTGAAATAAAATAAATTTCATGAAAGTATGTAAATGATAAATAAAGTTGTTCTCAAATTTTGAATAATTTTAAGTATTCTAAAACTTATAGGTATTGCATATTTTTAATGGATATTGCATTAAAACAAAACAGTATAAGATAAAGCAAAGTTATTTCATAATTATATTTAATGATTAAGAAATAAATCAATACTTGCAACTATTTTATATTAGATCAATACTAAGTAAAAGATATTATGTATGACAGTTTGATCATCAATTGTGTCCACTCATTTTTTGTTGATGAACCAAAATGAATATGTTTTTGTTTAACAGTAACAACATTGCAATCACATGATCACATTTTTAATGATTGAGAATAAATTACGAGATACATATTTGAATTGTTATTTTTGTATTTTCTGTTTTTTATGCTTCATAACTAATGTATGTTTAAAGGAAGCATATCGAAATGATACTTAATGATAAATAATATTTAAAAGTTATGTAGATTATTTTTATCATTATTATAAAATTCTGATGAAGATGTAAATAGACAAATTATTTTAAAAGTCGCAGTGAAGACTTAATTTTATATTTTATTTTATTAGTTTACTATGAGTAATGAAAATTGTAATGGTGCAAGATTTATTTGAAAACTGTACATATTGTAAATAGATATTTTGTTAAACTTGTTTTCAAAATTTGTGTAAGTTGATTTCTTTCCCACTCTGCAAACGTTTAAACCACAGAGGGTTTGAACCAAAACATAACTTTTGCACAGAAATAAATAAAAGTATTATTTAAAAAGTATAATATTTTCTTAAGATTATTTATTTAAGAAATTACATTTACATTATCTTTATGGTCATAAGTTAATTATTATAATATTACACAGAATTATAATGCTATCTGCTGCCACACATATATTTTTCAGATTATAAGATACTACCACATTTATTACAATATCATGTGAAAGATAAAAGATTATGTTATATTATTTTTTTATCGTTATTATGGTTAATAAGAATTATAATGGGGAAGATAAGTAAGATTAAATCGTACAATGAAGATTATTATTATTATTGTTATTAGTTAGCTATGGTTGAGTATGATATTAAATCACTTGTCAAGCTTTACTACAGTAATTTTAATTGACTTAAATTAGTTTAAGAAGCTGAGATTTATTTTAGCTAAATTATTTTTTAAATAAAAAGTTTAAGATTTATTTGTGTAATCTTAATGATTAGTTATTATTGAAGTCGTAAGAATGCTGTAGATTTATTATTTGAGATAGTAATAGGAGGGATAGTGTTCTTATGCCATTGAGGTAGTATCCTGTTGGATATTGGCTCAATGAATTCTTTATTACTACTTGTATATCACTTCCTAGTCTAATGATTTAATAAATATTTATTGATTTATTTTATAAACCGAACCATTATTATTATTTTTAATAATTTGAGATAGTAGAATAATTCATATTGATGTAGAATATTTTTATTGTCAATTATATGCATTTTAGCTGAGCATAATCATTATCTGAACTAGACCCATTTTATGTTATATTATATTTTCCGGAAGTGAGTGTACAATATATATATATATATAAAATAATAATAAAGTTAACGGTGAATATAATATAATAGTCTAAATTATTTTGTAGCTCTTTCAATTACGTGGTTATCCTCGTCAGCTTTAACTGAATTTCAAAATTTAAACTTAATGTTATGTATATTTCCACAAGCTGTGTATGGCCGTATATGCAGTTTGCCTATTAATAACATTGTTCTTATATTTCTCAATTAATATTGCCTCTTTAATTTTCCTCTTTTTATAATTTCTTTCTTCTATTAATATTTTTATTTCATTACTATCAAATGTAAATTTATTATTACAAATTTTTTCATGGTCGAAGAATACTGAAGCTGTATTAAATTGACTATTTACGTTATTTTTAATTCGATAATTGATGCTCCTTCAATCTTTTTTTATAGAACATCTCAATTCACCGATGTAAAATTTTTGACACCTGTATGAAATTTGATAAATTATATTACTTCTTTGTAATTTAGGAATTATACACTTAGAATTATTAATCAATCGATTAACATTTGAACTCTTTGCTAATGAACTTTTAAAGGTTGGTTATGATAAAAACCAAATCTTGCATACAGTAAATTCATTTAATAATAAGAAAAGTGTTTGCAATGTCACTTTAGATAATAAAAAATGGATAGCTATACCATTTGTAAATAACATACAATATAAATTAATCAAGAATATATTTAAAGAAAGGTATAATATTTCATTTTGTGTTCCTCCAAATGTTAATCGATTGATTAATAATTCTAAGTGTATAATTCCTAAATTACAAAGCAGTAATATAATTTATAAAATTTCATGTAGGTGTCAAAAATTTTACATCGGTGAATCGAGATGTTCTATGGAAAAAAGATTGAAGGAGCATCAATTATTATATAATCGAATTAAAAATAACATAAGTAGTCAATTTAATACAGCTTCAGTATTCTTTGACCATGAAAAAACTTGTAATAATAAATTTACATTTGATAGTAATGAAATAAAAATATTAATGGAAGAAAGAAATCATAAAAAGAGGAAAATTAAAGAGGCATTATTAATTGAGAAATATAAGAACAATGTTATTAATAGCCAAACTGCAAATACAGCCATACACAGCTTGTGGAAATATACATAACATTAAGTTTAAATTTTAAAATTCAGTTAAAGCTGATGAGGATTACCATGTAATTGAAAGTGCTACAAAATAATTTAGACTATTATATTATATTCACCGTTAACTTTATTGTTATTTCTTATATTTATATTTTATAACGGGTATTGTGCTTTATATATATATATAGGTCTTTCTACCTTTTTATAACTCTGTGGATGGCTTGTGTGACCAAGTCGAAACGTCAGTATATTGATATTAAAAGTTTTTAACATGGATGAACCCGCAAAATATGTATTTTATATATTTAACCCGTGCAAATCTTCATTTTAACATATATATATATATATATATATGCCACACCGATATAGACTTTAATACAAAAGATTTAATAATAATTAAAAAAAGTGTTATTGAAAAGTTAAAATTTTATAAGTTTTAGGTGCACATCCCAAATATATATATATATATATACAACTAAAAGAGTGGGATGGCATATAGGGTTTGAACATAGATTAGAACATGGTAAGTGGGTATAACCATGACTTAATCTTAAGCTAAGATTGATTGCTTCATACTTCACCACTTATAATGAAAGGAAAAATTTCTTGACCGTGAGTCTTTGAGTGCTGACCATAAAAGATGATTTATACTTTAATTTTAATGCTTATGTATCCCTAAACTTTTCTGTTCTTTGTTTTTTCTATGTTGACCTAGTACTATCATATTATTTTTCTCTTTTTTGTTCCCCATTATCTTAGCCATGAATAAATAAAAGTAAAGGTTTGTACAATGTCTTTGGTCTAAATTCTTTTTTTTGTCTTTAATAGGTCTGTGGTTTCCAAAAGGGTGCATCTTATCACTTGCCTGGATTAGGTGATACATATCGCTTCAATTGCTGTGCATTGTAAATCTCATTGAATCCATCTTCTCCTTCCAATAGGAAAGCATTTTTCTGACACCTCTAATGGATATATGATCCACCATACAATGGAAATGTTTTTTTTATTCTTTCTTCAATATACTGTTAGTCTTCATTGATCTCAACTATACTTGATCCCCTAACCAGAATTGGTGATGTTGTGTCCATCTTTTCTTAATGCATTTTTTGACCATATGGGCAGCTATTTTCTGGAAGCTTTTTGATCACAGGTAATGGTGATAATGATTTCATCTATTGGCACTAGGTTTGAGAATAATTTAGGACATGGCTTCCCATAATGAAGGTGTTTGGGTGTGAAACCTGTAGACTGATTCATTGTCTGGGTAATACACTCAATTATTTCTGGGGTTTTATTTACCCAATTCTGGTGGTTGACTGATATATTAATGTCAAAAGAGCTGATTGATTAGGGTCAAAAGAGCTGATTGATTACCCTTATGACTGTTTTACAAGAGTTAGATTGGGTATTTTTAATTGATGTTTATCAATGATTGAGTTGTTTCCTCAAAGTCCAGTTTCTCCTTTCCCTTGATGTGAATGCCACCATGATGATCTGGTAGGATTGTCTTGGGTTTTTCCACCTCTGATGACTATTTATTTTGGATGGTCCAAATAGTGTTCTTTGAGTCAATGGCTCGGATGGGATATGCTCGTACATACTTGGGAAAAACATCATATGTGATCGAGTAAATTTTGGAAGTTTTTAAACTTAGGCAAAGGATTATAGTGGTTGAATGTGATTGGTTTGATGCAGTTACAGGTTTCATCATTCTTGCATAAGACTTGTTTAGAAATTTATTCCTGGTGCACATGACATACATACCTGGCCAGTAAAATTGGCACCTCATGGTTTACTTGATATTCCATGGCTTATAATGTCCCAATGTGTTGTGGACATGTTTGATCACTTGAGCCCTGAGCCTGCTTGGTATCATGATTTTTCATGGGTTCTCCATGTCTTTTGTTTTACATTATAAGATCCCATCTTTTACCTGGAATTGGGAGTATCACTGCATACTTCTGTTAGTAGTATTAATTAGGTGATTGGTTTCCCGGTTAGACAATGTTAGCATTTTGATCATCTTGCCAATATCGTACATTTGATAAATCAATTTCCATAGGGGTCATTGTCATTGCAGTCATGATTCTGAAGGTCTAGTCAGTAAGCTGAGGATTTTGAAGGCTTGTGGATACAGGGTGGTGGCTTAGGATGTCTGCTACAATGTTGTCACATTCAAGGCAATACACCACTTTGTATGGGAATTTCTGGAGGTCCAAGCTCCATTTTATCAATTATTAATTAGTGAAAAACTTTTATTCAAAAATTCCAAACATTTATGATCCATTGTAATTAGTACATCGGACTACAGGAAAAATTGCCAGAATTTCTGGCATGCCCATATGATTGCTAGGATCTCTTGTTCCATGGTGGTATAGTGTATTTCCAATCCCTTTAAAGAGTGGCTACAAAAAGAAAAGTATCTGATGTGTTTTCTTATTTATCTGGAAAATCATGGCCCCCAACCCATACTTACTGCTATCAGTTTGGATGTAAAATGTCCAAGTAAAGTCAGGGTGGTGCAACATGACAGCCCAAAGGATGTTTCTTTTTTATGTTCTCAAAATCTCAGTAATGCACCTCAGTACATTCCCATTGATGGTCCTTCTTTAGTAACTCTATCAACTTCCTCATCTTATGAGCAAAATTTGGTTAGAACAAATTTTAAAAGTTACAAAGCCCCAGGAAAGATTGGACTTGATTCTGATTTGTTGGTTTTGGAAAAAGCTTAATGGCCTCTACTTTATCTGGGTGGAATTTGATCCCATGTTCATTTAAGACATGCTCTATGAGTGTAATTTCCTTCACCACAAACTGGCTTTTTTCCACTTTATATGGGAATTTCTGGAGGGCCAAGCTCCATTTGATCAATTATTAATTAGTGAAAAAACTTTTATTCAAAAATTCCAAACATTTATGATCCATTGCAATTAGTACATTGGACCACAGGAAAAATTGCCAAAATTTCTGACATGCCCATATGGTTGCTAGGATCTCTTGTTCCATGGTGGTATAACATATTTCCAATCCCTTTAAAGAGTGGCTACAAAAAGAAAGTATCTGATGTTTTCCCTTATTTATCTGGAAAAACATGGCCCCCAACCCATACTTACTACTATCAGTTTGGACGTAAAATGTTCGAGTAAAGTCAGGGTGATGCAACATGACAGCCCAAAGAATGTTTCTTTTATTTATGTTCTCAAAATCTCAGTCATGCACCTCAGTCCATTCCAATTTATGGTCCTTCTTTAGTAACTCTATCAACTTCCTCATCTCATGAGCAAAATTTGGTTAGACCTAATGATAAAAGTTACAAAGCCCCAGGAAATATAGGACTTGATTTTGATTTGTTGGTTTTGAAAAAAGCTTAATGGCCTCTACTTTATCTTGGTGGACTTTGATTCCATGTTTATTTAAGACATGCTCTATGAATGTGATTTCTTTCACCACAGACTGGCTTTTTTCTAAGTTTATAGTTATATTTTCTCTGGTTATTCATAGAAGAATTGTTCAAGCACTTCAGATGTTTGGCAACACTTTTCAATGCAATTACTGTGTTGTCTACATAGCATATGACATCAACCATGCCTCACTATTAATGATTCCAACAGGTACTCATTTGAACACATGCATAGGCCCTCCGTATTGGAATGTGGTATACTTTTAGTCATGAGGGTCTAGAGCCATCTGCAAATAACAGGCAGTAAGATATAAAGTGGAGAAGATGGTCTGTCCTGCCAATTAGACAAATACTTCCTGTACTAGTGGTGGAATATCTTTTTCAGGGATGGTCATATTGTTTAATTGATGAGCATTCAAACACAGATGCAAATCTCCATTCTTTTTCTTCACCATGACCAATTGTTGCTGTATGGAAATGGGCTCCACTTGATAATGTTCCAGTCGATCTCAATTTGCTTTTTCTTCTCATCCTCATATTGGAACTGGATGAGATATGTTTTGGATTGTATATATGATTCCTCACTCACTGAAATTGTATGATTGTACTTCTTTTCTCCAGGGGTCAATGAGAACACATGAGTGTAATTCTTGTTATATTTTTTGGATACTCTTTCTGTCTTTTGACTCTGTAATGGCTGAGTCATAGATCTTTTCTGCGATCAATGCCAGATATGCAAGCTGCAACAACAACTTCGATTCTCAGGAATGGCTTGGTGAAATAAGCCAGTTCATTATCAAAAAGATATTTTCTTCCAGGATAATTGATAATTCCATGGTTTTGGGTAAGGAAATCAGAACCCCAAACCCCATTGTAGATCAGTCCAGCCACAATTAATAAAGCATGGCTCATAAATTTCTTATTACTCTCCACTTCTACCCATATTTGACAGTTCTCATTTTTTCATTGGCCAAGGTCAATTGGATAGAGTGTGTTGGCCATTGCATATCTATGCTTTTGATCTACACTTTTGATACAATCGATACTTGGCTCCCTAAATCAACTAATGCTAACACCCTGGTGGATTCTATCATCCCTTCAATGATAGGATATAAGATTGTCATCATTACATTTGTCATGCTTTCCTTCTCACATATTATGTTAGTCATTTGCCTGACATTTGGTTTAAAGTGACTTTTGTTTCTTTAAATATTCTGGGCATTCCTGGCTCTCCACCTTCTTTTGGCCTGGGTTAAATGTTAAGATTCCATATTTTCCTGCTACCTCAGTGGTATAGATCTCATCTTGATAATCCATCGATACTAAAACCTCAGTCATATCATTTATGTCATTGATCTGACAGAATCATCATCTCATACACCCATGCCAGCATGTTCTGTCTTATGGTCTGATTAATGTGTGTTTCTGACCATGTGATATTTAGAAGAGACCTGAATTTATCGACTTGCTTCAAAAATAACTGCAAGTACATTTTTTGGTGGTCAGCTGGAAGTTTTTTGTAGTCATGGGGTGCAAGATGTATTTCCTGACTTTCTTCATTCCAGATCTTGCATAAAGCATGACAGTATTCTTCAAGATTTGTTGGTTTGTGTGTCTATGATCATCAATGATCTTTAGCAGTTGCCTACAAAGCTTTATAGCTATGGCTATTTGATCCATTTTTGTCAGTATATAAAATGAAAACATCTTAAAACTCTCTAATATTCCTGTGGACTGTCCTGGGGTTCACAATAGATCTCGATCCACATAAGTTGCATAATGGTAGGTAACTCCTGGTTACTTTTTTTAGAAATCCTTTTCCCTTTTATCAATTATCTGGATAAAAAAATTATATATATATATCTTTTTACTTTTTCTATATTATTTATTCATTAAATAAACATATTTCTCACATTTTAAGATCATCTCCCACATAACCAGTCACTGTCTTCCACCTTTTATTTCTGCCTGACTATTTACTTGCTAAAAATCTAAATTTCACTTGCCAAAATGGTTTACTGAACATTTTATATTATATTTACCTATACTATACTATTCTCTTATCCATTACTTTTTTGGTTTCTTATTGGTTGGACCCATACATCTGAAAAAGAAACTCATTGTCTGAGGTTATTATATATTCAAGATTTGTACATTAAATCACTAAGTTAAAAAAAAACATTTTGCTCCAAATATTTTTATCTGAGTTTGAATTTTCCACTTCCAACATTTTTGCATTTGACTCACTACTGGTTGGCAAAATTTCTTGTTACTAGGCTGCCAACAAACACTGAGTGATCAATCATTTATAAATTATTTACACATTTTTCATGTATATCTGAATGACAATTGTTGGAAGATCAAAATAAAATTATCATTGGAAAACATTTCTACATGTCTTAGGCAGATTACATTGAAAAGAAAAAATACATATGTACTATACTTGTGGTTGAAGCATATGGGTTTAACTTTACACCATATCTTTACTTTTGTGGTTATCATAAAGGAAAGCAAACTTTTATATGGTTATAAAACCAGATACCAAAAAAAATATTTTTTTTTGCACTTATAGTTGTAGCACATGGGTTTTAACTTTACACAAATGAATTTTTTACTTTTAAATTGATTATTTTGCTTTAAACATGACCTCAAATTTCGAAATAATTACTCAACAGAAATTTTAATCTTGCATTCAGCATCTGGGGTCCCATGTGATGCCATTATTCCATCTGATTGGCTGTCACTTAAGCATTTTTAAAGCGTATCTGTTTGAAGGTGTTTAGCTTTCACGCTAAAAAAAATAAATAAAGTTTATAGATGGAAAACAGGGTATTTTTTTTTCATTTATTAATAAAACAGTATTTGATTTAATAAAATCAATATAACAAAAATCATTTTTATCTCTATAAAAATATATGTATTAAATTATGCATAGCAAATCATACATGTATATTATTGACCTATTCAGGGTGTGGCAATAATTAACAGGGTCCCATGATTGGGCATCCAAATGCAGGAAAAAAAACTTATGTACTGGTCAAAGCATGTTGATCCATTTAACATGAGCTGGAATTCAAAAATGTACTTGAAACCCAGTCAAGCTCAAGATTTAGGTCATGGACCGATCTGAGTTCGAACCCATTCCCTAAGCCCCAGATCAAACATCTAATGAATAAAATATAATAATGGTACACAAGAAATTATTCTAAAATTTGGCCAATTTGCAGAGTGGAGAAGACAATGAGACTTATTTTAACTACATTATAACTAAAGTAAAATATACATACACATGGTTGTATGTGTGGAAGTGGAGAAAAAGGAATTTTGAACGTCTCAAATAAATTAGATAATAAAACAGTTTAATAACATGAGAAATTATTTATATACAGTAATGTGTGTGTGAATGAGTGGTCTACCAAATGGTAGATAATTACATATTGAAATTCACTGTAAGGGTTCTCATATGCTCTTTTATTTACTAAATGGTATATATAATTTAACACACATCTTTGATGGGTAAAAAAATTAAGATGCCAATCATTTATTAAAAAATTACATAATATTGCTATTAACACATTGGACTATGGTTCAGAAACATGGTGACTAATAAATTCTCTTGGGGATCATGCCCTGATTCTTTATAAATATAAACTATTTTCACATCATTGAGGTCCTGAAAATATATAAAATACATTTGAAAAATTATGTTTGATTCTATGATGAAATATTTATTGAAAAAATATTTTAATTAACACTTAAAAGACAGAATGCTTGATTTTTTTCCCCAAGGCATATACTCTTAAATACAGAAATAATAAAATACAATGGTGGGATTGTATAATAAAACTAAAATAATATTATCAATTAATATATCTAGTAGTGTTCAGAATTTATGTATATACATATTTGAGCAGAGCACAATTTTAATAGCATAACATTAAAACTAGATCATGAAGCAAAAGAATTAATAAACAAACAAGTAGTGGTAATGACATTGTGATGAAGATATCAAAGCGAAGAATTGTGCTTCTGGATGAAAAATGAAGTCTAAGATCCTCTTTCTAGGGCAGAGTTTAGAGAAGTGTGATTAGGCAGGGTGTGAACTAAAGCTTACTGGAGTAACCAATACACAGAGGCCTTTTGTATGCAGATGGTCCTGGATAGTCAATTATCCATAGGAGAAAACATGAAGAAAAATCCATGGGTTCAATTTTGACACTACCCTCAGATTTGAAGCACATAATATACATTTTCATAATGATGAGCCAAATGTCAGTAATGCAATATGGATGAATGTCATGCCACTATAATAGACATAGACAAGATTTCATTTAATAAGAAAATACATTAATCTTTTACCTCCTCTTGTTCTCCTATTTAAAATAATTCAATCCCACCTTTATGGATTTTGATAGTAACTAGAATATTTAAATGTTAAATATTTTAAGAGTATGAAAAATGAAAGAAAATAAGCAGTTGTATAAAATCAATTATAGGTCACCTTTTCAGAATTTAAATAAATTTCATTTTAAAAGATTTCAAAGTGATAATTAGCTAAATGATTTACCGTGGGTAGAATTACTTTATTATATTTGAGTTGAACAAATAACAATTTTTATAATAAACCAACAAAAAGTGTTGCTTTGTAAAAACAATCTGGCCAGCATATTAATTAATCATACATTATATTTTGAGGAAATATCAATAATCTTAATTCATTGATATTTCCTAATAATAGGTAAGAAAATATCTTAGAAATTCAGCTTGTCAAATTGGATGAGATTGGCATATTAATAATAACTAAAAGCATACACACAAAATCAAGTCATAAATACTTAAAATAAATGACCATATCAAAATTAAAAAAAGTTAGAGCATATGAGATAGGAATAGATAAAAAAATCATTTGAGAGCAATTTACTTATTGGAAGAAGATAAAATTAAATAAAATGTTAGGAGAAATCTTGATAGCAGGATTTGAGATTAGTTAGACTATATTTATTATCAGGCAGTATTTACATTCGAATATCAGCCTTTTAAGCTAATTGTGCAAACGCTTTGTGAGTGTTAATAATAAACAAATACTTTCTCACCAATACAAGATATAGTATGAAAATATTTACCTTGCACAATTTCTTAAGAGTCCATTTTAAAAAGATACATCACATGCATGGCAATTGAAGGATCCATGCAAGTTCTTAGGTAACAGCAAGCATCTACTCAACATTCCAAAGTTCTCAGGTCCGGCATTTACTTCATTATTAGGGCAGTAGGATGGTACAGCAGGGAAGATGACCTTCATGGATCTGGAAAGGTGATAGGCTTCTACTCAATCATCACTATTAAATTTTAAACCAGCATGAGTTATGTTGACTGCACTTCTCTCTGAATAGTAGCAATCTCATGGTGACTAAAATCAGCCCATTTTATCCCACTCATGAATTTGTGGAATGCTTTTAATTTCTTATTTATAGCTGAAAATCTAATCTTGAATCTAACAAAATTTTAAGTTTCCTTTATTTATTGTTCTTGGAGATGTAATCATTAGATAATGTTCCAAAAATATATTCAAATCTATTTTCAGATTGGAAATAGATTTACAAATATATTTATAACAAAATTAAAATGTCTTAATCTTATTCCCCACTTTATTTTCATTAAAAAAATTCCTTCCCATGATTAAAACAATATTTTATTTCAACCCTTTTATTATTTTTAGACAAATAACGGTTGCATCTTCCATATTGGATTTTATAAAAATCTACAGTTTAATCAAAAAATAATTTAAAATGAAAAAGTTTTACAAACTACATATAATAAAAATATTATTAACATTAATAATTTCTTAGTATGTTTGCTCCTATAATGTGTGTATATAGATATATATAAAATTATATAACAATATTTGTAAATACAGTAACTTAATAATTAAAAAAATATTTTATCCACTTAGGAGTGCTTTCGATTATCCCAGTAATCTGTTTGAACTAAAGCTTTGAAATGTTAACTTTCCCATAATTCCATGATCTTAACGTTTGCTGCTTGCCTGTTAATCAAGTCATGTTTATATTTTTATATTAGCATAACTTCTTTATTTTTCTTTTATTGTTATTTTTTTCAATTTGCAATATTTCTACAATGTTAAAATTGAAGTCAAAACCATAAATACATGATTTATTATGGTCTTAAAAAAAAGATGCTGAAATATTATTTTTTACTATGCAATTTTCTTTCAATTTCTGAACACGTTTTAATAATAGCAAGTGTTCATTAGTTCTTTTGTCCAATGTACATCTAGATTCACCTATATATCCATCACCACACCTACATATCCATTTATAAATGACACAATTTTTATTTATAAATGAGGTTTTATCTTTGGAGTTATTTATTAATTTGTTTAATGTAGGGGGTGTGTAAAATGCAACGTCACATATATCTTTATAAATTTTCCTTATAAACTTTACTTGATAATTTGAAATATATGGGATTGATATCCATATTTTTTATTAGCAGGAAAATCAATATTATTATTAACATTTTTATATTTTATATTAAAACGTGTTCAGAAATTGAAAGAAAATTGCATAGTAGAAAATAATATTTCAGCATCTGTTTTTTACGACCATAATAAATCATGTATTTATGGTTTTGACTTCAATTTTAACAATGTAGAAATATATTGCAAATTGAAAAAAATAACAATAAAAGAAAAATAAAAGAAGTTATGCTAATATATAAATATAAACATGACTTGATTAACAGGCAAGCAGCAAACGTTAAGATCACGGAATTGTGGGAAAGTTAACATTTCAAAGCTTTAGTTGAAACAGATTACTGGAATAATCGAAAGCGCTCCTAAGTGGATAAAATATTTTTTTAATTATTAAGTTATTATACAAAATTAACAAAGCGTATGCCACGCTTGAATGAGAAGCTATAAAAATACACAGAAATTATTACACGCTAAGCGCTTTCGAGGTCATTTTTACAAATATTCAGTTACATAATTACGTATATTGCTTTAAAAATACAGACATCGAATCATAATATTATTACACACACATATATATATATATATATGAGCTACACCTATGTACGTTAATAAAAAATAATTAATAATAAATAAAAAAAATGTTATTAAAAAGTTAAAATTTTATAACTTTTAGGCGTGCATCTCAAATATATACATAAATATATATACATGATTGGAGTGGGATGGATTTAGGGTTTGAACATAGGTTAGTACATGATAAGTGGATAGAACTGTGAAGCTCAATCTTATGCTAAGATTGACTGTTTCATTATATATATATATATATGTGTGTGTGTGTGTGTTTGTGTGTAGTTATATAATTGAATATTTATAAATACAGTATTTAGATAAATTAAAAATTTTATGCACTTAGGATTGATTTCATTTGTCCTGGTAATCTTTGTCAACTAAAATTTTTTGGGATAAAATTTTTAATTATCTAATTACTGTATTGATAAATATTCAATTATATAATTACATATTTGTTTTGAAAGAATACAGACATCCAATAATATTATATATATATATATATATATATATATATATATTGTTATGATAATAATTATATATATATATATATATATATATATATATATATTGTTCTGATATCTTTACTATACATATAATAATTTTTGTCTAAAAATTATTGAAATAAACAAGCTCATAAAAAACATAAAATTTAAAATTGATAATGAATAATAAAATCAAATTGTTGTCCCTAAATAATTGAATTATAATACAAAGAAAAACATTTTTTTTAAATAAATAAATTTGTCAAAATTTAAAGAGTTATCATCATTAAAAGTACAATTAATTAATTAGAATGAGGGAGATGGTGTGCTTTAGAAACATCAAAACAAAGTCTAAAGATCGATTGAAAGGGATAGGAGAATTAAGTTAAAATTTTTAAAAGTAAATAAGAGTTACAATATGATGGTTCAGGAATAAATCTTTTTTTGAAGTAATTAAAGGTACTGTACTTTTTCTCTTCATTTAAAATATTAAAGTGAAAAAAAGGAATGGACAAATTGAAACTGAAAGCTTTAATGATAAATTTCTTATATAAATTAAAAATATTTCTTGTTTATAATGAGTTGATTTTAGAAATATAAATGTGCGTAAATGATGAGTTGATTTTAAATATATCAAAATGTGAGCTTGTTGATAAAATAAATATGTGTGGTAAATATTAAAGAATAAATGTAAGTTATAAGAAATTCCCTTAAGAATTGTATATATTAAAGGCTACATAAAGAAATGGAAATTGCAATGGCTACTAATTAAAAGATCTCAAACAACAGGATTAAAATCTTATTGAAAGAAGGTATTCAAAAACAGTGGTGGAATTTCAACAACAGATATAGTTGGTGGACATAAAACCAATTACCAAAGTGACAACAGGTCATCACATAAATAATCCAGATTTTCCTCAATCTAGCAGTTGACTTCACAATCAGTTGAGTTAATTCAATCAGTTATTCAATCAGTTTGCAGTCAGTCTTCTCATGAATTTGTTAATAAAGGCCATGCAGTGCTAACAGCCATTGGAATCATGAATCTTTTCTCCAGGTGAATCCAGTGGAAACAGCCACTTTCCCCAGAAAATATGATGCCTGCCTACCAACTTAAAAGCACCCGCTAGAGGTATTGAACTGTGTTAAAAAATAATGCCACAAAAAATTAAGCATTATACCTTCACAAGAGAAAACCTCAAATCCAACTGGTTGGAATGATTTTTACATGAAGCAACAACCAGCAAGAAGTCAAAGTTCAAATCCTATAGGTAATGAGTAAATTTTATTATTTCCATTTCTGATATTAATGTAGGCATTGCAATCCTTAACATCTCCCAGAGTCAGTTAATGAATGAACTTTATAACATGCATAAAGAACTATGAATGTGCATGTTTTTGAAATGTCATGTATGTTAATGCTTTAGGATATTTTATATTGATTTCATATATTATAAAATGTCTTGTATTATTTAATGTTCTTTGTTATATTACATTGCTATTGTATGTGTGTGAGCCTGAGGTTATGATGTCATTGTTTCATTTAATTAAGTTTCATATAAGTAATCAAAATTAGAATAATAAATGTTTAGTTAAAATAAGTTATCTTGAAATGTAATATTTGTTGGTCAATTTTTTATCATTAATTAAAGCAATAATGTGTTAGATTATTCTTTTGATTGAGCTAGTCATGGGATACTTTGAGCACTAGATTATGGGCCTACTGTTCTGGCACCTTAGTTCTCATAGCTTGCTGGTGCCTTAGGTTTACTTCAAAACAAATAAAGTGCTTGGATAGTAGGGATTTGAATCTAGTTATTGTGGTGGGTCATGGTCTAAAAATGTGATTGTGTAATGCATTGCATAGTGCGGTCTGATCGAGAAGATTATTCATAGCTCTAATATCGATGGTATTTTTCTCTCTGCTCGAAGGGCCGATCTGTTCATGTAATAATTATAATATAAAATTATGATAAATAAGATTTAAATCCACTTAAACCTAGCAAATTGAGTACTCTGGATTATCTTCTGAATTGAGTACTCTGGATCATCTTCTGAATAAACTGGGTACAATTGGTTTTTCCCAACGTAGAGCAGAAGCACCATAAATAACAGTGAGACAAATATTTTCTTGTTTAAAAATAAAAAATTTAAAGAATGCTAAATTGTGTAATTGTATTTTAAAGTGGTATAATTTAAATAAAGAATTGACTGAAACATATTTTTTCTTTTTTAAATGAAAAGATATAATTAAAGCAAGTTAGATATTTTGGGCAGAATTAAGGTATTAAGAACGGGTAGAAAAAAAAAACCAAAGGGTGGAGTCAGTCATGTCTTCCATTGTAAGAAAATTAATAAACAGTTTAGTATAGTGGACTGTATTTTAAATGAGAAAGTAGACAAGTAGATATTGGGTTATAAGATTTTAAAATAGAGAAATGGAAAAAAAAATGAGTCAGAGGGATTAATACAAAGAGTAGATGCATTAGAAAGAGAACACGAGAATGTAAAAACATGAGTACATATACATAAAATGGAGGCAATGAATAGCTGCTAAAAATAAAAACATTTTTAGGGAACAGATGGGAGGATCGAAATGAGCACTTATTAAGCGTGGAATGCTATTGAATCTTGAATAGGTTAAGTGAAGGAGCAAAAATTGTCTTAGCTTGCAGTCACATACAGGAAGAAGCTCAGTTCTGGTGGAACTCATTACGCATGTTCGGTGAATACAAGTGTTCACTGTTGGCAAATTATTTGGGGGAGGAGCTTTAGGGAAAAATTAAGTTTCAGGAAGAGCAAGACAGGTGACAGCCAGGGGACTTACTCATTACTAATTTTTTCATAGACAAGTAGTGAAATTTAGGTAAGTGTATAGTTAGGCATGGTTTACCTGGGAATGTGGAACAAATAATGATTGGCAAGAAAATTGTGGAGCAGATGGCTGAAGTATTAATGGCATTGAACATCAATGGAAGGGTGGGATTTCAGGATGAGGATGGAAATGCAGAAATGGATTGCATGCAAGTAGCAAATTTGGTGTGTATTGGATAAGATAGCATGCCAATAATGGCACCTCAGCTGTCCACAGATAAAGATAGCAGGGATTGTAACTATTGCATTCTTTGATTCAGAAAGTCAGATATCAGTAAGGTCACAGGAAATGTATAATAAAAATCGACCCAGAAATTAAGATATTTCTGTTAAAAATGGTATATGTTTTGCTGGCTAAAGGTAAGAGGGTGAAATTGTCATCCAAACAAGCATCGGTGAAAGTACACATGGCAGAGCTAGAATATAGGCATGTGCTGTTGATTTTGGAAGGTCTGATTCTTGAGGTCATATTGGCTCAAACTTTATGTACAATACAGGCTGTTTATTGGATTATGAATGAAGATAGAAATAATCAACAAAATAATTTCATTTATATAACATCTAAAGGATGAAGTTAATAAAAAGGGTTGTGCACAAAACACAGGGATGGATATAAAGATAAGAGAAAAGGTAGATGAGTAAAGATGCATGAATGATAATCAAGGGACCAAATGAATAAGCTATTAAATAGATATGAAAATGTATCTTCCAAGATTCTTGGGGTAATCCAAGGGTATGTACACAGGATAAGGCTTATGAAAAGCCAGCCATCTCAAGTCCAAGTGTATCCTATACCTCATCAATATAGACATAAAGTAAAAGAACAGATAGACAAAATGCTTAAATGGGGAATTATATCTAAATTAGTGTCACCCTTTAATAACCTCATCATAACAGTAAAAAAGTTGGATCAATTTGGTTGTGTTTGGATGCCCAGCAGTTAAATAAAATAATATATGATACTAATGTTCCTCCACCTATGATCAAATTGTTATCAAAATTTAAAAAAAAAATATTTTCGTCATTCGACTTAATTGCCAGCTATTGGCAAATCAAACTTCATCCAGAAGATCAAAAACATACTGCATTTAAATATAACAGATGTGCATATAATTTTAACTGAGCAGGGGATATACAATGTCTGGATCAGGTGTTGTCAGAGGATATTAAGAATTTAATTATAATGTATGTGGACCACATCATGATAGCTTTGAAAAGCATAAATGAGCACTTTGTGCATTTAGAAATGTTGTTGGAGGAGTGTGAAAAAACAGGATTAGAATTAATTTGAATAAGAGTAAAATAATGATTGATGAAGTCAAGGCATTAGGTCGTGTAATTACAAAATGATAAATATTACATAATCCTGAAAAAAATCTAAGCAATTCAGGAATTTGCCATGCCTTGGAATAAAAACATATTAAATCTTTACTTGGACTATGTAATTTCTATAATTGATTTTATAGACATTTTTCCACTTGACATGGAGCCATTACTGCAGTTATTAAGAAAAGGGAAAGCATGGGTGTGGAATGAACAGCATGAGTGTAGTTTCCAGAGCATGAAGGCAAGAGTTTTAAATAAAGTTATGCGGTCATATCCTGATTTTGACAAACCATTCTTTGTATAAATTGACAGCAGTGGGTGTATACTGGGGGCTACACTTTCAGATACAGTAAGGGGATCAGCAGAGAGTTTTTTGTTTCATTAGCTGTATATTAAAGGGACCAGAAATGAATCACCCTAACTGAGAAAGAAGCCCTGGCTGTTGTATGAGCATTCAAGATATTCCAGCAGTATTTATTAGGCTCTGAAGTGGTAGTAATCACTGACCATAAGAATCTCAAATTTATTAATCATAGCTCCCTGAATAATAGCAGGCTAATAAGATGAAGCTTGTTCCTGCAGGAATTTAATTACAAAGTGACATACTCTCATGGCAAAGAAAATATTGTGGCAGACACTTTAAGCCAATATCTAGTAGCTCAAGAACAACACTTAAGTTGTGACAGAGCATATATAGCTGCTGCCAAAATATATAAAAAATGGGATAGATGATTTGCATAGACTAAAGGAGCAGCAAGAAAAAGATAATGAATGCAAACAAGCAATGAAGTTTTTACACCATCAGCCTGTAATGAAAATGGCAGATAATCTGCTGTGGAGGGACCAGAATTATGATTTCTTGGAGGACTCTTACAGTATGTATTACGAAACAAAAAACAAACATGCATTATTCTTCCGGTCACCATGAGGAACCAAATAATTAAATATGTACATGACAGACATTATGGGGCAAATAAAGTTGTAAAATGTCTTATCCATTGATTCTACTGGCCAGGAATGAACACCAATATTGCTGACATTATTGGTAAAGACAGTGTATTTTCAGCAACCAAGCCCTCCTAACACATCAGAAGTGGGGCCACGGCAACCTATATATGCTCAACATCTGTACAGCTTAATAATGATAGACTTCTATGGACCTTTGCTTACATTCAATAAAAGCAAGTGTCTCATGGTAGCATATGACATGTTTTTGAAGTTGGCAGTGACACACCATTATTAGCCAACTCAATGCCACATTTGTGGAAGTATGCCAGAGCTATGAAGCATTCATAGAAAACTCAAGGGAAGCACAATGTTGAAACACAGGAGTTAGAGAAGAATGTCACTAGGTAAGACATCAAAGAAAAAAATGCTTGAAGATGCTACATAGACTTTAAAACAAACTAGGGGTATTTTAGAATGCATGATGATGTTGACATAAGTCAGAAATCACTATATGTAAGAGCACTACTGAACAGGTTATTGGTAGCTTAGGTGAGACTCAAAAAGAATAGATCACATGGGTAAACCTATTGCATTACAGTTTGCATGTATTGAGTCATGGACACATCAGGGACACCATTTGAGAAAGATCAAGATGAACAAGACATGGGAGAAGGAAATGACAACAGGTCAGAAGGATGTTGTGACAACATGTCAGAAGGATGTTGCCACAAAGCATCCCCAGGTGATGAGTGAACCCTACTTTAAACTTACCTCTCTGAGCCAAATAGCCCACAGGAAAGACAGGATTACCTTTTCAATTTTGATTATATGGATAGTGATCAAGATATGTGCCAAACTAACCTGTAAATTCCAATAATAACACCACAGATGAACCCTCCAGACTTGAGTAGGATGCATGGTCAGCTGGCCCATATTAAGGTCATCATTATGAAGCTCAACATGTTCAAAAATTTGGCAAGTAAAGACCCTATAGATGACTTGAATCTGTATTTCACAGTGAATCAAAACCTGAAAGGATATATGCAAGGTGATGTGGTGGGAATCTTTGTTCCAAGACCCATCCACTTTTGATGAT
Source organism: Epiperipatus broadwayi (assembly GCA_028023455.1). Taxonomy (NCBI): domain Eukaryota; kingdom Metazoa; phylum Onychophora; class Udeonychophora; order Euonychophora; family Peripatidae; genus Epiperipatus; species Epiperipatus broadwayi. The sequence goes on from JAQFVV010006234.1 coordinate 8,035,047, forward strand.
TACTAGGCTTTGATAGTGAAGAGTTTTCAGAACATGGAAAAACAGCAAACATTACATTCTCAACTACTCCAGGAAAAATATAAACAAATGCCCAATAAATGTTGACCAATTCCTTCATTGCCAAGTATATAAAATAAGGACCCTAAACACATCACTTAAGTGAAAAGGAAATTATATGATTCACCACAAAAAATGTACAACCAAAATTAGAGCAATACTTTTATGCATGAATGCTAAAATATGGAGAATATAGTGGAACTGCTAAACAATATAGACATAAACACTAGAAACATGTCTAATAGAATCCCAGAGAAAAGAAAAGAAGATGCTGCTGTAAATGTTATTTTTACAATAGGAGGAAAAACAATAATCACCACATTTGGAAGGAGAAATCATTGCAGTAAATTTCCTCATACACCTTGTCAGCCAACTGAAATCAGACAAAGGAATCAAAACTAAATAAACCCCCTTAACAGCCCAGAAAATTTTTCTAAACCTGAGTGTTGCAACTACTCACCCAAAATCCAAAAGAAACCAAACTACAAGGGTACTTGAGGATATGTTCCTCACCTCAAAAGACTGAGAACAATGAGGAACACAGACCAAATTATAAATCAGGAAATCACTAATTTAATGTGTTCATGGGAGGATAGAGCACCACTTTTGCTGTACAAAACTGCCTTTTGATGGAGATGTTGTTTGAGGATTTACAAGTTAAGACATCAGTAGATGCTGGTAGCCAGATTTGAGTTGTTTCACATACATTCTATTGTAGGGTCTGACAAATAACTCCACTATCAGGACTCTGCCATGGAAATTGATTCAAATTACCATGGCTAATAATAGAAAAACCAAACTGCTGCAAAAAACAAATTTGGTTGCAGATTAAAATCAGCCAAACAACTCTCCATTGTGTTTTTCTAATATTGAATAGCTTTTACAGGCATTGTAGTTAGACTTAATAATGAGATTTTGGAAATGACATTGCACCTACATAAAGTTGATTGCATGATATCTGTAATCCCAGAGGCACTGATTGAGAGTAAAATTGCAGAGTCCAATTTACTTAGAAGCAATAAACAAGAAGAATTACAATCTGTTATTATTGAATTTAACCCCATTTTCTCAAAAAAAAAAACAACCAGGAATAATAGAGGGTTTCCAGCAAAGAATAAAATTGATTTTTAAAAAAACATTTTAATTCAAATCATTTCCCTATTCCTTAGCAATATTGTGAAGAGATATCTTGACAGCATAAGAAAATGCTAGACTGGGGGATTATTTCCAAATGTTTTTTACCTTACTGTAATCCAATTGAAACTATGAAGAAGAAATATGGGTCAATGATATTTTGTTTAGATGCTCAGCAATTGAACAATATTATGTTCCTGACAGAAACATTCCAACACTGTCCATGAATTATTCATAAGGTTTGAAAATAAGCAGGTGTTTTTCACTTCCACTTTCGATTTAACCTCCAGCTATTGGTAGATTGAGCTCCACACAGATAATAGCCAATACATTGTCTTGTGATGTGAGAGTTTTACATATCAGTTCAACAGGATGCCCTTTGGATTGATCAGTAGTGGTGCTGGCCTAGTATGATGCCTGGATAGAACTTTATCTCCTTAGGCCAAACTGATTATAACCATTTATGTGGAAGATGTGATTATAACATCTACCAACATTGAAGAACACCTTCAACATCTAATTTTGTTTTTAAAGAGTGCTATAAAAAGGGAATTAAAGTCAACTTCAAGAAGAGCACATAAGCATGTAGTGAAGTGGTCTTTCTTGATCATATCATTGGATGCAGTGGAATAAGATCTCATCCTGATAAGATCAGTGTCATACAGAATGTTTCAAAAATTCACAAATAAAAAACACAAATCAGGTCATTTTTTGGGCTGTGTAACATCTATAATCACTTCTACCAAAAGTTCTCAGACCACATAGAACCATAGTTAAAATTAATCAGGAAAGATGAAAAATGGAGATTGACTGAGAAGCAAGATAGAGCATTTGTAAACATTAAAACCGGTTTTTAGAACAAGCCATATTAGCTTTCCATGAATTTATTAAATCATTTATGTTCCAGACAGCTAGAAAGTAATGGTTTTGGATTGGGGTAATATTATTTCAAATCCAGGAGGATGGCCAATAGCCATCCTCTATTTTATCACCTGGCTCCTAAAAGGTCCTGAATAAATTATATGGTTATGATGAAGGAAGCACTGGTAATAGAATGGAACTTCCAAAAGTTTTCACAGATGTTTCTTGAATCAGAGGTGATCACCACAAAAGCCTAAACTTTCTGAATCACAGTTACCTGAATAACAGTCACCTAGTCAGATGGAGTTTGCTGTTACTTGAATTCAATAATAGCCTACAGTACTGTAGAGGATCTGAGAATGTGTTTGAGAATGTGTTAGTAGATTTGCTAATTCAACATCCATGTAGGTCAGACAAAATAGTCTTTTGGTTGATAATACCTATATTACTAATGTTGATATAATGAATGACAAAAATATGGAGCATGGTTTAAAAAAATTGCCAGAAATTAACTCCAAAAATCCAAATTGAAAAGTAATAATGAAAGCATTAAAAGGAAAGAATGTTCTGCATGTGCAAAAGGATATTACCTAATAAAATCAAGAAAGTGAGGTCTTTATATTATAAACAAAATTTAGACATTTAAGAGGGGAGGGTAGTTCTTTACATTATAAACAAAATTTAGACATTTAAGAGGGGAGGGCAGTCATATCCAAGTCATTAACAGGTCCCACTCATAAAATATGTCCACCAGAATCTACGGTGCCCATAAGACAATATATATTCTTAAAAATTGTTTTTTTCTGGGCAAGAATGTATAGGGACATCATGAAATCACTTCAAGATTGTCTGGTGTGCTTACACACCAAGCCAAAAACCAAAATTATGTAAATATAATTAATTCTATAATATCAGAAGGGATACCAAATGAGATCTTCACAATAGACTATTATGGCCCTCTATCCCCATTTAATAAAAAGAAATATCTATTGGTAACAGATGATATTTTTTCTAAATAAGTTTTGGCTTAACCAATGCCCTGAGCTAAAACTAGACATACCATCAGAGTATTAGACACTCTCCAAATCATCAAGATAGGAAAGCCTAGAACCATACTTACAGACCATGGTGTCCCTTGCCTATAAAGGCAATGATAAAAAAGGGTGGAAAGATCTCAGATCAAACATGTGCTCACATCCATCAGGAATCCATAGTCCAACTCTTGCAAAGGAATAATGTGGGACCTAGGAAGGTTGTTTTGGAAGTATCTTGGGGATGAGCATAATGGGTGGGGAAAGCAAACAAAGCATATGTAAATTTTATTAATTTGAGTATAAACAAATCAACTGGATTTTGCCCATTAAATTGCATTTGACAAAACACACCAACATTATTTGTAAAAATATATACCCACAACTATACATCCTGTTATAAATGCAGAAACAATAAGGCAAAAAACTATAAAAAGTTAATTAGCAAGGTAAAATGAAGGAAGAAAAATGAAAGGAAAAATCTAAATAAATTTTTGTAGAAAATAAAAGTTATTACAACAACTCCTCATGTAAGCAGACCTTGCAAAATAAATATGAAAAATTTTACTCACAATATGAAGGACCATAGTGAAAAAAACAGGTCCAAATGCTTTTTGGGTAGACATAAAAGAAGAAATGAAAGGCACTTATAGTTCAAAATATTAAAACCTTACTGTGGTCAATCAGAATGAGTATATGATTAGCAACTTTACCGTAAACAGTGAATAGAAAACTAAAAGCAGAGGTAATAAATGAAGCATATGAGTAGAACTGAAAATAGTAAAAAAGTGCATGACTAGGATACTGATAGTTCTGTACTATTTTTGTAAGGGTATTCTACAGTGAATAGTTCATAACATTAACTGAGATACCTTGGAATTTACAAGAATTATTTGTGAGTTATTCCACATATGTTCATGGATAATCTGTCAGATAACCATAAAATCCAGTGTCTCATGGGAGCAGGAAAGATGTTAGTAAACAAATAGGTATGTTGTCTATAATAGACATAATATAAGTACAGCTTGAACTGTAAACAAAAAATCCCTATGTCAAACCCTCATTTTGAATGACATTAAGCAATGAATTCACTAAGGGGAATTAAAAAGGATGATTAGAATCAAAGAATTAGAAATGAAGTATTGAAGAGACATATTTCTCAACAATTAAAAAAAAAGACAGAGTTTACTCAAAAATACACCCAGTTGTACACTCATAGAGAGTTAAAATTTTAACTATTGAGTAAAATTTTAAACTTGCAAAGGGAGCAGAATTGTGAAGGTAACTTAAAATTGTACTCACTCCAACCTCTAGCAAACTATAGTCTTAAGTTGTGTCAGGTTAATGTTTATATCCAGCTAATAAGTTTTGCTAATATACTATTTTTAACATCTAAATGAAATAAAACACATATCTATATAGGCATAATATGTCAGTACTACACTAAATAACTGAATAATATATCATATATGCCAAAATCTCTTATGTATATGGTAACAGAGAAAACTCCAATTGTTAGAATTAACCAGATTAAACATTTAGAGAATTAGTATAAATATATTTGTTTAATAATACTTTAATTATGTTGAATGTTGTACATGTCACAAAAAAGAAATAATGCTGGCCACAAAAAAAGAAACAATGCTGGCATAGTCCGTAATAAGCAAACTTTGTACTGATCAAAAGTTATGTACTTTGCCAAGCAACCTAATAATATGAATGAAATAATAATGCATAATGTAATTTTTTGAATCAATTATTGTGATATGTTTATATGAGGCAATTACAGCAAGGATATAAAATACTTTAGACACTAGAAAAGTTAAATGATACTGAATTTAAAAGAAAATGTTTCATGATACTGAATAATAATACATGTTTGCTATGGAAAGTTATCATCACTGGAAACAGAGATTTCAAACACCATACAAAATGGAGATTGTAGTTCAAACATATTGATTTTGTAAATACAATTTAACACATATTTTAATGAAGCAAAAATGGCTTTTATTATGAGGTACACAAACTAATATGAGCAATCGGATATATATTGTTTAGAAAAATATTTTAAACTTGTTTAGAAAAATATTTTAAACTTTTTAACTTAAAATAGTGAAATTATAATAAATCATCTAATCAAGCATGGATTTAAAAGGAGTATGTGTATATATAGCCAGCATAAAAAAATGAGTGGATAATTCATTTTTACTGTGTAAAGAAGTTTTTTATTTTTTTATATACTGTGAACTATAATTAATTTAAAACTTGCACTTATTAAATTAATATATATTGTTTTCTGCTAAAGATATGGGTTGTCATTGGCAATTAACCATGTAAGCCTAAGTGTCAGAATTGTCTCCATTAGAATCACCTAATAAACTATCTTTGTACAGAATGGAATGTCTATGTGAGGACTAGGAACAAACATCAGTTATCCAACACAGAGTTCCAAAGGTGCCATTCAGAAATTGCAACAAGCAATCCATATTTCCATGAAAGAAATTGCCTGAAATATGAGTAGTGTGCTGTGGGGACACTGTCAATTCACCAAATAACACTTAATTGATCAATTCATGAAATTATATTATGTGCTATCATTTGGATGTGTCTTTAACATATGTATGTACACATCATTATTTTTTGTTTAATATTTTATTCTTATTATTAAAAACATGACAGCAGCCAATTCAGCATTTTTTAGAACACTTCATTTTAGGAGAAAATGAAAGAAATAAGGTGGAAAGTTAATTTTAATTGGGATTATTATTATCATTTTTTAATAATAAAATCTAGGTTTAATACCATTTCTTTTACTTGACTTTTATTTGTTACTACAGTGAATATTATTTAAAACATGAGGTAAGCATTTTATTTTAAAACATTAATTCCCATACACTCTAGCACAACAAATTCATTATTTGTATTTGTTCATCTAATATTTTTCGTAAGAATTACATTCAATTTGTCAAAAGAAAAGGGGACAATCTCAGTATGAATTGATGTATATATAAAATGTAAAATTAATTTAGTTAGTCAATTCCAAATTCACTAAAAACCTTATTTTGTTTGTCATTACTTTGTATATAGAACTGTCTTTAGAATGAATCTTCTATTTTGCAAGTAATGGGAGGTAATTATAAAGTTATTAAGCTGTGGAAAATGACAGATGTTCATCATTGGCATTTAAGATATAGGCATTTGTTTTTTTAATCCAAATGTATTTATATTTTTTGGCTGCAGAAAGAAGTTTGCTATTAACTAAAAGGACACCATTTGATTCCTCTTGAAGTTATTAAAGGAACTGAGCAGGGCAAATTTGTAATGCCCACTCCAAACATCCTTGACATTGCAGCTGTTATTACTATGTGATTATTCATACAGTATACAGATATGGATGGGCTGATCACCAACATGCATTAGCCAGCATGGTAAGTCTATTGGCTTTTACCTCTGAGTATAAGATCAAAAAACACCATGAGCTTTATTCTCAGTTGCCTGATAAGTTAGAATGAATGTATGTGTAAATGATATTTTTTAATCGATGTATAAAATCATGACAAACAAAAATAAATCACTTATTCTCAGGTGGCTGTAAATTGATCAACCAAGACAGTGGTTTTTTGCTGAAGGCAGAAGGTGCTAAGAATTACCTGATTGTGAACCCAAACTGCCATTTGATGAGAGTTTTTATTTAAGTACTTACAATTGCAGATCACTTTCAAGTGAAGAAAAATTGCCAGAATTAGAAGAACTGTCTTATATTAAATGGGACATTATTGGACTTTGCGAAGTTACAAGAAAAAGTGACAGTGAAGAAAGGTTGCAAAAATTAGAAGAAGTGTCTTATATTTAATGGGAAATTATTGGACTTTGTGAAGTTACAAGAAAAAGTGAAGAGACAATTGTTTAAAAAGTGGACATATACTCTATTATAAAGGCACAAATATTGAAAATACAAGTGGGGTAGGAATCATTATAAATAAAAAGTGGAAGAACAATATTGTGAAGATTGATGGTGTATCAGACAGAGTGGCAAGATTAGTCTTAAGTAAACTAGCCATTGGGCATCTCAAAATTTATAATTAAAGGTGAGATAGGAGAGAAAAACAATAAGAACAGAATAGCCAATAAAAAATCCCTCAGGAAACAGATCACAGTGAAAGGATCATCATCATCATGGTGTCACATCCAGTCAATCATTTTAATATAAAAAGGAAAAGATTGGTAATAAATTATTATATGTGCTTTATATATTAAGTCTGGGAGAGTTGAAGAAGGGATTGAAAAGACAGACTTTAAATTCCTTCAGTTTTTCTAAAAAAATAAATAAAATATCATTTTCCTATATTGTGGACCCCAGGGCATTAGGGTCCAGCAATAAGAAGCCAGTAAAGAATTATACCAGCTACAGTAAAGCACTTCCAGATGAATGCCAATAGAACATTAAACAGCATACGTGTCTCCCCAGGATGTTGTGGGAATTAGAAACAAAGAATACAGATTACAAGCAACTAAAAAGTATGGACTTTCTCTTTTAAAACCGTAAGAACTTTATATAAATAATGAACTTTAACTATAAGACTTTCCCATTATTTAAATAGAAATTCCTATTTGAACAAATCAAATCATTAATAATTATTTTTACCATATGTAAAATTAAAATCATTTTTATTAATTTATTTTTCCATTCTTTTTAAATGTTTATTATCTCTTTTTTTCACATTAAGATAAAACATTTAATTAAATCATGTTAAATTTAAGTTGGGCATGAATGCCTGTTTAGATTCGTAAAGTTATATTAGTTTAAAGGAGGGTAAATCTTAGGTTATTTGTTTTGCAGTTAAATTGGGTCAGATTGGATGTATTGGTGTAATTAGTAAATGTAGCATGAAAATCCACTACATGCAGGCTCACATTATATGTCGCACTTGGTTAAAATAAGTCCCATTTCTTATTGCCCATCAGAAGCAGATGGTATTTCCTACTCCTTGGATCACCCCTTAAAGCCTATGGAATGGGATAGTAAAATGGCAAAAAGGACCGCAATCACTTCCTATCAAGTTTTCTTTTTTATTGTTCTTCCCACCACACAGATGTATTTTTGTATTGGACGAGAGACATTTCTTCTCGATAACCATGCTGTTCAGATATATATTTCTGACAGTACAGTATTGTGTTGACATATTCATGCTGCATTGAATACATTGATATATTGGATAGATTGGCATTAGTTTGACTGCGAACTTTTGGCTTAGGGTTAAATAAGGGACATAGAATGTTTTCTTTTTCAAGTGCAATCTATATAGTTTATCCATTCTTGACACTTTAATAAAATATTAATAAAGTCATCTGTGTGAATTTATAAAATAAAAAGTTAAAATATAAATCAAATTATAAAGTAAACATTATACTAAAATAATACTAAATTTTATATATGTGCAAAATAAATGTTTCTGTGTATTGTTAATCTGGCAGTGGCTTATTTTTATTTTTTGTTATCTTTCTTTCTTTAAAAATAAAGTATACATTATCTCTGCTGCTCCATCAGTTAGTCGTTGGGGCTAATGGTGTATAATAAAAATAAAATTGGATCTTAATTTAAGTATCTGCCTACTATAAAAATATTCCAGGTTTAAATGGCCTATATATATTGAAGCAGAAGCTGAGATTCAGATTGTGCTTCACAGCGCACCTCAAATCTTCCGCTACCAAGCCAAATTCAAACCCTATTCTTGCGTATATATTCTGCTCACTAACACATTTTTTGTTCCTTTTCTTTATATATTAACAAATATTTTCTAGCAAAGATATATGTGTAAATATCTGAATTTAAACACACACACACACAAAAGAAAATTAATAAATATAATATTTTAAAAGCGGGAATACACATACACAATAGGTAATGGAGGATTAATTGTAACAAACTTATAATATCAAAATATATTATATTTTTATATTTTTCATACTTTTTAAAAATTATAAAGGTTATAGTAATTATTTAGTAATTACAGCTCAGATGTATATAAATATTGTAGAGACAAACCTACTGAGCAAATATTTACTAGAAAAAGTGTTATATGTCAATGTATAAAATTTTGTCTTTTAAATTATTTTTGCTATTAAACTATGCTTTTCTTTTCAAATCCAATATGGAAGATGGAATTAGTCAAAAATAATTAAAGGTGAGAAAATTAATCTTGTTTAATTTTCTAAAATAACTTTAATTAAAAGTTTCACTGAAATCAAAATTAGAAACTAAACTAATTGATTTACTTTTGTCATGAGCATTTTTTATCAAATTAATTTTCGATTTGAATACAGATTATCTAACACTGGCATCTTCCAGCACAATGGGTAAAACTTATGTAGAAATTCTTTTAAAATTAGATTAGAGAATGGTTAGCAGTGACCAATAAAAAAAGCATTCCACAAATACCAGGGCATAGTATAAAATGGGCTACTTTTGGCCAAGGAGGGAACTAAAAAAAGTCAATGAAAGCAGTTGCCAAATAAATGCATGTTCGTTTAATTTCAATGTGTCATGAGTAAATCCACTTAACCTTTCTCACCATTTGAGATGGCCTTCCCTGAAATCTGTACCCAGGAAGCTAATACTCATAGACTATAACTATATGTCTGTTTATTGAATAATGAACTTACTACCTGCCTGAATAACTATGCTAGTCAAACTAAATCTAGTTCTCCGAGGGAAATCTGAATATCACCAAAAGAACAGCCAAGTTTGTACAAAGGTAATAATTTCAAGTGCTGATAGACTCTTAAATTTACCTTGAATAATTCTAAATCTCACCTATCTGTTTCTTTAAACATTTTGTAAAGCCTTCCTTGTAAAATTAACACTAATTATGAATTGATTAATTTGTAAATTCTTACCTTGGTAGTCAAATGTACTTTGTTCTCTCCATATAACTTAGCAGTAATCTATACTACATTAAACCTACCCAGAACAATTATTATTTTTTAATTTCATGTCTATGCGGCAATATTATGTTTTGATTATTCTATTTTATATTTTCGAAATACTAACTAAATTATATGTCAATAATTTCACCCAGATTTGCAAATGCCTATGCTATTCTTTTAAAAAAAATCCTTCCTTACTTTTCATAGCGTGAGTAATCTAGTTTTTAATAATAATAAAAAACAACAAATTTATTATTCTTATTATAACAGACACCTGCAATGGGAGAGTAAAATAAAAGACCATTATTGTACAATGTTATTTTCGAAAAACAGAGCAAAAATCTGTTTTCTTAGAAATGTTTTTTTATTAATTAAATAATAGCGCCAACTTCTAAAAACTTTAAATATACTTATATGAATTAAACCAATATTATTTTCTTGAAATAATATATATCTAATAATATGCTAGGTATTTATGAAAGCCCTTAAAAGCAAAAATTTGTATTAGTTTTACATGTGGAAAGTTTTAGTGTAATTTAAAATAATAATAGGAAAGAGGGGGGTAGTCCTGTAGTTCTATGAGCTATTATATTAACTTTAATTTTACCTATCCCATATCCACGTAGTAAATCAAATCATACTGGTACGCTGGGTCTTTATCAATAAAGATAGGTGATAATTCTTTATTTCTTAGTTTTAGGTTTATATATTTATATTAATTCAAGCGTTATGTGTATACTGGCCTTTAGTTTTATATGTATATTTGTGCTTCATTTATTTTTACTCCCAATTTCAAGGACAAGATTTGTAAACCCCTTGGAACTTCTTCAGCACTAGATATTATTGCATAGGGTCCAGCCTATGGCAATTCAATAAAGCACATTCTTTGTTGTTTGTGACCCAACCCTGCCAACGTTTGCAAAGAGTCATCTTTTTTAGCCGTAAATTGAAGCACCCTCTTGGATCTTAGAAAGGATTTCTTTATTGCCATCATACACGTACTGCTCACCCATATTTCATTATCGCTAAAGCCTATCAATGCTCATAAATCATACTATTATGATTATACTAAATGGATTGTCATTTTTATATTTTCATTCATACTTTCATATGCGCTATTTTAGCCATAATTATTGTTTCCTAAATTAGCTTTCCACATACGTTCTTATTTTGCAAATGCGAATACTATTTTATTAATTAAATATAATTACTATTTCCATCAAACTCAATAATCTTATGTATTAATTCGAGTGCTGTGTGATATTAATGGTGGATTTAAAGAACTTTAAATATCTGTAATTCAGCGCTATTAACAATCTTAGGTATGCCATGTAATCGGTTAATTATTGACATATATAAATAGCCACATTAGAACAAACCCATAAATTATTTGTTACTGCAGTGTAAATTAAATAAATACGCTCATTTTATTGTATTTTAAGAGGGGTTAATGTTGTCTAAGGGAGATAAATACCCATTTTATTTGTATTGTACCGGTCAAGCTAGCACATTCGCGCAACAGAATCCAGAGTCCAAGCAAAGATACCAAGCCGACCAGTATGAGATGGTTAGATCTCGAGACTGACCGCACTTCAACTCCTTCACCTGTGCTCCAAGACTCATGACCCTACGGATGACCACCTTGAAGATACATATAGATATTATTTTAACCGCGAGCCGACATAGGTCAGGGAGAAGCAATGAGACTCATAACAAAAAATGGAATTTATCAACTATATATATTTAAAACTAATTAATGCATAGGAAATCACATATATAATATAAAGAATTTTGAATTGGACTGAAATAAATAAGATCGAGAGCAGAGTAATTTATTAAATTGTATGTTTATTTTTGCAGATTAAATTTGACGATTTTTATATATATTATTCTTGCATTTTACAATTCAAATGCGCGTAGCATCTAACATTTTTGGAGAGCGCTTTAACATTCTCTCCTTACAATTAAAATTATTTTACATTTGTTGTGCTATTTGATGAAATTAAATATTGTTTTCATCATTTGCTTTATTATCTTATTGATCAGTCACTGCATTGTAGCTATGGGGCAGATTATGCTAATCCCTCTTATTTCATGGTTTTCAGCTAAGTAATCAGACGAAGCCTTGTTTTCACATATATGTGAAACATTTAAAGTCAAATTTATCTATAATATTATTATTTCACACTATTGTACATGAGACCGAAACTAGCTCTTGAATATGTCAGACAATGGCTGAAACTTAATTTAAGGGAGGAAGAGTTGGCAACAAAAGAACCAATGCGCTATAGCGCTGGTAAACAGTTATAATAAATGTTGCTCTGCGGATGGATTAATATTTAGGGTTTTGTGATCAACACCGGAGCCCTATGACTGATCGCCATGCTGCTAAAGAGGGTTGGGGTAGCTAACACTATTGCCTGGAATTTGACGTCAGGTCTTATTCGTGTGCGACCCAAGGAGTGTAAGAGGGATGGCCGTTCCGAGTCCCATCTTAAAGAAAAATGCAACATAACGAGAAAGTTTAAATGTATAATAAAATTATCACATCCGCCAAGCAAAAGAGTTGAAATAATTTAATATTTAGCCACGAGAACGATAGCTAATCAGTGTAATCATTAGCGCCAACTCTAATATATAGCATTTTTAATAATCATATGCTATACGTGGGTGTACCTTTAAATATTCTTTGCTTTCTAGTTTCAATCTCAAATAACCCATTTGATTACGTGATTAATAAAAAAAAAAAGGGGGGGGGAAGTATATTTGGAGGGCTTTTACAAAATGAAATAAATAACAAATATACTTATTCAAGGCTTGGATATTGCTTAGTGAAAATTAAATTGAAATTTACTTTGGGTTAAAATAAGATTCCCATTTTAAAATTGCCAACAAATAATTAAATAATCAAGGTCAAAATAATAATCAGCGCATAGCCAATTCTTGACAGTTATTTAAGAGGGTTTCGAAACAGCGTGCATTAAGCTACGATAAATAATTATTAAATGAAGAGGGGTCATTCTCCTCTTTATTATTAATATTGAATGCTCGCTGTTTCGAGGCATTAGCATATAATTTATATTTTAAAATAAAAAAGAAATAAAGAAACCATAGTCACAACTGCAGTGAGAAAATTGAAAATAAAATTATTAAAATCATTTAGTTAGGAAACATTAGAAAGTAGGTCAGAATTATATAAAAAAAATATAAATTTAAGAATAAAATTTTACATTTAGCAATTTACTTGAATTCAAGATTTTAGAATTAAAATAAATTTTATAAGTCTAGACTTAAAGAAAAAATAATATATTGAACTGCAGTTAGAAATGGTGATGTTACCGGTCATCTTGTAGTACTTGAGCTGGAGTTACGGGAGTCTTTGTGGCGGCTTGCGGCATCATCTTCTTCCCACGGTTAGAGCGGAGATGTTATGGCGGCATACTGTTGATGGTGGTTTTTGGATGGCCGTAAAGGCCCGTCGCCTTCACTCTGGAGCTTAGCCAAGGCTGCCTGTTTTAGCCCGACATTTTCTCTCGAACAGATATAAAAATTATTCACTTAACTGGATGTCAAAATGTTCACGGTTGCTTTTGGTTCAGGATACACGCTGGATTCAAAAGCTTAAAGATGATCAAAGAAGGCAAAAATTCACAGATGTAGCATTCAAGCTGTAAAGATTTCAAAGATTCAAAGCTGTCCAGGTTTCAAAGAAGTAAAGATCTAACATGGCTCCTCCACTTTACATGGCCTTTTTTAAATGATCGCCTTATCAGCCCACACACCTTGGAATTTCATCTCCATCAAGATTACAAAATTTTTAATTTGCTTATGAATTTAGTGGTTGATTTCAAACATGCTGACATTCCTTTTAGGTGTTATAACTTTTCTCTGATTATCAAATTTTTAATTAAATCGAATTTTAATCAGTTTAATCCGATATTAGATTTTATTTTAATTAGTCAGGAATTTTGTTCTGATTTTATAATTTATGTGTAAAATCTTCGCTGTAAACATATTTTTAATTAGCGAGGTCTCCAAAATAATTTAGAATCAATTAGCTAGATTATTTTAAAATTGGCTTTTCTTTTTAGAAACCTAAGGCAGGTGTGGTATATACTGATACAATTGTTTACAGCAAAAACTTTACTAAACTTTTAATTCTACGAAAATACTTTTATTTTTAGAAAAAAATCTTTTTTCTTTTTAAAAAGAAACTTGTCAGTGCATTCGCAATCAATCACCCTTTCAATGTGTTTTTACATTAAATTGGTTTATAATAAAAATGAAACTTAAAATTTAATAAACATTTTAATCACGCCACTATGCTATATATATTCAATATAGGTGGATTATATTCCCACATACGAATTTAAGTAATAAATTAATAAATTGACGCTACATTATTACTGTACTAAAAATAGTTTAAAAATATTACGCGATAAAATTATACGCTATAACTCTGGCAATACTATTCAATTATAGCGTTCTTTCGTATGTGCGTATATAATGCTGTTTATATAGCCGTGATTGCAATTTTTAGCTTACAAATCTTAATTTAGACTTATTAAACAGGTTTGAACTTAGCACAGACGAGTGGGTTATTAGGATGGTTAGTGAAACGGTGAGGGATTTGAAGACAACCGTTTCAGTATTTTAACACAAATAATGTAATCAATCATATATATCTCAAGTTAACTTAATAAATCTTATATAAATTCCTAAATATTAAAATCATTGTTTCATTTATTGAATAGTAATAATATTGATGTTATATAAAAGGTTTAATTTACTTGATGATCGAATCTCACTACCAATAATATTCTATATGTGAATAAATTCCAATTAGAGTCTTTTTGTGTCATAGCTTTGCGATGCTGGTGGTGAGAAATAATTTAGATCGGTATCATCGGAATTGTTGCTCATAAGTTGGTAGATCTGGAAAATAGGCAAAATAGGGCAGAGTTCATGAGTGTTCCTGACTTATGTATCTTGTGCATTATTGGACTCGAGATACTTTTGCCTAGATCTTGTTATATGAACAGACAAAACTGACTGCTACAATATATATATATATATATATATATATATATATATATATATATATATAATGCAAAATATGTTGGTGACCAATGGAAAGATAATGATCTGGAATTGAAGTCTGCTGTTGAAAGTTCCTTTGGCATGATTAAATGTGATTCAAAGGTTGCCAACAATTTAGTTAAAAAAGTAAAAGAAAAGAATTTTAAATATACAATAAATAGTAATTGGAATGTACAAATTTCTAAGTTTAAAAAATTTGCATTTGATAATAATTTTGTGTGTATAAAAGATGACAAAGGTTTAAAGATGTGTTTGTTACTAATGTCTGATTATGAAAATAAACATATTACTCGCTATGAATATGAGGCAAAAGGCCTCGAAAGCGCTTAGCGTGTAATAATTTCTGTATATCTTTATAGCTTCTCGTTCAAGTGTGTCATACGCTTTGTTAATTTTGTATATTAAAAGTTAATAAGATAAATATTGAAAGTTTACATGTTCAATTTGTTTATACCATTTTTAAAAAAAGCCAAAAATAATGTAATTGATAATTGTACTTATTATAGGATTTATCCCTCAGCTGCAGTGTGTCCTAAAATATTTTCAAATATAAAATTGCATAAAAAAGAACCATTATGATTAATGATTGATTATGGGGGCACATTTTATTATGAAACATGTAAATTAATTGAGAAAATCTTACAGTTAATTCTTTGTTTTGGTATATATGCAATATGTTCATCATTTGATTTTTTTATTAAAATTAATAATGTTATTGATAAATGCAATGTAATTTGTACCTTTGATGTCAGTGAAATGTATGTTTCAATTGATAGAATGTCTTCTATTGAAATAATTAATAATGCATTAAAGTTAAAAAATGTTAATGTTAAAATAATAAAATTTATTATGGAAAAAATAAACTTTATTGATAAAAATATATATGTGATTTTTAAGCATGAATTTTATAAAATGAATAATGGCTGGCCAATGGGTCTTCCTACAGTTGCCCAAATATGTAATTTTGTTATATCTACATATGAAGAAAATATTTTGAAAAAGAAATATCAGAAATATATTACTTTATACAATCAATATGTTGATGAAGTTTCGGTTTGTGGAAAACTAAATGCTATTAATGATTTGTTTAATGAATTAAATAAAATAAAGCACTCAAAATGGATTAAAGCAGATGAAAATTCAATGTGTGTTCAATTTTTAGATGTCAAGGTAACAAGAAACAAAGATAAATTGGATTACTATATGACTCTGAAACCAATAGCAAAAAAATATATTTCATATGAATCAAAAGTACCAATGCCACATAAAATGACAGGTTTGAGGTTCTTCTTATTTAGAAATGATAACCTTTGTAAATATGCATTGGATAAAACCGAAAATATTGAAATTTATTATGAAGAATTGTTAAACGTCAGATATAATTATGATTGTGTTTATTATACTGTTAAAAATTTTAATTCTAAATATAAAAGTAATATTAATAATGTTAATTTTTCTGATAAAAAAATTTGGATATCAATACCATATATTTAAAATCAACAGGCAAGTTTCAATAAGAAAATTTATAAAAGAATATATTGCATTTTATGCATCACCTACATTAAAATAAATTAATAAATAATTCAAAAGATAAGACTTTATTAACAAATAAAAATTGTATCATTTACAAATGGATATGTAGGTGTAGTAGTGGATATATAGGTGAATTGAGGTGCACATTTAAAAAAAAAACAAAAGAGCACTTGTTATTATTAAAAAGGGTTCAAAATACAAAACAAAATTATAAAAATAATGATAATTCATCAACTTGGGTCTTTTATGACCATAATAAATCATGTACATATGGTTTTGATTTTAATTATAGTAATGTAAAAATACTGGAAACTGAAAGAAATAATAATAATGGAAAAATTAAAAAAGTGATGTTTACTATATAAATACAAGCAAAATTTAATTAATAGGCAAGCAGCAAACATTAAGATCACAGTATTATGGGAAAGTTGACATCATGGAATTATGGGAAAGCTGACATTTTAAAAGCATTAGTTGATAAAAACTACATAGACAGTTGAAAGCACTTAAGTGACAGTTATAGATATATTTTTATAAACTTTTAAGTACTGAATTTTCTAATATTTATTTATAAATTTACATATATATTTATTGTAACCTAGTGCTCTTGGCACTTGGATTTATTTAGAATTATTTCTGCATGAAATCAATGACATTTTTTAGAAAAATAAAAAATAAAATAAAAAAAATTTTTTTTTTTTGGTTAACAAAGTGTGCTATCCATTTACCTAGACATGGTTTGTGTGAATAAACAATATGTTCCTAAAGCAATATCATGTTTTTAAAATGACAATAATAATTTAAGTAAGTTATTGTTATAGGAACAAGTTAATATAATTTAAAACAAATATAAGCTGTAGTTAGTTTTTGAATGGTTATAGAAAGAAGAAAAAATCAGATATGTCAATTAAGTAATTTTAAGATCATCTTGTTTTAAGGAAAATTAACTTCTAATAAATTCATTTTTGAAGAAAATAACTTTATGTGTAACAAAAATTCACAGATAATTATTGTTGTTTGAAATGTATTTATTGTTTTCATATATTAAATTATTTTGTAATTCATTTTAAATAATATTGAAAAATCATAGGATTCTAATAAATTATACATTTTTTTATGTTATAATCAAATGATTTTTTTTCTTGGTAGAAGTCAATTTTTTTTTATGTAGTCTGCTTTTGTGTATTTCAGCGATAACAGTACGGAAATTTGGTAACAGTATTTTTTTTCTAATTTTGTAAAAATAAATTTATAATATGATGGAGGTTTTATTCATAATGCTTGGGTAAATTGTGATAAAGCATTCTGAAACTCTATGCTATATTTATTATTTAAATACTTTCTACACTGGATAATTATCACGTCTTAAAAGTTGGATTTTTTTTAAACAAAATGAAAAATGAAGAAATTAACTAAAAGTATTAATCAACTTTTTATTTTATCTAAACTAAGGAAAACAAATATTTTCCAAGTGGAAATTAATTATGTAATTAATATTTTACTGGTATAGAAGAAAAATAAGTAAAAAGAATATTAAAAAAAACTAGATACATTTTTTTTGTGCCTTTGAAAAATAAATCATCTGCATTGAGAAATAAT
Organism: Epiperipatus broadwayi; assembly: GCA_028023455.1. Lineage (NCBI taxonomy): Eukaryota > Metazoa > Onychophora > Udeonychophora > Euonychophora > Peripatidae > Epiperipatus > Epiperipatus broadwayi. Next base: position 8,053,289 of record JAQFVV010006234.1, read on the forward strand.
GCCATTTTATACATTGGAATATATTTTGTTCACTAAGAATTACCTAGAAAAATTAATAATCATAATAATAAGCTATACACCTGCATGTTTTTAAAAAAGAAAAACTTTCTTGAAGTAAATGTGAAAATTAAATATATGTGCATTCTTGGAAAGAAAAATACTATTTGGAAAATAAAGTGCTAAGATTATGAAAGATAACTTAATATCTTTAGTGACTTAAGAATAAAATTAAATTATATATTATACTGTATGCAAGATGGAATTTTTATAACTTCATCCATTCTATAATTCAACTGCAGTTGTTATCATACTAATCTATAGGAAAAAGTGCACCTTTTCTTCAATATTGTGGCTAGTTAATTATACATATAGTCTTTAAATCATGTGTATGTTTGTCATGGGACTGTTATTTATATTCGTTTTCTGTAGGATCCAAATCTTATTATTATAATCCAATTGGGAATTAATCTTCGTTTCTGCTATATTTTTTTAATGTTTATGATTATAATTGCCAAAGAAAAGAAAACTTTTCATTAAAAAAATGCATTTATTACTTCCAATGTTTTGTAAAATGTAACCAGATGAAAACTTTTTACCTGGATGGACAGCTCAGCAGAGTAATAGTTCTGCTAATGAGATAATGTGCATTTGTTTATTTAATGTTTTTTTTTAAAAAAAACTAATTGGTAAAATTTTATTTTGTTTTATAATATTAATGTATGTTAAGGTTTATATCTGCCACATGGTATTTAAATGATCTTGTAATGACAAGTGTAAATTGTACTATCATTATTTTGAGCTAAGGGTTTATTTAATATGAAGTAAAACCTATGAAATATATCTGATTTATTACAAGCATCTGGAGATATGAACTTTGCATGTTAGGTATTTAAAGACAAAATGTTTTTATATTTTTTTGTAATATGTAAAACCGTACATAAATTTATCAAAAGTAACTATAAAAAGAAAAATGCTATAACAAGATATTTCTTGTTTAAAGTTTCAACAGAATTCATATTGTGTTAATTAAGTAATTTAGTAACAGTTATTTTTTAATAGTAAGTCCACTTTATTTTAGTTTAGGCCTGTATGCTATACATTGCTGTTGAATATTCCTTCATTAGAATTAAGTTTATTATACTTTTCTATATTTTTAATTTATTGATATCAGATGTTGATTGAAGTATACATTTTAATATAGGTTTATTATTATTAATGTGTTTTGTTTTCTTGCCTAAGTGTAGAGTTGGTATATGCTTAATATCAGCATATTTTAATATTTATAATGTATTTTATTTTGTGGGATGAAAATGATCTCCCCAAAATACTTTTATTTTTCCATGAAAAGATTAGTTTTTGATATAATGTTATGGTATGTTAACACTCAATGTGATCAAGTCTCATGATAGAAGACTATCAAGAGTTTATACAATATTTAGTATACATAAGATTTTTTTTAATCCCAAGAGAGAAATTATATTTGGTGCATGTTTGTTTCTTTAGGTAGTGAGATATAGTTCACAATTATGCATTTTTTATGTCTGAGCTATAGGCAAGAAAATACCAAATGTTTCAGTGTAGTATTTTACTCTGCAAACATTAGTTGTTCTTTTGCATTCCTCATGTGAAATTAATGATATTTCCACCATAGAAAATGTATATTATTGTACTCTATTAAAAGTTATGGTAAGAATAAATGTTAGGTTTAAGGTGTTAGTTCCTCAAGGTGCACTTTAGTATCACTAGTGCCTTAGTATTTGAGATCAATATCTGTATTGTGCTATGAGCCTTGCTGGTAGTTCACAAGCAAACCAATGAAAAAGGTTAATTTGAAATTGCATATTTTAAAATGCTTATTTGTTGAAAGAATGTTCGAACACAATATTTTAGTGTTATTAATAGTCAAGAAATATTATTTGCTAGATTTAAAACATTTATAATTAAAATATTTATCATAACTTAGGTGGACATTAAGTTAAGCACGAAGTGATGAGTGGGACTTCTGATAGATGACCCATAATTAATAATAAGTTATTTAATTATAAACCATAACTTGGTTAACTCTATTAGTAATAGATTTAACATTTTAAAAGAATTATATTGAACACATTTTAATAAAAATTAGCATGGTGAATGTGTTACAATTAGCATAAATATGCATAACTCTTCTTGCTATGTCTATAATGGCCTACATCAAGATCATTTCCATGTCAAGTCATGCCTCAAATATTTAGGCAACTGTGACATTCATTTGTATTTGAAGGAACCAAAGCATTCCAAGGGCTCGTTAAGCCACTGTTCCTTTCACTTGAATAAAAGGGCCTATTTGTATTATAGCAAGTAGCTCGGTCTGTTGAACCGATTACTAGGTGATGAATCTCAATTTAGAACACATTCGAGATGCATATATTCTGATACTATAGTTTGAAATACCCTAGAATCTGATGTTAGACTGCCCAAAATCAGTTCAACATCTCATAGAAATTAACTTTGGCTTTGATCCGATTTGGAATCTGAATTAATGTGTTTATCTGTGTAGAAGTTATATATAAAATATCATGCAAATATGTTATAAGTTATGTTTTAAACTTAGTAAAAATAATAATATAATCCACATCAGTTACCAATAAAATGATCATTCTTACTCTTATTAATTTTTACTATACAGATCATAGCATGGGTTAGGACATGAAAGTCATAAATTAATATTTTGTAACCCTAAAATTGGCTCACCTGCACACAAGCAAATATAATTTGTTTATCGTTTGTTGTTAATCACATAAAGCATTTTTTAAATCTAAGCATTCACTCACTTGTGTGTGAGCACTATATAATATGATTTTTTATATTTTTTGTAACCCTGAATATTTACTCACCTGTGTGTGAGCACTATATAATTTGCTTTATTATATCATTTGTAACCCTGAGTATTCACTTATCTGTGTGTGAACACTATATAAATTGCTATTATATTCTTTGAAACCCTACATGTGATAAACTATACCCAATTTATTTGCTTTATAACTTATTAAGTGTTACATTAAATTTATGAAATATAAATTTGTCTCAGTCTTCATTCTTGCTCATTACTTTATGAATCATTAGTTAAGTTATACAATATCATGTGTTGAGGGGGTATGTCTCATGTTTTACTGCTTTGCTATTACTGGAATGTGACTAAAGAGATACTGAATGTAATCTCAGGCATGCCATTCGCAATAGGTTGACTTGGAAGCTCGGGTAAAAGATAAGAGAGTTGGGGTATGATCAGATGTAGGATATTACTATTTGGACTTGGTCAGCTTTTTGTTCTTTGGCTCACACTCTTGGTCTGTTGAGCAAATCTACAAACCAGACTGTTACAATATATATATATATATATATATATATATTGTAACAGTCTAATATATATATATATATATATATATATATGACAATAGATGGCATTCTACCAAAAACACCATCAAGCGTAGTTTTTTGTTTACATAAACGTCAGAGCAAGCATTCACTATCTCTAACTTTAATTTCCACCTTCAGATCATGGTTTCAAGCTATTTGCTATCATCAGTGAAGGACAGGAATAAGAAAATAGATCTAAACACAAACTCTAAGCATTTATGAAACAGTTTCTATTCAGTTTGCAAGCATGAATCTTTTAGACACGTAATGTCTTCAAACTCAGCATAGCAAGCCAGATAGCTACATGGGTCTGATCTCAGTTCAGCATCACCACATAGTAGAAGCCTCTGCAATATATATCATTGCAAGAAAGACCTCAAAGGTGCATTTATGAAAAACAAAAAAATACAAGTTAAAACTTGGTAACGCTTGTATTTATGACAACAGATGGCATTCTACCAAAAACACCATCAAGTGTAGTTTTTTGTTTACATAAGCGTCAGAGCAAGCATTCACATCTCTAACTTTAATTTCCATCTTCAAATCACTGACAGGAATAAGAAAATAAATCTAAACACAAACTCTGAGTGTTTATGAAACAGTTTCTATTCAGCTTGCAAGCGTGAATCTTTGCTAGAAAATATTTTAGTTAATGTATAAAGAAAATGAATCAATAAAATGGCCAACAGCATACCGGTCTCCCCAGGATGTAAGGACAATTAACACTGGAACCCAAATGGCAACGATTTAAAGACGAACTTTTCCAACTTAAGAAATATATAATTAATGAACATTTCTAAACAAAAATAACTCTAAATGCTAAACTTTTCAATATTCTAAATAAAAGAATTTGCTATCTGACTAAATTCTTTATTATTTTATTGAATGTATTTTTTTTTAAAAATCATTTCCATTTTTATTTTTTTAATTTTTATTAATATTGTATAAATAGTTTAAATGCATTACATTTAAGTTGGGCATAGATGCTTGCCTAGATTTGTTCACGTTTAATTATGTTTTGTTTTCATATTTGATTAGAATATATAGACATTCGGTAAATGATATCTTATGTTGAATATCTAAAATGTATTTATTCAGATGTCTTTTTAATTATTGGTGTCAATGCAGCATCTTATGATGAATGCCGTTGGATTTCTTCTGAATTCCCTCTGCAATTACATCAATGACTTTATATTTTGATCATTTATGTTTATTATGAAATGTTTTTGAGCATGTAATCTATGTAATCGATCTATGCTCAACATAAAAAAAAAAAAACATTGTAAAATTCATCTGTGCGAACTTATAATAGCTCATAAAAGTCAAAAAGTAAAATCAAATTCTAAAATCAAGTTAAAATCCAAAGTAAAAGTTATTCTAAAATAATTTTAAATCTTATATATGTGTAAATAAATTGCTGGCAATGGCTTATTTTATTCTTTTTTTTAAATATTTTTAGATAAGAATTTATTACAAAATATAAATCTCTGCTGTTCCCCTGAGCTAGTGACAATGGGATAACGCTTGGAATAAAATATATAGAAAATATTTTTTTCTTAACTTACATATCTGCCTACTATATAAATTTTCTAGGTTCAAATGCCTAGTGGCACTCTGTAGTGCAGATACGTTAAGAGTCTTCTATTTGGACCATTATAATTGGCCACCCAATGTGAGCCAATCTTTAATAAACCACAAATACCCTGAGCAAATAATTTTTTTAATGAAATGTTTTATCTATCATATATGTTAAATCTTATAAAAGCACTGGCAGAAAAAAATAGCACATATATTAAAAACGTGGAAGAAAAGATATTAATAATTTTAAAATGAATTTTTTTTTAAAAAGTCAAAAGGTTGCAATTAATATGTTTCTTTTTTTAATGTGTATAAGCGTGCACAGCCACATAAGTTTATTATTGTAAATGTGGTACCTTACGATGAGTACTTCAATGCAATCTTCTTAAATAAATAATTTATAAAATTCTCTTGTCGTACCGTGTGTTTAAAAATTAAATGTATAAAAAAAATAAACTCTTGGGGACAGGAGGTGTAAATATGGATGGTTCTTAGGAAAGCGATGGTCAACATTTTCTTTTTTGTATATAGTGTTTTTGTAAAATTACTAACCAAATGTCTTTGTTAACCGTGTACCATAATTATTAAACCTAAGTAAATTTTTTTGTTTGTTTATTATTTTTAAGAAAGTTTACTGATATGTAATGGACACATACACCGTTAAGTTATTTTTTTTTATTAAACATGAAATCAAAAAATAAAGTTCGCAAATAAAAATTTGTTTTTTTAAAAAAAAATTTAAAAGTCATCTAAACTTTATAATATATATAAAATCACACAGATGAGAAATTAAAAAAGACACTTTATTAAAAAAAAAGAAAAAGTTTTAAAACTAAATTTTCAACAAAAACTTAAAAAGATTTAGAGATAAAAATATATCTTTGGGTTTGGAAGACAAATTAATTAATCATAAAATGGAAATGATTGTTTTAATAAGTTAAATGTAAACTAGTCCTTGGGCATTTAAAATGTATAAGTAAAGGTCATATAGGAGAGAAAAACAATGGGATCAGAATGAGCAAAAAAAGAAATCACTCACGGAATCAGACCTCAGCGAAAAGACCATCACCATCATCGTGATGTAATGTCCACTGAATCTGAAAGTCTACTATAAAAAGTGAGTGAAGAAAGAGCTGGGAAAGATGTGTGATAGCAGTGGTGATATGTGTTAGTGCGAAGTTGAAGGAGAGGGGATTGAAAAGATGCAACTCTTCAATCCCTTCAGTTCGGCTAAAAAAAAAGAAAGAGAAATGACCAATCATTTTCTACATTGATGACCAGCTAATATAAAAGCCTTTTGGGTGAATCAATAGAATGGCCAACAGCATACCAGTCTCTCCAGTATGTCAGGACAATGAACACTGGAACTCAAATGGCAACAATTTAAAGACAAACTTTTTTATACGTAAGAAATATATAATTAATGAACATTTCTAAATAAAAAAAACTCTAAATGCTAAACTTGTCAATATTCTAGATAGAAGAATTTTCTATCTGACTAAATTTTTTATTATTTTATTGAATGTATTTTTTAAAAATCATTTCCATTTTTATTATTTTTATTAATATTGTATAAATAGTTTAAATGCATTAAATTTAAGTTGGGCATAGACGTTTGCATAGATTCGTTTGCATTTAATTATGTTTTGTTTTCATATTTGATTAAAATATATAGACATTCGGTAAATGATATCTTACATTGAATATCTAAAATGTATTTATTCAGATGTCTTTTTAGTTATTGGTGTCAATGCGGCATCTTATGATGAATGCCATTGGGTTTCTTCTGAATTCCCTCTGCAATTACATCAATGACTTTATATTTTGAAATGTTTTTGAGCGTGTAACCTATGTAGAAAGGAGTTTGCTATTAACTGAAAGGAGACCCTTTGATTCCTCTTGGAGGCCTTAAAGGAACCGAGCAGGGCAAATTCCTAATGTCCACTCCATACATTCTTGTGATTGCAGCTGCTATTACTATGTGATTACTCATATAGTATACGAACATGGATGGGCTGCTCACCAACATGCATTAGCCAGTGTGGAGAGTTTATTGGCTTTTTACCTCTGAGTTTAAGATCAAGAAACACCATGGTCTTTAGCAGAATGAATGTTTGTGTAAATGATAAATATTTTTCCAATACATATATACAATAATGACAGACAAAAATAAAGCATGGCCCTTATTCCCAGGAGGCTGTAAAGTCACCAACCAAAGCAGTAGTTGGTGGCTGAAGGCGGAGAGTGCTAAGAATCTCCTGATTGTAGACCCAGGCTGCCATTTGATGATGACTTTTTATTTAGGTACTTACAACTGCAGATCACTTTCAAGTGAAGATTGCAAGAATTAGAAGGAGAATTGTCTTATATTAAATGGGACATTATTGGACTTTGTGAAGTTAGAAGAAAAGGTGAAGAAACAATTAATTTAAAAAGTGGACATATACTCTATTATAAAGGCACACATGTTGAAAATACAAGTGGAGTAGGATTCATTATAAATAAAAAATGGAAGAACAATATTGTGAAGATTGATGGTGTATCAGACAGAGTTGCAAGATTAGTTATACAACTTAATAGCAGATACCAAATGCAGATAATTCAGGTTCATGCCCCAACAAGTTCTCATAGTGATGAAGTAGTAGTAGATTTTTATATGGATGTACAAAAGGCTTTTGATCAGAGTAAACAACATTTTAAAATTGTTATTGGAGACTTTAATGCTAGAATTGGTAGACAAATGAAAGATGAAATTGCTGTAGGTAATTTTGGTGGTAATAGAAATGAGAGAGGACATAAACTTGTGGAGTTTGCAGAAAAAGAAAAACTTTATAGTATGAATTCATTTTTTTGAGAAAAATGTTAAAAGGAAATGGACATGGAAGCATCCAAATGAAGGTACAGCAGAATTGGATTATATTTTGACTAACAGGAAATATATATTTCAAGATTGTAATGTTCTTAATAAATTGAACACAGGAAGTGATCATTGATTAGTAATGTGTAAGTTACGTGTTAATGTAAAACTAGAGAGACAAAGATTATTAGAAAAAACAATATTTACAGTTGATATTTACCTAATCTTCAGAAACATTCTAATGAATTTAAATTAGAACTTACAAAGAGGTTTCAAGTGTTAGGAGATTTTGAACATGATTCAGATTTGAATGAAATTAATATGAAAATAACTGATACACTTTTGAAAACTGCAACAAACATAGCTGGTAGAAAAAAGCAGCAATTGACTAATAAAATTTCTACTGAGACTAGATAATTTATGAAGAAAAGAAGGAATATGAAGATATACAAAAATGATGTATTAAAAAGAATTGAATATCTCGAATTTTGTAAAATGGTACGAAAAAGAGTTGAAAACGATATAAGAAAGTATAACTGTGAAATAGCAAGGAAAGCTGTAGAAGAAAATAAAAGTCTCAAGAATATTAAACATTTTGGTATTGGTAGGAAATTTATATCTGCAATAAGAAAAAAAGATGGAATTATTACTAAAAAAAGAGATGACATCATGAAATTGGTAGAAGATTTTTATCAAGAATTATATAGTAATAAAGAACAAGTACCTTCTATATCTATTACATCTTCCGAATTGCCCAGAATTTTAAATGAAGAAGTGAGACATGCAATTAAATGTATGAAGAAAGGAAAGTCTCCAGGAAATGATGGAATTATAATTGATATATTAAAAGAAGCAGGTGAAGAAATAGAAACAATTTTAGCAAAGTTATATACCAAATATATTAATAATAAAGATGTACCAGAAGATTGGAAGAATGCAGTAATAATATTAATATTTAAAAAAGGTGATAAAGAAGATATTAGAAATTACAGACCTATCAGCGTTTTATCAGTTTTATATAAAATTTTTACAAAGATAATTACAACTCGTCTACAGAGAACTTTGGATTTCCACCAACCAAGAGAACAAGCTGGATTTAAAAGTGGTTTTAGTACAATAGATCATATCCAGGTATTGAGAGAAGTCATAGAAAGAACAAATGAATATGAGTTGTCATTATGTTTTGGATTTGTAGATTATGAAAAGGCATTCGATTCTATACACATTTCTTCAGTGATTAAAGCATTGGATCATCAAGGTATAGATCCAGGATATTGTCATATTTTAAAAAATATTTATATAAATGCAACAGCAACAATTAGATTACATAATGATACTGGAAAAATCAACATTGAGAAAGGTGTAAGACAAGGAGACTCCATATCCAAAACTTTTTACAGCAGTGCTGCAAGAAGTATTTTGTGGATTAAAATGGGAAACTAAAGGAATGAAAATAAATGGAGAGTATTTAAGTCATTTAGATTTTGCAGATGATTTAGTTGTTTTTGCAAATAGTGCTTCAGAGCTGCAGGAAATGTTGCAGGAGTTAGCAGATGAAAGTAGAAAAGTAGGACTAAAGATAAATGTTAAAAAGACTACAGTAATGTTTAATCGATTTGCTCAAAATATGAAAATAAAGATTGATTATGAAAAATTAAAAGAATTTAACAGTTACAAATACCTTGGTCAGATTATTAATACAGATGGAAACATAATGGAGGCAATTAATCATAGAATTAAACTTGGTTGGAGTGCTTTTGGTAGAAATAACTTGATAATAAAAGGAAATATGCCTATGTGTTTGAAAAGAATGGTTTTAACAAATGTGTTTTACCAGTTTTTACTTATGGATCTGAGACTTGAACACTTAATAGAAGAGCAATACAGAGACTTCAGACCACTCAAAGATGTATGGAGAGATGTATGTTGGGAGTAACAAGAAGAGATCGAAAACGCAATGTATGGGTAAGACAACAAACAGGTGTTACTGACCTTATTGAAAAAATTAAGATTGAAATGGAGTTGGGCTGGACATATTGCTAGAAGAAATGATAATAGATGGACAATTGAAATTTTAAACTGGATTCCAAGAGATTGTAAAAGACCCAGAAAGAGACCACATGTGAGATGGATGGATGAAATAAGAAAATGTGCAGGGTGTTGTGAAAAAGAGAAGCTAAAGATCGGAGAAGATGGATTAAACTTGGAGAGACCTCCATCCTGCAGTGGATTAATAATGGTTGATGATGATGATGATGATGAATCTATGTAGTTGATCTATGCTCAACATTAAAAAAAAAACTTTATAAAATTCATCTGTGCAAAGTTATAATAGCTTATAAAAGTTAATATGTAAAATCAAATTGTAAAATCAAGTTAAAATCCAAAGTAAATTTATTCTAAAATAATTTTAAATCTTATATATGTGTAAATAAATGTTTGTGTGTTAATTACTGGCAGTGGCTTATTTTATTCTTTTTTTAAAATATTCTTAGATAAGAATTTATTAAAAAATATAAATCTCTGCTGTTCCACTAAGCTAGTGACAATGGGCTAACGGTCGGAATAAAATATATACAAAATATTTGTTTCTTAACTTACATATCTGCCTACTATAAAATTTTCTAGGTTCAAATGCCTAGTGGCGCCCTGTAGTGCAGATATGTTAAGAGTCTTCTATTCAGATCATTACAATATAAATGACATATAAAATTGAAAAGCAAATAATTATGATAATAAAATTTTTCACACTAAATAAAATGTAAGATTTCAACTTAAATAGATGTAAGCATTTGCATATATATAACATAGGATTATAGAGAGATTTTCAATCAGAGATTAAGTACAAATATATAATAAAAAACACAGTAATTATTAGTATAGATATAGGTAAGCATGGAACTGTTACCTCAACAATGTTATAATGGCTAGGTGGTTTATACTTTGAACTTTAGTTTACAGGGATTAGCTTGGTGGTCAGCAATCTTGGTCACTACTGAATCTTCATTGATGGCATCCTTCTTCTATGGCAGGAGTTTCACAGCATCATACTGGAAGCAGCCTTGAGAGGCACAGGGAAAGACGATTTGGGCCCTACTCAACTGTCATTTTAAAACTAAGCACCCAAAAATACTGCCATACTCTTAAGACTCAGCCTAAAAAAAATCTTATATTTTTACCACCCAAGCTATTACAGGAATGTTTTGGCTCATTTGCCCCGAGGCAGATGAGACAATTATTAAATTCCTGAGCAATTTACAGTCTATTTTAAAAGTAAGATATAAGAAGATAAGGTTCAAATCTCTTTCATTAACAAAACTTTTAATTAAAGTCTTTAAATTATAAAAGTAAAACTTTGATGAGACGATATTTTGATTAATTAAAATCAAGCATTTAAAATGTTTAACTAGTGAAGAAAACTTCACAATGGGATACCTGCCATCTTGGTTATAACTAATTTCTTATATTTTTACAAATGTAAAATTAAATGCAAATAATTTTTACAAATGACAAACTATGTGATAAAAAAAATTTTCTTTTAAAATAAAAAACACAAGCTTAAAATATTCAAAAGTATGATAATATCAAAACAACAGAATCAATAATTATAAACTATTCATTATAATAGTTTGGAATATATATAAAATTACTTATATATGATGGCACTGTTAGTAATTTAAATATTTCTAGGTTTTAAACTTTAGGTAGAAAAAACATGAAGCTCACTTTGACTACAGAGTGATTGCTTCAATATATATATATATTATGCAAATACGTATTCATATTGGAGAATATTTAGTTAAATTTATTGCATTTACCTTATAAGCTCTATCATACTTACATCTATTATAAAATATATGAATGTAATTATTTAATTATATAGATAATCAAAGAGTCCATACTTTACCTGCAATGATTTTTGTTTTGTTATGCATTTTCAGAGGCATGCTTATCCCATAACTGTAACAAATATGTTTTACTTGTTAATACTAAAAAATATAAATAAATTAGATGTGATATGTTGGATTATTTTCATCATCTATGAGTGAATGTTGAATGTATAGAAAATTTTAATCTTTATTTAAACTTTCCCAATACCAACAACTTGTTAGTAATAACACACAAATAGACATCACGTTAGTAATTACACAACATTTCGAGTAGTATTATTCTCCACTTTTCTTCAGGTGTTGGCTAGCAACTTCTGAAGAAGAGTGAAGAATAATACTACTTGAAACATTGTGTTATTACTAACCTGTGTTGTTTATTTTGTGTGTTATTCCTAACAAGTTGTTTGTATTTGGAAAGTTTAAATAATGTTTAAAATTTTTTATACATTCAACATTCACTCATAGATGATGGAAATAGTCCAACATATCACATCTAATAATATACCATCATCACAAACTTTCAGACAATTATCAATAAATCTATTATAAACTTTTAACTTTGAAAATTAGCAATAAATGTAGTACACATTTCATTTACAACATGTAATTAATAAAATGTTTTTTATATCATATCACATACAGAAGCTGAAGACTTTTAAACAAGTAGAAAAATCAGCACAGGAGTACCTCCACATAAGTGGTTATTCAGTGACTTGGAAAGAGAGACCAGTGAGTGCTTTTTAAAAACTGTTCCAGGGAAAGCAACTACTATTCATATGGATGTCATTAAAGAAAATATGGCCAATGTATCTATGATATATTCTGATTGTTGGAAGGCATATAAAAACAGATGATTTACTCTGGTGAGTTTGGATTTGAACATTTTAACTTGAATCACAGATATAACTTTGTGGATTCACATGCAGATGTGCATACATAAAACAATCTTTCAGGCTGGTAGGGTTTCTGGCTTCCAACAAAAACAATTAAATGTTAGCCATTGTTTGTTTAAAAAATATTCTGTAAAAATTACATTTTCTCCGGTTTGAATTATTACATTTATTTTATTTAAATTTTATTATCATAGTTTGTTATTTCTGTGAAAGAAATTTGTAATACATTTATTGCTATTTTTTAAAGTTAATAGAAATTTATAATCAATTTATTGATATTTTTTTTATATTAACAAATAAAACATGATCCTTAGGCATAACAACGACGATGAAAATGTATAATTGAACAAAAAAATGGCTGCCAATCTTTATTCAGGTATTCTTCATAAGTACCTAAATAAAGATTAAAAAATAGTTTACTCTTAGCATGTTGAAACCACTTGAGGGCATAATTTTTATGTATTCAACAGAATTATAATGTTACTGGGCAGTTTTTTTTTCAACTTTAAAGTGCATTTCATAAATGAAGAAATTTATCTAAAAGAAATAAAATAAATTGGATAAATCTTTTTTTTTAATTTTAATTTTTCTAAAATAATTTTAATATAAATAAAAACAACGTTGTGGTGACACAAATAAAATTTTAACATGAAGAAAAATAAATAATTTCTCCAAAACATCATGGCCATGAAAATAAAATTGGTAATTTTAACAAGAATAAAAAAAAAATAATTTCTCCAAAACAACATCATGGTCATGCAAATGTAATTTGCAATTTTAACAAGAATAAAAACAAATAATTTCTTCAAAACAACATCATGGCCAAAAATAAAACTGGTAATTTTTATTTGTCTCACGATTTTTCTCACACAAACGTGAATTTTAGCATGATTTTGTAAAAATCACACACCTCAACTTTGACAATTGATTAAAGTGTAACCCTTGAATAGAGAAGTGGGGCAATGTTTCATAATTTTTATTACCTCATCCTATCTCATTGGATTTTGAAAACAGTGACTTTGAAGACGTTTGGCAGTCTCAATTACAGACACTCTCACAAATTACTGTACTGAAATTTAAAATGGGATTGTTCATGTAAACTGTGTAACATGACATTTACTGTAAATGGTAGAAACTGTGGCAGAATAAACATCTTATTTCTGTGCTGTAGCACAGAAGTAGGAAATACAGACATGTTTAACAGATTATTTTTATGCTTAAGCATTAAAATAGAACATTATATAGTGGCAAAGATAACTTAAATGACATATTTCTGTGCATTTGCATAGAAATTATGCATTCAAGCAGTTTCAACATGCCATGCTAAAAGAAGACTATCAAAAATTTTATTCAATTAATAAATAAATATATCAGCATTATAAAAATATTATTAATTGGACAAGAAATCAATTTTACATTATATGTGCTTTTGCAGTCATAAAAAATAGTTTTAAAAAATATGCTAAATGCATTAATTGCATATTAATATTAGCTTAAAATTTTATTTGTTATCAATGTTGTTGTTGTTGTTATTATTATTATTATTATTATTATTATTATTATTATTATTATTATTATTATTATTATTATTATTATTATTATTATTATTATTATTATTATTATTATTATTATTATTATTATTATTATTATTATTATTATTATTATTATTATTATTATTATTATTATTTGGAAATGAAAGCTGAAGAGACATAATCGATCACTTTAAATTACTTTTTACTATGCATGAATGAATGACGCTTGTGAAATTTCTAGAAGACGCTTGTGAAATTTCTAGAATTTACAATACATAATTTTTATTAAATTAAACATATGTAAATAAGACTTTTATTTTATATAGTGTGATGTTTTTATAAACTGTAATATCAATAAGCCAAGCAGCTATTGCACATGCACTTTATAGAATTAACTATATAAATAAATAGTCTCACTTTCCAAACCCAAGATAAAATCTTTGTGAAATGATAGGATGAATACATCTATCTTTTTGACCCAAATGTTTATGCATCTTGTATTTGGAAAGTGAGCGTGTTCATGTATATAGTTAAATGTATGATGTGCACACACAATAGCTTCTTGGCTTATTAATATTAAGAGTTTATAAAAACATCATGCAATATAAAATAAATGTCTTATTTACACATGTTTAATTTAATAAGAATGACACAGTAAATTCTAAAAATTTTGCAAGCCTCATTTATTCAGGCATAGTAAAAAGTAATTTAAAGTGATCGATTAACATCTTAAACACTCTCGTTTCCAAATACTTAAGATTTGCCCATACATAAATGTTTGCATCAAAAAATAGATGGATTCATCCTATCTTTTCATAAAGACTTTATCATGTTTGGAAAGTGAGAGTATTCATTTATATAGTTAAATCTACACAGCACATGTGCAATAGCTTATTGGCTTATTAATGTTATAGTTTTTAAAAACATCACACTATATAAAATAAATGTCTTATTTATATAAGTTTAATTTAATAAGTATGGTGTATTGTAAATTTTAGAAATTTCGTAAGCAACATTCATTTGGGCATAATAAAAAATAATTTAAAGTGATTGATTAACATCTTCATGCTCTCATTATCAAATACTTAATATTTGCCCATACATAAACATTTGGGTCAAAAAGATAGATGTATTCCTCTTCTTTTTTTACAAAGACTTTATCTTTTGTTTGGAAAGTGAGAGTATTCATTTATATAGTTAAATCTACAAAGCGCATGTGCAATTTCTTCTTTGCTTACTAATATTACAGTTTATAAAAGCATCACTATATAAAATAAATGTATTATTATTATTATCATTATCATCATCATCATCATTATTATTATCTTTCTTATTATCTTTCAAAGAAAAGAACTTTATTGATGACCATAGGGTTACATTTGCTATAAGACACTTCATATACATATATTTTACATTGGTAGTGAGTAGATCAAGTTTAAGTTTGTATCTGTGATGAACAAAAAAAATTAAATTAGAAGGGAAAGATATTTACACATTGTTAAGGGGGGGGTGCAAATACATATGTATATGTTACATTTGTGAGTGAGGCTTGCTGTAATCAGAGTTCTCAAAAGTCTTGGGTTATCACTGTTCAATTTGCAAACTCCAACTTGTATGTCTATTGCAGTGCTGAGTTTAGTTTGCTTTCCAGTGTTTGCATTCTGATTTTGTTGTTACTGTCCTCTATATTAATAGTATGCAATCAAAAACAACCTTTTTTTTTTAATTTTTGTAGATACATGCCACATCTGTTTTTTTAAAAAAATATTGGTTTATGGCATAGATTGTTGGTTATTGGAAGCCACCTTAAAGATTTGATTGTTGTGTTATCAGTGACCAGGTTGCTGCATAGATGTCTGGATATGCAATTTTATTGTCTCTGGCTCGTAGTTTTGCCAGTTTGATATTGAAAGTGGACGAACGTCACTTTGTGTTGTTATCTAAGGTGAATGTGCATCTGGTGCACCAGTATGCATAAAAAACAAAAGTGGCTGCACGGACTGATGGAATAGAGCCTTTGTAATATAAATTAAGGATTGTTTGAAGGGTTGTTAGATTGTATGTATGCTCCTTTCATGATAAAGCGAATTCTGTCTAGTGCTGGACAAAGATAGAATAGATGTTGCTGTGTGTCTTCAACCCTGTGACACAGGGACAAAAAAAATCTATGTTAGTGTATAGTCTCCTATATCTCAGAAAATATGTCATGGGCAGTGCATATAGGTTTAGTCTCAGCAAAAAATCAAAATACTTTGGCTCCAGTGACCATTTTTTAAATTACGGAGTAATTGTAGATTGTTGATTTTCAGCATTGTCCGATTGGTGTCATGGCTTGGATTTGGATGAATTAATGAATAAATTTGCCAGTATGAATGCTTGTATATTGTCTGAAGAGATATCTGTGGAGTTGTGTTTTTTATATAATTGATCATTGATGATAGTTGGTTATAGGCAGGGGGTGGTCTATCTGTTGGTGTTATTTGAAGTAGGCACTCAAGCATTGGAAAGTGTTTGACTGTGGATGCTATT
This sequence comes from Epiperipatus broadwayi, assembly GCA_028023455.1. NCBI lineage: Eukaryota > Metazoa > Onychophora > Udeonychophora > Euonychophora > Peripatidae > Epiperipatus > Epiperipatus broadwayi. Next base: position 8,069,967 of record JAQFVV010006234.1, read on the forward strand.
AAGTTTGTGGCCTTCTGTAGATGGAAAATATAAATACTATGAAGTAACTAGTCCATTGTGAATAGGTGGTAGGTAAGTTGTTTTGCAGATATTGACAGTCTTCCTCTGCCACAAGAGCTTATTACATAGAGAAGAGATTTTGTTTATAAAATCTTTAAAAAAGGTAATAATGGATGAGTAATAGGTGATTTTTGTCATGGCTAGCTGACTAAATAGCTGGATCTTGGAGTATATTGAAAGATATTCCTTCGAGAGGAAAGTAGTAATTCACTCTATTTCTTCTTTGAGTTTGTTTTGGATCTTGACCCTCATTGTGCTTGCAGTCATATAAAAGGAAAATCCCAAAAAAAGCAATGGCTTTCCCCCATATATGCTTGTGTACTGCTTTGCATTATAAAGAGACCAAACTGCAGTCTTATTTAGATTTTTTTTTTTAAAAATAATTTATTTTATTGAAATAATTTTACAGGGTAGAATTATTTACACTAGCAATAATACAATTCTTATTACTTGTTTTATGGGAACTAGGATGAATGCTTCAATTGGTTGGGAGTTTGATGATTTGCCAAGTTTCCTTATACTGGTTTCCTGGTGCTAATTGTTCATCTCTAAGCTTGATCTTTTTGATTTTGGCAAAAACTGGGTTTTACGGGTTAATGATGTAACGACCGAAGATGTGATCGTATCTAATTGTCCAGATAGCATAATTTAACATAATAGAAAGTCCCTGAGTTTGTGTGTAGCTGTAAATTCTTGTAGTATTGTATGCAAGGCTGGTAGGTATTTTTTAGATGGGAGGAAGACAGTTATGTCATCCATATAAGCGATGCATGTTACCTGCTGAGATAAGTTTTGTATTTCTATGCCAATGAATGTTTGCTTTTTTTTCTAATAGAGGGTTGATGTAGAAAGTGAAAAGTAAAGCACTCAGGGGGATCCTTGTGAGATTGATTGTGTTGGAATAAAAGATTCAGAATTTTTGCCACTGAGTGTAATATGTATATCCCAATTTAACAACAAGTTGGTTATAACATATAAAAGAGTATGAGATATTGTGGTGGCAGCCAACATTTTAATTAATATCTCGATTGCCACAGAATCAAAAGCTGACTCAATGTCTATTTGAACTGCAACTGAGCTGTATTTTTTCTAGCCTCACACCGATCCCAATACAGCTTTGAAAAGGAGTGCTGCCTTTCCTGTAGATGATTGCTTTCTTGCAAACTGATATGGTGAAATCAACAGATGGCTCAATCTTATCTTTTAATGAGTTTCTCAATGATCTTGATGGCTATTGGGCCCATAGAGATAGGCCAAATATTATTAAGAGTGGTTATTGGAGCTGGTTTCTTATTAAATGGTACTATTGCAATTGGATAAAGATTTTCAATGTTGTATATTTTTTGTGAGAGATAGTTTGCAAGATTACATAACACTTGAGTAGTTGTATGGCTAAGGTGCTAATACACAAATTTTGGTATGCCATGAATGCTGCATTGGGCAGAGTGGCAAGCTTTAAAGCAAATTCATTAGTGGTACATGGTGTATTTGTTTCAGGTGATCCAAAATAATTGGGGGGTGGATTGAAAAGTTGATGGGTCTGAAGCTTCTCTTTAAAATGCTTATAAATAGGTTCAATCATGTTATGTGCTGCATGTATAATTGTCCCAATTTGAAATTCTATAGGCACTTTATTGGTGGAGGGAAAACCAATGGCCCATCTGATGTAGCCTCTAGTCCATGTTTGTTGTTGGCTGAGGCAGATTTTGCTTTTTTGATGGCTAGGTAGTCATTAAGTGCTGCACATGTGCTGTTATATGCCTGGGTGAGGGTTTAGACATCTGCCAGAGCTAATAGCCTGGAGGGTGGAGTTTTTTTTGGTGACATCATCAATATTGAATGAAAGTATATTTATGTATGCCTGATATCTCTGCACAGCACTTAGTTGTAGTTCTTCAAGTTTATGGAACATATATGTTTTATAAAAAACTGATTCTGGAGTGGATGCTGGTATTAGAATTCTCATTGTTTTTTCAAGTGGTAGTGTAGTTGGCTGAATCTCAGTTAGATCAAGTGTTGCAGTTTGAGCAGTGTGATCTGAGAATGGGGATGGATTGAGCTTGAGGCTGAAGTAATGATGCAGCATTGGCGAATAGAAGCAAAGGTCTAATTAAGGATGTGTGCCAGTTATTATGGAATGTTACTGTGTTTGATGGTAAAAAACCCTCAACACTCATGAGTGGTATTGCAATTTGATGCAGCCATTTTGAGATGAAATCTGTGTACTTCATGTTAAAATCTCCCATGATGATAGTCAGGTAAGACGTTGATGCTAGCAGTGAGTTGATGGTGAGTATGATGTTTGATATGATGATGTTTTCAGGTGGGATATAGGTGAAAACTATGTGAGAGTGTTTTCATGGTGATGAAATGTAGCTATCAACAAGTTTGCATCGATATATATGATTCTGAATGATGTGAATGGGAAAATTGGAGTTATTAGTAGGCCAGTATCATCTGCAGGTGACGACATGTCCCTGGAGCATGCAAAGAAGTCTTCAGTGCGAAGATGCACCATTGGGTCAATCTGTGATCCGCTATATATTTTTGTTTCACGAAGTCTTAATGATTTTGGTACATTCTCTAAGTTGATGTAGTTTGTTTGCTGAGTTTAAACCCTGCACATTAAAAGCTGTTATTTTGACCTTCATTATGATTGTATTTTGGGATTGTTCATATTTCAAAATATGTTAGTGGCTGGTTTTCATTGTATGAGTTGTACATTTTTGGAGTTTTATTGGTTAGTTAGATAGGAGTGATGTCCATTGGTGACCAGCCATCCATTTGTATTCTGGTTAATGATGATGTAGTGTTGTACTCTTCTGTTTGTGAGTTATTGTACTCTTCTGTTTTTGGTTTTTGCTTTTTTTTTGGGTGACTTGGCCATTTTGTTATATTGCACTTACTTCAATTTGTGGATGGCATGATATGATTGTTTCCATGATATATGTTGATGTGTTATTTTTAATTGTGTTTATGATGTTTGTTCTATTGGTACTTTGTGTTTCACTGTAAGTGCTTTATGATATTTCAGTTGGGTTAATATTTGAATCATTCATGCATTGTATGTTTTGATGGTTGCTTGTGTTATTTTGACTTGCTTGTGTGACATTTGAATTTAAGTGCTGTATTCTGGTTGGTTCATTTATACTGCTGTCTTGGTTTTTTGTAGTTGTTCTATGAGAGGTAGTAATAGCAGTTCTTCAGGTGAAGAAGTTGTTTGCATCTGGTTATTCATATCTGAATTTATCTTGACTATGTGAGTGTGACTGATATCTTCAGTTTGTGTGTGGTTGAGCTGATTATTTGTCTGTTGTGATTGTAGACTCTTTCTGTTATCACATTGTTTTTCCAGATGGTCGCTGTTTAGTTCATCCATGTTTTTGTTTTTTTCATTTGAAATTTTAATTAATCAGAGGGAGTGAGAGTGTTTTCTCAGGTGGAGAAGTTGTTTGCATATTGTTGTAAATATTTGGATTTATGCTATCATTATATATTTGGTTGCTGTCTTCAGTATGTGTGGGGTTGAGTACTTCATTTGTTTTTGCGATTGTGGATTTATTTTGGTGTCACATTGCATTGCCAAGTGGCCTCGCTTCCCACATGTGTAACATATGGGTTTAAGCTCTCTTATGAAGAGGCTCAGCATGGCCTCCTGATTTGCAAATTGTGTAGGAATATTGTTTGGATCTATTTCTGGATGCAATCTCAGCTTGAAATCAAAGCTATTGCTGTATACAAGCACTGGTGTATCTTTCAGATAAATTGGGTTGAATGCTATGACTTTTCCAAATGGCTGCATCATTTTCTGAAAGATTTTGATGTCATATCCAAGTAATGCATTCTTGAGTATGCCAGTAATCTGGTTATGTTAATCTGGATCTACTGCAATGAGTCCATAGTTGCCTATAGTTTTAATGGTGGTTTGAAACTGGGTTTTTTGGCTTTCTTGATAAAATTTGAAAATTAAATATTGTGAGTTAGGATGATCAGCAATGCTTAGTATGCTATCCCAAAGTCTGTGTAGTGTTATTGCTTCATAAAGTAAATTTTTAGGAAATTTATATAGGGACAAATTTGCATCTGTAGCTGATAATATTATTGAACGAGGAGAAAAAAATATTTTGAATGACATATGAAGGCCAAATGGGATCGTATTATTAAACTGTTCACATATTAATTTCAAATCATCGTTATTCCACTGAGCAGTAGGGGGGCATTGATTTTCTTGAATTTGTATGTCTAGCTGCAAAATATCATTAGTATTTATTTTTCAGAAGTGATGGAAAACTTTATTTTTTTCTGAAATTGCAATTTGATTGTGTTCTTTTTGTTGTAAATTATTTTTTTTCGAAGAAAAATTCCTTTCTTGTAAATTATTTTAAGCTATGTTGGCATATGTTTTTGCTTCACCTGTAATTTGCATAGGTTTGGATAGCATATTGGTGCCGTTCTGCTGGTCACATGACCAGGGGGTCGCCATTGAAATGTTTTTTTACGTTGAGCAACAAATATTATTTTAAAAAAACAATTCATAAAAATATATATTTAGTTAAAACACTAATTAATTTGGATTGTCCAATACTTACTGTTCATATATATGAATAGAAAGAAAGAAGTTGTGAGAAAGATAACAGGTAATAATAATTCTTTTTTCTCATAGTTGATGAAGGTAAAAAGGAGATAATTGTTAAACTGGAATATGTAAGATACTACATAATTTGGTTTGACTAGTGCACTAATTAGATTTTTCCCCGTAACAATAAAATGTTTACTTATTAGTAGTTTTCCGTCTACCTGTATTGACAATTTCTAAGATAGGCCTGTCGTTTTAATCACTTGAATGTTATAATGCTGTTACACAGAGTTATTTTCTGGTTGAAATAATCCAAAGATCTTTCTTAATAAATATATTACAGTTTTATTAAAAAAGAAACCCTTCTTCCAATGCTTTCTTTCTTTGCTATTTTTTCTTTCTTTATGAACGCTAAAATAATAAATCAGTAGGCTTTTATTTATTTATACTTTAATTTAAACAAATACAAAAAGAATTAACTCTTTTTTTCCTTCTTACCAAATATCTATTTAATGTGTGTGTGGTTAAAAAAACAACTTATAAGGTCAGACCAACTTTATTTCTAAAAGAATCTGAAACGGTAAAATATAAATCATTTAAAATTTTACAATTATAATTGTTTTTCCTGTATAATTGTAACTTTAAATAAATGTTAACACATTCAAATCGGAAAAGGCATACATTGTTTTAAAATATTTTTTTATTCATGCTAGCCATAACTTATAATATTATAAATACAATAATCATAATTGTTTTAGTCTTGTTGAATTTTGTTATTACATGTACTTATAATAATATTGGCATCAATATGAAATTTGATCTTTACATCGTCAGATTTCAATGGTATGGATGGCTGAAGATTTGGAGGTTGGATTAGATTGAAGCCTTTCCATTAAACAATGAGGCTTTGCTATCTTAATATAAACTGAGCACTGATTATATATATGTGTGAGATGATGACCTGGATCAACTGATGAGTGCCGGTTTTGGATTATTTATATTTTCTACATGTGTGTGGTCATGTGAATCAGTGGTATGAGATAATGTGGACAACTGATGAATGCTTGAATCTGAGTTCAAATCCTCAGATTTATAATTAGGCTCCAGGTATATGAAGAGTGTCTGTATTTCAAAATTTACATGTTTGCTATTGTAAAATTTACTAATGTCAAATTGCTTATTTTTTATACAAATTTTATATGCATGTTTTCAGAGAGGCCAGTTTTTATATAGAAGAGGGCTTCGAGCTTTTTTTTATTTATAGTACATTTGTCTTTGCCTATTACCAATGCTTACTTAATTTTTCATTTTGTATTATTTCTTTCTGCACATACAATATCCACTTTAGAGAGATCAAACTCATGATCTGACTACCACTCATGTTTTAAAAATATTAAATAGTACTTGTTACTTCTTTTTGCTCTTTATACAAAATACTTGTGCTGAGCCAATATTGTGGACAGGTTTGTGCTTGTTTCTCCATAATAAACATCTACACAATCATTAATTTTGCATGTAATTGTGTAGACTATTTAATGCATTGCTTGCTTAGTTGGTTTATCTTTCAAATTATTTAATATTTCATTTAAAGAGGGAGGCAATTTGAAACATATTTTTCTGCACATATGTTTTTAAGTATTTGAGATTCCCTTGTTACATATGGGAGGCTAGTCCATTTTTTTTATTGGAACGAGTTATAATAGATTATATAATTTTGCCACAACCAATAAAAATACATTACAAAATGAATTACAGATGGTTGATGGGGCTATCATTTAGTGGGATTATATGCAGCCTACATCTAGCTAAAATCGAAAGCAATTATACTGATGTTTGATTCCCTGCAACTAAAATATTGTATTCAAGATATGTAGATGACACAATGTTCACATGAAGATATTATAATCCAAATTTAGCAAGAATTAGCACAAAAATCTTTTTTAATTTGGATGATTGAAAAAGAAGATAAAACCCAAAGCATAACATTTTTGGATATGGATGTGTAAAGGGAGAATAATATTTTAAACTAAAAAATAGCTCTAAAACCCAGAGGAATCATCCACTCCAAATCATTAACTTTTATGCCCATAAGCATTAAGTATGCAGACCTTAAGATGCCCATAAGTATTAAGTATGCAGACCTTAAGAATTTTCTCTACATAAATTTAAAAATATGTGTATTTCAATCAGATCAGAGACATAACATAGATGCATACACAAGAGATGTAAATGTAAAACACATGAAATATAACATTAACAAAATTAACTCCATGGTAGAAAAATTTTATAACAAAATAAAGAATTGAGTACAAATAAGTTCCAATAAAAAGTGGACTATCCTACCATGTGTACCAATGGTGGCTCAATAACTAAAAAATGTATGTGCAGAAAAGTTTCTGATCATCATCTTTAAATAATCTATTGAATAATTCTACAAAAAAAACTAACTACAAAAACCATACATCAAATAGTAAATAATGTTAAGTGCAAAAATAATGTTTGCTTAGATGCTTATTATGGGGAAACAAGAACCAAACCATGTCTATGGGATTGGATCAGCACAACTACTTGTATAACAGGACAAAGAGAGTAATGATTACTCATGAATATTTTTAGAACATGAGTGGCTGTCAGGTCATGAGTTTGATCTCCCTAAGTTCGATATACATAGAGAGCGTACCAATAGCTCAAACAAGCTCGTAATTAACAAGTGCGGTTATGAGAAATATTAAAATCTCTATCCAGAACACTCTAATCTCCAGACCATGATTTCGAACTTATGGCCCACATCAGTGGAGAGCTAGAATATTCGGACACTAGACCTAAAATATCAACTCAAAAAAAAAAAAAAAACAGCACTTATTTCAAACGTATATTTAAGAAGAAACTCTGAATTTTTGGGACATGAAAATGTCTTTAAATCCAGCTATCTAACTTAAATAGCTATATGGGACTGAAATAAATTCAGATCTACCATATTCTAATAGCTTCAGCATAGCCAAAAGCCTTAAAGATAAAATTATAATAATTAAAAAAGCAAGTTATATATATATATAACATGACATTACTTTTAATGAGCTTATAGTTACAAAAATGCACATAGAGAGCGTAACAATAGCTCAAACAAGCTCGTAATTAACAAGTGCGGTTATGAGAAATATTTACAATCTCTATCCAGAACACTTTTATCTCCAGACCATGGTTTCAAGCTTATGGCCCACGTCAGTGGAGAGCTAGAATATTCGGACACTAGACCTAAAATATCAACTCAAAAAACCAGCACTTATTTCAAACGTATATTTAAGAAGAAACTCTGAATTTTTGGAACATGAAAATGTCTTTAAATCCAGCTATCTAACTTAAATAGCTATATGGGACTGAAATAAATTCAGATCTACCATATTGTAATAGCCAAAGCCTTAAAGGTAAAATTATAATAATTAAAAAAGCAAGTCATATATAATGTGACATTACTTTTAATGAGCTTGTAGTTACAAAAATGCACATAGAGAGCGTACCAATAGCTCAAACAAGCTCGTAATTAACAAGTGCGGTTATGAGAAATATTTAAAATCTCTATCCAGAACACTCTTATCTCCAGACCATGGTTTCGAGCTCATGGCCCACGTCAGTGGAGAGCTAGAATATTCAGACACTAGACCTAAAATATCAACTCAAAAAAACCACTGACGTCGGCCATAAGCTCGAAACCATGGTCTGGAGATAAGAGTGTTCAGGATAGAGATTTTAAATATTTCTCATAACCGCACTTGTTAATTACGACCTTGTTTGAGCTATTGGTGCGCTCTCTATGTGCATTTTTGTAACTACAAGCTCATTAAAAGTAATGTCACGTTATATATGACTTGCTTTTTTAATTATTATAATTTTACCTTTAAGGCTTTGGCTATGCTGAGGCTATTACAATATGGTAGATCTGAATTTATTTCAGTCCCATATAGCTATTTAAGTTAGATAGTTGGATTTAAAGACATTTTCATGTCCCAAAAATTCAGAGTTCCTTCTTAAATATACGTTTGAAATAAGTGCTGGTTTTTTGAGTTGATATTTTAGGTCTAGTGTCCGAATATTATAGCTCTCCACTGACGTGGGCCATAAGCTCGAAACCCTGGTCTGGAGATAAGAGTGTTCTGGATAGAGATTTTAAATATTTCTCATAACCGCACTTGTTAATTACGGGCTTGTTTGAGCTATTCGTACGCTCTCTGTGCATTTTTGTAACTACAAGCTCATTAAAAGTAATGTCACGTTATATGTGACTTGCTTTTTTAATTATTATAAGTTGGATATAGTGTGCAAAGAAAAAAATAATAAAAAAATAAAAGTTAAGGAAGCATGGACAATAGTGAAGATAAATATACTATAAATAATAAAGAATTCTAGCATCCCTCTACTAAAAAGTGACCTCTCTAAAAATATTTATATAAAACTTGTATATAAAAAAATAAATTTAACTTGAATTAAATTTTATAAATATCTAGTTATTACATATAACAACAAAATTCAAAAAGATTAAAACAACCATGATTATGATACTCGAGGTAATGAAACATGCTCAGCATAAATAAAAGATATTTTAAAACAATGTGTGCCTTTTCTAGTTTAAATACGTTAACATTTATTTACAATTATAGTAAATTCAAACAAAATGAAGGTCCTTCTAAACTTATTACAATTTCTGCAAATTATGTTTTTTTAAAAATAAAAATTCTGCAATCCTTTTTCCATCCATTCATGTTAATATCTTCTGTTTATAGAACTTATATTGTATTTTGGGGATAAATTTAAATTTTTAAATTCCCATTGTTAAAATCTTTTCTAGCATAAGGTTATTCAAATTTTTTAATAATATTAAAACATATTCTTTCCCCTATATATTTAACCCATTTTGTTAAGCTCAATATATATATTTGTATAAATTTCAATAGTTTTTTATTTATTAAGAAACACATTGTTTGAAAACGTCACTATTTATGCATAGTTATTTTAATGTTAAGCTATTTTATAGCATTACTAAGACTACATCATCCATATTTATAATTTGATTATTCTGTTTAATAAGCAATAATACTTTTTAATTGATTACAACAATTAATTGATAGGTAAAATATTATAATCATAATGATTTTAAACAGTTGTCAAAGGTGTCTGTTTTCTGACATAAACTAATTATTGCAGTTATATTTGATAAATATTCTTCATGATTTTACATCTGTATATAGATATTCCAATATTTTATTATTGTGTAATGTTTATAGAGAAATAACTATTTTATAATAGGAAAATCTATTGCAACATGTTGTTATAACCATTATAATTTATTTTGTCTTAATATTTAATGAGACAAGAGGTGTTAAAGGATTTTTCACTTTTGCTGAGTATTTACTTGATTTAAGTCCAAAAATTTATTAAAACAATTTGTAATGACTTTAGTAAAGATTTTGTATAGTGGTTACACAAAAGACAGATAGATTTTTAATTTGTAATAACTTTTTCATGTTTCTTATAAATTTTCCAGTTAGATATCTGATAAATAGCTTTAATAACGGTTTTATTTCTTCACCTACTTTTACTTTATATATATATAATAAATAAAGTTTGATATCTGTATTCGTTTCACAATATATGTAATATAAAAATCAATATATATATCAAAATACAGTACAATTTATATAAATTATATTCTTTTAGAAGTACTTTCGACTATACACTTTGTAGTCTATCAACTATATAACGTTGAATAATCAAAACGAGACAACCCTTAACAATACCCATAGTTCAATTCAGATTTCCCACAATTCTGTTATCTTAACATTTGATGACTGGCGATTCATTAACATTTGACAATTTCTTGAAATCAACATAGCCTCTTTTATTTTACGTTTATTATGACAACGTTCAATTTGAATAATTTTCATATTTTTATAATCAAATTTAAATCCATATTGACAAGATTTATTATGATCAAATATAACAGATGATGAAGGTTTATTTACATCTGTTCCATATTGATTCTCTTTTTGAATTCTATTATATAAAAGCATATGTTCTTTTATTCTCTTCTCAAATGTACACTTAGATTCACCAATGTATTGTACGCTGCATCCACATATCAATCTATATATAATAGAATTTTGATTAAACTTTGAATTTTGAATTTTAGAATTATTAAGCAATCTATTTATGTTATTTGTAGAGAAAAAAGCAATATGACACAAACCATTATAAATTTTCCTAATAAACTTGACCTGCTCATCTGATATAAATGGCATTGAAATCCATTTCATTTTGATATTTTTATTTTTAATTTTATTATAGTGTTGATTTCTTTTAAATCCTTTAATAATATTAGCAATTGCATTTTTATAATAACCAATTTTCAACAAGTCATTAACAAATAAATGTACATTTTTAATTTTATCACTAGAATATTTGCATAATTTTTCATTTCAAAATAAGAATGATTTCAATCCAGACAGCTTATGACACATAGGTACATGTGATTCATATGGAATAAAACCTCTAGTTTCAATTGGTTTAATTAACATAAGATAATCCAAACTGTAATCATTAAGAGTAACTTGAATATCCAAGAATTTTATGGAATTGTATTTCTCTTTAGTTATAACCCATTTTATATCCTTAATCATTCTTATTTCGAAATGAAAAATTATGCAAATATTCTAGTGATAAAATTAAAAATGTACATTTATTTGTTAATGACTTGTTGAAAATTGGTTATTATAAAAATGCAATTGCTAATATTATTAAAGGATTTAAAAGAAATCAACACTATAATAAAATTAAAAATATCAAAATGAAATGGATTTCAATGCCATTTATATCAGATGAGCAGGTCAAGTTTATTAGGAAAATTTATAATGGTTTGTGTCATATTGCTTTTTTCTCTACAAATAACATAAATAGATTGCTTAATAATTCTAAAATTCAAAATTCAAAGTTTAATCAAAATTCTATTATATATAGATTGATATGTGGATGCGGCGTACAATACATTGGTGAATCTAAGTGTACATTTGAGAAGAGAATAAAAGAACATATGCTTTTATATAATAGAATTCAAAAAGAGAATCAATATGGAACAGATGTAAATAAACCTTCATCATCTGTTATATTTGATCATGATAAATCTTGTCAATATGGATTTAAATTTGATTATAAAAATATGAAAATTATTCAAATTGAACGTTGTCATAATAAACGTAAAATAAAAGAGGCTATGTTGATTTCAAGAAATCGTCAAATGTTAATGAATCACCAGTCATCAAATGTTAAGATAACAGAATTGTGGGAAATCTGCTATAAAACAAAAAAAAAAAACATAAGAATGGAATTAATAGATGAAATAATAAATCTTTTTATATATTCATTACTTAATATATGGATATAAAATAGATGTTACAAAAATTTCTGAACCATTGAATTACTTTAAAGATCTAAATGAAGACAAATATATAAAATATATTTATAAAACTTCAATAAATTTATTTAATAAATGATCAAATAAAAAGGAATGGAAAATTATATCAGATGTATACATATATATTGAAATAATATATTTCATTTGTGTATAAATTAAGGAAATGTATTGAAAATAATTTTTATTTAATGATTTAGAAAATGTGACAAGATTGTGTGTGTTTAAAATATTGTATTATATTGTGTTTAAAATATTCTTATTACTTAAAAAACACACACTTTTTATTTATAAAAATTAAATTTATTAAACTATAATTTAAAAGAAAGTTAATGTTTTTATAATTGTACAAGTATTATTTTATATTGAAATCAATTCCATTGTATTTAAAATATTAATCTTTAAAGAAGTGATATAATTTTTTATTAAATATTCTGAATTATAATTTGTAAAATCATTTATTGTGCTGGTGACTCTTTGCCAAGAATATGAACAGATTGAGTCTTCATTCTAAAAAAAATAAGTAAATTTTAAGCTCTAAAATGAATTTGTAAGTATATAGATTTTGTCCCATAAAGTGGAATAGAACTCAAGTGAATAGTGTATTTTTTTCATATCTTCATCAGCAACGAATAGACATATTTTTCAATCTATCGACATATAAAAAACATCTTTTAACTTTGTACAGATCTCTCTTCTGTTTCCGTATTTAAAAAAAAAAACATCTCCACAATGCAAATTATCTGCTTCTGTTTATTGTTTTAATCAGTTCTTCAATAAATTGCTAAAGAAAACAGAATCTTTGCTGGTAAATAAACCAGAGTAAATAAAATATGTTGAACCGGATACTTTCGTAAATTAAACCCAAGTTATATATGTGCAATAGCACACATACTTATTCATATTGAAATCTTATATTTTTAATTCTCAATTGATTTTAGTATAAAATATTTTTATGAAGCTTGTTTTTTTTTAAATAATTAAAAGCAAGCAAAGTTTAATTAATATTTTTATAGAAGTTTTATTTTTAAAAAAAGGTTGATTTATTTTTAAAGCTGAGATTTAGTTTGGCATGTTTTTTTAAAAATAATTTTGTAAGATAAAGCCCTGTCAGATGTTGTTTTTGTAATTATGATTAAGCAGGAGATAGAGATTTACCATGGTTGAAAGTTGCAATAAAAGATTGTGGAGGACAGGGGCCCCCCACCTTTTTCCCCTTAAGACCCCATTCCATAACCCCCGCGGGGGGGGGCCCCCTTTTTTTTTCTTACCAGGGGGGGGACAACCTTTTTTTTCTTGGCGTGATTGTAGGGGAATTTTTTCTCTTTTTTTGGGGAGGGGAACACATTCCATCACATCATATAAAATTATAATTGGGAGATGTTTTTTATAAAAAATAAATTTAAAAAAAAAATATTTATTTAAAATTAAAATTTAAATATTTAAATAATTTTTATATATTAATTAAATATAATAAAAATAATAAAAAAAAAAATTAAAAAAATAATTTTTTTTTTTTTATTATTTTTTTTTGTGGGGGTTGGGGGGGGGGGGGGAAGAGGGGGTGGGGGGGGGGGGGGGGGGGGGGGGGTGGGGGGTGGGGGGGGGTGTAGGAGATAATGATGGACATAAATAGCTCTGTTTTTTTATTATTCAGCATTCAGATTATTCTGAGAGACTATTCTAGTCACTCATCTTATTTATTCTGATTGCACAGCTTATTCAGCTTTTTGTTATTGAGGATTCATCCATATGTTTCTGTTATTGAACTGCTGAATCATGGAAGTGATTCTAATTTATTTGATATTTGTTCCACTGGAATCATCAAGTTGAATTTCCATTGACCAACAATAATTCGACTATTGGCCTTGATAGTAGCAGTCATTTAGACACCATGCCTATAATATATGCCATGAATAATCTCCATAATATGATGGGCTAAGCCTTTCCAAAGATGAACCTCTGAAGCTCCAAAATTGTGACTTTAATCATGACCTAAGTGTCAAGTTCCAGAGCTGATCCTGATAGTGCTTACATACTACTGAATCTAATAAATTAATGCCACGGTATAAAACTCTTTATAACTGAGCTTTATGTGAACAGCAGAAATTAATATTACCTCAAAGTAACTTACCTTTACATATTAAAATCAGGGCTAAATCTCTAAATAAGTCTCTAGAAAATTTCAGTTTAATCTTAAAAAAAATTATACATTTAAGATGTGTAACCTATTAATTTCAATATTAATGTTTTTTATATATATTAGAATCTTAGTGGCAAGATTTTTCATTTTAAAATATTACTTAATTAAGAGTGTATGGTGAGTGATATTTTATGTGCCTAATATTTTCTTTGTTATATGACTAATTCCTGATAAATACACAGATCGTTATTAATAGTTTTCTTTTAATCACCTATCCTTTTTGTTTGTTTGTCATTAATCTTAATTAAACATGGTTTGAGTTTTCTACAGACGACTGATCTTTTGGCTGGTGATTTATCAAGTATATTCTCTTTTTTTGGTAGTGCTTTTATCATTATAGTTCCGATTATGTAGTCCGTAATCTTTCCTTTTCTAGTGTGAGACTAACCTTGGCACATTTAAATGTACATGACCTTGAACATTTTGCTGAATTAGGACATTGCTTTTCCAGGCTAAGAAAAGCTTGTCTGCGCCATTTCGTTAGTTCTCCATAAACATCCATCTTTCTTAATCTCTATAGGGAAAAAAAGAAATTGGTTTAGGTGAACTGCTAGCAGGAGGATATAAGCTATGAACTTGTCTGCCTGGGTATTTAATGTATTAATGCCCTCATACCCTCCATGAAGGTCAAGCTCCTATATTTATTTTATTATATGTTCAAAAGTTCTTGTAATTATTTTGGCTGATGTTTATCTCAGTGTTTTCTCAATTGTCTGAACAACATTCATGAGCTCTTGCTCTCCCTGTTTTTAGTCTGGCACATTTATGTTCGTATATCCTGCCTACCTTTTAAATAAATGGCTAGTTCTGATTTTTGAACTAGTGGCACCCTTGTGGTCAGGATATGTGAAAGAAAAATCTTTTTTATATTTACAACCAATGTAAAAAGAAAAAAATTGAAATATTACTATTTAAAAATAAGTTAAAAATAATTTCAATATCGAAGTTTTAATGGTTGTTTTTCTCTTCAGTTGCATTTGAGCAAGAGGGGAGGGGTGATTGTCTTAACTTTAAGAAAAGCCTAAAGGCAATCTAAAATAATTTCAACTGGATAAAAAGAACTTGATTAAATTTGCGATAATGTGGGGAGAGGGATGTCCAATTCAAGTGAAATATTTTGTTTAGACTTCGATTGTGATAATATAATTACTCAAAAAAATTAAAAGATGTTATCATTCATTAAAATTTTCATTAATGATAATGTGATCTGAATGGAGATAAAATAACTAATTGGAAATAAAATTCTTGAGAGCACTTAGGCAATTGCATTGGAATGTTTCATGAATCATCTAAACCAATTAGTAAAACAAATAGAAAGATTTAATTAATTAATTTTTCTTTCTTAGAGGGGTACCTGAATTGAGGGTATATGGAGGAGATATATCTGTTCTGAAGTTGTGAGAAGGCAGTTCATTTTTGTTTTTCAAAGGCAAATCTTATTAGGAGCCTAAGTCTAATTTTATTGTTAAGCTAATATTGTTAACGGAACCATGCAAAGTCTTGCAACCTTTTGAGCAAGCATACTGATTCTGATTCACCTTAATCCATGGGATTTATTCTAATTAAAAAAAATCATTCAGTCATTCTGAACCAATGGTCACTAATTCATGCAGTCACTCAAATAACCATTTGAGCAGTTAACCAGTCAGTAATCAATAATTAAAACATCGGACAATTAAGTGGTGTAGAGTAATGTCAGTTATCTAGCCAACTATTGGAAAGCTAAATGATGGGCAGATGATTAGTCCACCACATACTCAGTTAATGCCAATGGAAGTTTAATTGCAACACACAATTGAAGCGAGTAACTAACCTAGAATTCGTAAAACAAGAAAAAGACTGTTTATAGTGTATAATATCCATTTTCCAGCCTAAAGATGCCAATCATGAACTTTCCTCTATATAGAAAGGTTACAGGGTAGAAACCCACTTCAGTGCATCCATCTAGCTCTGCTCCTGCCATCTCAAAAGAATGTAAATACCGAGATTCAAACACCAAAGTGATGATGAATTCTATGAACTTGTGCAACAGTCAAGTCCAGCCCTTGTTGCAGTAGATGAATAGATATATAGCCCACTCAAATCCCATAGAGGGGTGAAGCTTATAGACTTTATCAGGTATACTATTTTTTGTGTTTATTTATTTAAATTTAATACACATTTCGTAAATATATGTCTTTTGTACATAAGTACACAAACACACCTTTCATGTATCTTGTTAATTTTTCCTTGTTTGCTTAATGCACATGTGTGAGTTTATAATCCACAGATTACTATTTCTCACGTATTAGTTATTTAATCCATTTTTTTTATTAAGAAATAAATTTTCCTTTATTTAATCTAATAATTGCTTTGTCAAGTATTTTTTATGATGATAATTTTGTTTTATTAAAATGATTTATATAGTGTGTAATATTCGTTTGTATATTTAATCAATCTGGAAATGTTAATTTTGTATTCATATTATAAATGGTATGGGCTAATAAAAGATTTATATTATAATT
This sequence comes from Epiperipatus broadwayi, assembly GCA_028023455.1. Lineage (NCBI taxonomy): Eukaryota > Metazoa > Onychophora > Udeonychophora > Euonychophora > Peripatidae > Epiperipatus > Epiperipatus broadwayi. The sequence continues at coordinate 8,086,769 of JAQFVV010006234.1, forward strand.
CTAAAGTGACTACTGTCATATATTTTTATTCTCTTTGTCATTTACTTTCTCTAATTATATTATTAATTAATTGCGCGAGTTTTCCGATTCCCATTCTTTTAACTGAGAATAGAGCACGCTGTGCTAGCAAATGGTACATCATCTTACCGGGTCTTAAATCTTTATTTATCATGAGGTTACTTGCTTATTAGTTTTGTTTGAATAATTATTTATCTGAATATATGCCCAATAATATTTGAACTTGCATATCATTTCAGGAGGATTCTTCTGAGAGTGACCTGATGGGTTGGTTTAGAGTCATCCCCCAAAGATATGTAAGAATCAATCTTTTTATAAGTATCTTTTGTTTCCATAATAGTATTATGGTAAAGTATTTAAAATTCTCCTTATTCTGGCATGTCGTCATATTTCCTTTCATGTTCAATTTGTGCACATGCTTATATTAATGGAATAAGCGGTTGACCGGTACTATATATATATAATTCAAACATTTAATGGTTGTAGTTATATAATTCAAACATTTAATGGTTGTAGTTATATATATATACATAATATTGTAATCTTTGGTTACTAGCAAGGTGTATAAAATAATATATATATATTTTATTTTATTTTTTATTTACAATAAATGCTTTATTGAATTAATATCCCATATGAGTTGTTTTATTATATGCGTTCAATTGTCCATTTCCACACACACATTTGACCAAAATAATATAGCTATAGGATGTAATTAAATTAATGTTACATAATTGTTATCTATAAATGTTCTATTACCCTTATTTGCATCATATGTGAATACCATATCCTATAACCTCAACTGAGCTAAGCCATAGAGTAGTTACAGCATAAAAATCTTATAAATAAATAAAAAGGCAGTTACAGTTATAAATTTATTCTATCTTGTATAGAGTTGGCACCTGGGCATTTATTTGTACATAAAATGAAATAAGTGAGAATGCAGAGGTTACAATATATATATATGAGAAATCTCAAGATTACTAGAAATAAGGATAAACTGGATTACTATATGACTATTAAACCAATAGCAAAAAGAGGATATATTCCATATGAATCAAAAGTACCAATGTCACATAAAATGGCAGGTTTGAAGTTCTTTTTATTTAGAAATGATAACCTTTGTAAATATGCATCAGATAAAACTAAAAATATTGAAATTTATTGTAATGAGTTGTTAAACGTTGAATACAATTATGATTGTGTATGTTATACTGTTAAAAAATGTACTTCTAAATATAAAAATATTAATAATAATGTTAATTTTTCTGACAAAAAGTTGTGGATATCAAAACCATATATATCTAATCAACAGGCAAGTTTCATTAAAAAAATTTATAAAGGAATATGTGATATTGCATTTTATGCACCACCTATATTAAATAAATTAATAAACAATTCAAAAGATATAACTTTATTGACAAATAAAAATTGTATCATTTACAAATGGACATGTAGGTGCGGTAGTGGATATATAGGTGAATTGAGGTGCCCATTGGAAAAAATAACAAAAGAGCATGTATAATTATTTAAAAGGGTTCAAAATACGAAACAAAATATTAAAAATAGTGATAATTTATCAGCTTCTGTTTTTTATGACCATAATAAATCATGTATATATGGTTTTGATTCTGATTATAACAACGTAAAAATATTGGAAACTGAAAGAAATAATAATAAAAGAAAAATTAAAGAGGCAATGTTAATATATAAATACAAGCAAAATTTAATTAATCGGCAAGCAGCAAACGTTAAGATTACAGAATTATGGGAAAGTTGACATTGAATTATGGGAAAGTTGACATTTTAAATGTGATAGTTGACAAAGCTACAAGGTAGTGAAAGCGCTTCTAAGTTATAGTTATACATATAATTTTTATAGACTTTTAATTACTGTATTTGCAAATATTTAGTTATAAAGTTACATATATATATAATACATAAATGAAGTTTCATCTGGCTCCAGTAGGTGTCAGATTTTATTTTAGCTCAACCATTTATTTGCAATGATCTGTTTTTAAAAAACAATGATAAAAAATAGAAGAAATTAGTTAGTTAATGAATAAGATATTGTAATAATGGATAATATTGTAATATTTTGTAAATTTTATATGATTATGTGTATAAAGTCAGTAGCATGTTGGTAATTAGTTTTGTTGGAGATATAAGATAGCAATTTTCTTAAAGTAAATATTTATATTTGGATTTAAAACAATAATAGATAGTGTTAAATGTATTATAAAATTTTTGCTTTATTCATTTCTAGTTTATAACTTATAATTAAATTAATATTATAAATAATATCAAATTGATTTAAAATTAATCTTTAGTTTTATTAAAACAGACACATAATAATTAAATGTTAAATATAAGTTAGTCTTATTATTTGGAAGGAAATTTAAAAATATTGTATGCAAAATTAATTTTAAAAGAAAGAGAAAACTGCTTAAAAGATGAATTCTTTTTTAAAAAAAGAAACAAAATTAAAATGAAGTTATATTATTGTAAGTGCAAACCCAGGATCCCATAATGATGTACTCAGCTGAATCATTGATTTATCTACCATGTATTGCTGGCTCCTTATTATTTGAATGTTTTTTTTAGTGCTTTCTTGAACTAAAATATATCTTTAAAGGAAGAAATTACATGAACTTTAAAAAACTATTACTAATATGTTCATTTAGAAATCTTTGCCATGCTTAATGATAAATGTTTTGACCAGAAGATTCAAGCCATCAGATAAATTATATTCAATAAATTATATACATGTCTTGAATGGAAAAAAAAACAGTATGGAGCTGAAACTGTGAACTGGAGATACTGTATTTTTTTATTTTGAATTTTTTATTGGTTTAAAAAAGGAAACTAGAAACACATTTATGCTATATATATATATTTTAAATATGTGTAATACTATTTAATATAAATACGCCAATTACATTAATGTTATAATTTTAGTCTTAATGGGTTTACTAGAATGAGTACAAATTCTACCATTCTCAGGTTATTTTATATTATTGTATTTGTTAAATGTCTCACAAGTTAATTTATACTTAATAATTTTTATCTTTGGAGATTTTAGTATCTCAGTCTTAGCTTATTTAAATGAGTGGTATTCCACTCAGTTTATATTAAATCATCCAAAGAGGTATATCAGAGGGTTTTCCTTTCATTTGTTTTTATGAATGCTACAGTTATAATAACCGCAAATATTTTTATATACACATTGAGAATTAATTTTCTCCCAATTAATTCACAGTCTTTTAAATGTCCACTAGCTATTAAATTTAAATATTTAATATTTTATTATGTGTGCATTATACCTTTGCCTAGATTTAATTTTTAAATAATTCTTATATTAGTCGGTTGACATTGTTTGCATTGTTGGTTCTGATATTGATCATATGCATTGTATTTTAAAATTCTTATTGATGACTTAGTCAGTTCAAATGATATTTATATCTTGTTATTAGTTTAGTATTTGGTAGCCTCATAGAGCAAGGCTTTATTGTATTATTAGTATGTATGATGGTGTAGAGAAGGTCCTCTATCCTTATTTTATTGCTTTTCCATGAGGTGATAGTGCTCATTCCCATTGAAGATTATTATAGTATATCAGAAATTTGTATTTTAGTGATTATAATCACTTATTTTGAAGTACTTAGATCCCATGAAGAGGATAAGATTTTTCTGGTGCATCTTTTTAGTTTCTGATGCACTGAGACAAGGTCCAGGCCTCCTATTTTCTACCTCAAAGATAGGTATTTTTGGAAGCCACCACATTCTTATTCAGCTCTGCAGGGCATATGTGTATTTATTTTGGCCTATCACTCATGATGTATTAATGCTAGTTCCACCACATCAGGTGATGTTGCATTTGTTTTTAGGTATGTAATGGCAAGATATGTTTGTTTGAGTAACTTTGCTTCTTCAGGTTGTAGTTAGCTATTTTTAAGGCTTAAATGTTTATTAATGTCTGAATTGTGCTGTTATGATGGTTTTATCATGCACAAACCAACCAACAATAATTTATATTTATTTTAAAGTATGTAAATTATGCATATGGTTATAAGTAGCAATTCACACATACTATGTTTAATATGTCTATCCAGAGTTTCGCTGCTGGAATTATAAGTCTTTTAAATTTTAATTTTAAAACACTTAGGGTAATAATTTTATGTGGACAGAATTTATGGAAATATGTGTATAAATGACCTCTGATGAGTGATGCCCATACATCTAATTTAATTTAAAGTTAGCTTATATTTATTTAAATGCATTACTAGCTATAATATTAAGTGTCAGTGTAACTAATGATAATTTAAACTATATGCTGTATATGCTAGTCCCAGCTTAGCGTTTGCTTAGCTAAGGGTAGTAAATATAAACCTATTAGTGTGATATTCTGGTTGTTAAATCACACCACAATATTATTAAATATGCCAATCAAAACAGAATTATGTTTGTTAAACTCAGACAATTGTAACTGAAGTATAAAGATTTAGAATCTCTGATTATTTAAAGAGATTAAACTTTAATATCAAATAGCCTCTGCTTGCTTATTCTTGTATGTATTTATTTATTTTTTTTATTTATCAAAATAAACAGTTTTAAAAGAATTAAAGAGGAATACTCAGTAACTTTAGCCAGATAAATTGTTATAATTTTGTAAGTCAAAGCAAAGTTTGTGAGTCAAAAATGTTTTAAAAGATTCCAGTTCTATCATGGCAATGTTTATTTCAGTAATTTTTTGTTTGTAAATATTTTTTTTTCTTTATTGTTATTAATAAACAAAATTTACTATTATTTAAAACGTTTCGTTTCTGTATGTTTTACTTTTATATGAAATGTTTTTTTTGAGATCCAAAAATTCATAAAAATTTCATAAAGTACACAAAATATATTTATATTGGTTTAAATAATATAAAGTCATACTAATCTTGGTGATTTTCAGATTGAATGACAGTAACAGATAATCACATAATTATAGATATTTAATAGAATGCTCATTTTAAAGTTGATTTTAAGTTATTATTATATCTTCTTAGACTGAAGAATATGCAATGTAAAATAACAGAATATTAGTGTTTCAAAAGAGTATTTACTATTTATTTTTAAAAGCTGCACATTATCTTATATTATCTCATATACTTTAAAAATTTAAAATCCATCTGCATTTAAGATCCTTAGTAGGTTGTCTATGAGTATGTGGAAAGGCATAAAACATACCCATGTCCTTTTCCCAGCTCAAGTAATGTCTTGGGTAATAGGTCATAATTAGTTTAAATTTAAATTAACTCGTCAAATTTTTAAAATTAATATTTTTTATCATGCTATAATTGAACATAAGATAAGATAGTTCTCTTATGGTCGGCCAATATATCACTCACTTGCTTAATATCCAAGCAATCATTTTTAAAGGCAATTTAAACTTTTATCTTGCACAAGAGTTTTAGTTTTAAAACCCCTGAGAGAGTTTACTGTTGTTGCCTTGTTAGTTTGTTTTGTTCAGAAGGTATGATCTGATAGGAGATTGATTCTAATAATTATTAAATAAAGATTTAAATTGTCTTTTATATTATTCATGTTAAATTAGTGAACATAGCCTAATAGTTATTTGCATTTATGTTGGATTTGGTCTCTGTCCGATTGTATATCTCTGTATTATCCTTCTTTCTTAATTTATTGTAACCCCACTGAGACAAGTCGTTAGGAGTCTCTAATAGTATAATCATCTTCCCCTAATAGTATAATCCTCTTCCATCATCTCCCTTTTCAAATAATCTCTTAATAGATTAGTTCATTCTCATTTCTAATAGAACAGATTGGCATTCATCCCATCTCTCTCTTAGTAAAGATTAGTTCATTTCATTTTGTCATCATCATTCTTTCATTCCATTCTTCCTTTTCATTTTTTCATTCTCATCATCTCTTTCTCTCTTCATCATTCATCAGTCTTTCATTCTAATCTCTCTCTTCATCATTCATCTTCCTCTTCATCTCATCTACCTTCTCTCTCTTTATCTTTTTCTTCATTCCATCCTATCTTCATTTCTTTCTTCCTCATCTTCCTTTTCAACTTCCTCTTTTCACCCCCTTTCTTTTCATTATCTTACTCTATCATATCATCTCTATCTTCATCTTCTTCATCTTATCTTCATCTTATATTGTATCCTCTTCTCATCTCTTTCTATTTCTTTCTTACTTCATGCATTTTTCACCTACCCCCTCTCGTTTTCTTTATAGGTTACAATATATATATATTGTACCAGTCAAAACATGTTTATCCATCTAACATGAGCTGAAACTCACAAAATGTACTTCAAACCCAGTCAAGCCCAAGATTTAGGTCAGGGACCAGCCTGGATTCAAACCCACTCGCTAAGCTCCAGATCTAACACCTAATGAATGACATAATAGTGATGGCACATGAGAACTAATCTTAATCCGGCTCACTAGCAATGTGTGAGAAGACAATGAGACATCTATTACTATTACTAAACTAAAATGTATATATAAGCATATATGTATGTTTGGAAGTGGAGAAAAGATTTTGGAAATTCAACTCATCATATTGTGTGAGATTGGCATATTAATAAACAAAATAGACATATAAAATCAAGTACTGAATAACTATAAATAAAAGACCGCACCAAAATTAAAGAATGTTAGAAGCATATAAGATAGGATTAGATATAAAGAAATCATTTGAGAGCAAAATTACATTCACAGATTTATATAAAAAAAACAAATTTAAATAATACATGAGAAATCTTGGTAGTAGAATTCGAGATTAATTAAGGAGCTAGTTTTAGTTTCAATGGTGACGGTTTGGAAGTTACCTTGCAATTTTAAGAGTCCAATTTAGTACGGCACATGCACGGCAATTGAAATGTAAGTTTTCAGTGGCAGCAAGTCTCTATTAGCATTTTTAAAGTTCTCCATCAGGCCTTTACTTCACTTTAGGGTAGCAGAATATTATGGCAGCAGAAGATGACCCACAAGGGTCAGGAAAAGCTTTTACTAGATCATTTTTAGATTTCAAAACAGCATAGTGTCTAGTAGCAATGACTTCTCTCAATAGTAGCTCATCTCTTTGTCTCTCAAAATTCAACCATTTTATACTTTTTCTTTATCACTTGTTTTTGAAGATGCCACAGTAAGAAAAGGTCCAAAAATAAATTCAAATCTATTTGCAGATTAGAAATAGATTTGACAACATGTTAATAACAAAAGCATCTTTAATCTTAATCCCATTTTATTTTAAATAAAACTTTATTTAAAATACTTACCCCAGATTAAAACAATAGTGCTTCCAACACTTCAATTATTTTTAGACAATCAACTGTAGCATCTTCCATATTGGATTTTACAAAATATACGGTTTAAAAAATACTTTAAAAAAAAAAAGTTGTACAAATGACAATATAATAAAATATTTACAAAAAAAAAATCAATATTTTGTTAGTATTTTGCTCCTATATATATATATTTGAGCCGCACCTATGTATTTTAATAAAAATAATTAATAATCATAAAATTATTAATAATACAAATGTTAATTTAAAAGTTAAAATTTTATAATTTAGATGCGCATCTCAAATGTATACATAAAATTTATATACATGACAAAATGAGTGGGATGGGATATAGGGTTTAAACACAGGTTAGTAGGTGGAAACATGAAGCTCAATCTTAAGCTAAAATTGACTGCTTCAATATATATATAAACAAACTTTCTGATAAATATTTTTACTTTTACAAATATTAATTACTATTGACTTACTATCAGTTTTTAACATTGTATAAATTTGTAATTTGTAAAAAATATGTATTTATTTTAATTTTTTTGAATATTTTATTGGAAATATGTTATAAATTTAATAAATAATCATTATTTGTGAAAGTATAGTGATAGCATATTTTGGAACACCTGTTAAAGTATATAATTTTTTGTTATTTAAAGATAATTACTTATATTTTTAAGTTTATAATGTTTTTTGATTGGTAATGAGCATTTATTTTGTGTAATGGAGTTGACCAATGCTGCATTTCTTGACAGTTCGAATATTGTGTGACTGAATGTGTTTAGTTTGACATTGTTAGTTACAGTTGTAAATTTCCTATGATTTCATTTTAATTATAACTGTTTTGTAATAAGTATTTTTATAAGAGTTTGGGTATGTCATGATATATTAATTAGTAAGGTTAGAATGATGAATTAGTATTGATATTATTTTAATATTTTATGTATATATCCTTGAGTTGCTGTTTTAATGTCATGACTTTTTAATTATTATTATAATATTGAAGTATTTTACCCATTGCTTCTTCTTATAAGTCCTCAATCTATAGATTGCTGGATTATTAATTACATATATCAATGATAACTATATTTAGTTTGGCAATACTATGGCTTATCAATCATACATGTATTGCTTGATTTTAATATATAAATTTAAATTTTTAAAGCTGTTTATAAACAAGTTTATTATTATTATTATTTTAAAAAATTGCTTGTTAAATATAGATTTTGTTTATTTTGTTATTGATCATCACTTGATTAATTATTTGAATAAAAGTATTGAAATACTGGTATTTTAAATATAGTAAAAGTGTGACTCATGCTGAATAAACATCTCTTTTTTTATTAGAAGTTGTTATTAGTTAGAAGATTTTTTGAAAAATAATTTACTTTTTTTCTTTATATATATATATTGATGTATATATCAAATCAAAACTACCCCAAATCCAAAATTAAACCAGACCAGCATACAAATAATATTAAAACACAACCTAAGGTTTTACTGCTACAAGCAGATTTCTCAAGTGTAAAAAACTACAAAAACTACACAATATATATAATATTAAAAACTACCCACAAATCCACTCACTACCCATCCACCCTTAATATTAAAAGAACTCTTAAATAAGTTAATTGCTTCAGAATAATAAATTTTCAATAACAAAGACTTTAATTCTTCTTTTGATTTCATTTCTCTCAAAGAAGACAACCTTAGCTTCATCAAAATAAATAGCGTGACCTGTATCTTTTTCATGGACATACAAAGCAGAACTAAGATATCTATTTTTAACTCTACTTCTATAAACCTTTATTCTTTCATTTAAACTCAAACTACTCTGACCTATGTAAACCTTCTTACAAAATAAACAAGGGAATTTGTTGATTTTGGTCAGTACACAGTTTCTTCTTCTTTTGAGGCTTTTGATAAGATTAATAATTTTAAAATGGAAAGTAATTGGGTATTTGGAAGTTTAGATATTGAAATCCCTTGTTTATTTTGTAAGAAGGTTTACATAGGTCAGAGTAGTTTGAGTTTATATGAAAGAATAAAGGTTCATAGAAGTAGAGTTAAAAATAGATATCTTACTTCTGCTTTGTATGTCCATGAAAAAGATACAGGCCACACTATTGATTTTGATGAAGCTAAGGTTGTCTTCTTTGAGAGAAATGAAATCAAAAGAATTAAAGAGTCTTTATTATTGAAAATGTATTATTCTGAAGCAATTAACTTATTTAAGAGTTCTTTTAATATTAAGGGTGGATGGGAAGTAAATGGATTTGTGGGAGTTTTTAATATTATATATATTGTTTAGTTTTTGTAGTTCTTTACACTTGAGAAGTCTGCTTGTAGCAGTGAAACCTTAGGTTGTGTTTTAATATTATTTTTATGCTGGTCTGGTTTAATTTTGGATTTGGGGTAGTTTTGATTATATATATATATATGGGATTTTTGTTCTTTATTATGTTATATAAATTATTTTTTAAAAAAATCAAATAAATAAAATTACTCTTAATTATCGTTAAGTTTAAAAAAATGAAATTACATTGTTTGTTACTTCCCTTAGGACATATCCTCAGGAGACATATTCTCAGTTATAATCAAGATAAATAAATCTTCATATGACACATTATTGAGATATCTCTAGTATTATCATATCATAGTAGATATATTATCTTTTGATATGACTTATATTAAAGGTTATATTTTATTGACTAATAATTTTATAGTGAAAAAATACTTCTCTCTGAGCAATTTGTGGGAAGATAATATCTCAGCATTGAGAGAACTATTTTAAGTATAATTCTGGCTCTAGTGGTTTGTTGGTTAGGTTAGTCAAAGCAAATCAAATTTACATTTTAATAGTTGTAACTATAGTTTTTTTCTTATCCCTGTTGGAATTATGTTATAGACAAAGATATGATTTAATGTGTCAAAATTTTGAAAATTATCCATTATTTTCTTTCTAAAATGTTCCATTAATTCCAATATCAATCTTTTTAAATTTTATTTTATTTTAGAAATCATGTAATTTCTATATAAAATCCTTTAAATCTATTTTTCAATCATATCACATGCCAGTTTAAAATTTATGCCTGTAAATATATACAGATTTATATTTTATAACATGTTTACTGAAATCCATACTAACGATAATATATAAATTTCTCAAGAGGTTATTAAAAAGCATGACTCTTGATTCTATTCTCTAGTTGTATAATTAAAAATTTTAATTGCTTACAAGAAAATTTTAATCAACCTAATATATAATTTTTACTAAATATTGTCAGCAAACAAAATTTAAAATGATTGAAAGTTGAAAGGGTACACAATTATTATTTACTTTTTGTTACTGGTGGCCACTAAATAGTATTATTTATTCATAGTTTATGGGAGGGTAGTTTATTCCAATTTAAATTATATATATATATCTTTGATTAGTATCATATTATTTTAGTAAATTTTGTTTTATTATGATATAATGGATTTTTATAAACATTTTACAGTTATGAAAGTAGATCTTTATATATTTGTAGGAATAAACCTTGAAAATGACTAACGAAGATGGTTGAAATAAAAGTGGAGATGAATGATATCAGCATATTTGGATATGAAAACAGTGGCTTATAAAATTGAAACAGATATATATATCACTAAAATATATTGATAATTTAAAAATTAGGCAACGATAAATATCACAATCATATAAAAAACAGCTTGCAGTATTCAGAAGAGATTTCTGTTTAGTTATACAATTTTTAGACATTTGTAAAATTATTGATTCAACATTATTGAAAAAGGTTAATAGATATGCTAGCCATTGGTTAGCTTTCTTCTTCATATTTAAAATTAAATAACCATCTATTCATGCATTTTTAATACATTTTTACATATGAATTTTTATGTTTTAAGCAAACTAGCATCATTCCAAACGTTAAATACTTGCAAAGCTTAACTTGAAAGCAGCAGTCTATCAAAATCTAGTAACCAAGATTACAGTAAAATTTTTAGCTATAAATATTCATATAGAATTATTTAAGTTCAATAGACTTCCATAAGGGATAACCATAGCACCAAATATTTTCCAAAGAAAGCTAGAAAATTTATTTGTGTATAAAATTCTTCATGTTTCTGAAATAGCAGGAGAGATATTAGATCTGTGCCTTCATATTTTATTTAAAGCTAAAGGAATGGGTATGTGTGTACAAATGTAGAAAAAATAATATTACTAAAGTACTCCAGAAACAGAAATAATAATGATATACAGAAAAGAAAATCAGTTTATTGCAATAAACAACAAGATTATTTGCATAAATTATGTAAATTGGCAAAGCTGAAGACAATCTGCAGAAGAATAAAATCAGTGTAGTAAAGATGAGCACTAATCAAGAATACAATTCAACTATCTCAGAAATACGCATGTGATTAACAGTGTGCTTACAAATATATAAAGTAAAGAGACATTTATATATATTACATCTCTACTGGGATATGAACTATTAAATGATTTAAGTGATCCTGTTTTCAACTAGCAAATATTTAGTTGAATTATTAATATTTTTTTTAATAAATTCTTGAATATATTATTATACTTCATGGTTTTTTGTAATAAACTAATAAAATTATCCAACTGTCAACTGCCTGATTGGTTTTGGATATATTATGTAGGAATTTCCATGTTTAAGCAAATATCAAAGGTTTCACATACTTTATAAAAATTAATTTAATTCTAAACATAGAAAATATAAGTTTAGCTTTTTTTAGTTACCACTTGAGATATATCATAATAATATATTTTAAGTAAGAATTATCAAGTTTTATTAAAATGTATCAATAAATGTCCATTATATATATATATATTAAAATAATAAATTTAATGGTAATAAACCATTATAAATAATCCACAAATCTTCAGAATTACTTTCGGCTAATTTCTTAAACCTGCCTCAACTGCCATTAAATTAAAAAAAAAACAATGCTGAAGCAAACATTCTAAATTCAAATTCCACAAATCTCATATTTTAATCTTAGCAGCTTGTCTATTTATTAAATGCATTTTATTCCTATTTATAAAAATTGTCTCCTTAAATTTTCTTCTATTATGGTTTCTCTCTTCATGAAGAATTTTCATATTTTCAAAATCAAATTTAAATTTATATTTACATGTTTTTTTTCATGATCAAAGAAAATCGAAGGAGACATTAAATGACAATTATTCTTATTTTTTACACGTTTATAGAACACTTCATGCTCCATCAATCTCTTCTCAATACTGCACCTAGATCCACCTATATATGATAGCATACAGTCTCAAAAAATTTGATATATGACATTATTTTTCTTCTTGACAGGTTTGACATCCTTAGAATTATTGATTAATTTATTAATATTATTTGGAACATAGAATGAAACATTAGACACATTCTTATATATATATATATCTTTAAAATATTTCACTTGTGGATTTAAAATAAGTGGAACAGATATCCATCGTGTACTATTAATCTTCATTTCCTTTAAACCATCATAACTCTTTTTAAATTGACATAAGGTATTGCTTATTGTTCCATTTTATAACCAAACATCAAGCAATTTCTTGGCAAATATCTCAGTAGTTCATCATCATCATCATCATCTTGTACTAAGCTGTCTAAATCTGATGCTATTATTTTTCAAACAATTGGTAATGGATTTTTTAAATGTCAGGCTTGTAATAATATAACTTTAAATATGAAGTTTCCAGATGTTGATAATGAACTTCTTGATGAATTGGTAATAGATAATGACTCAACATAGTTAGACAATAACATCATGGCTTTAGATTCTGAAGACAATGAGTGTAACTTGGTCAAACCTATGGTCTCTAATGGTCATATTACTAAGGAAAATTCAGATTTGATAATAGTGTCTTCTGATAATACTTCAGTTCAGATTGTTAGGGAAGATTCTCATGATTCTAGTGAATTAAATAATATTTCTAAATCTAATACTAGATTATCAGATGTTGTGGAGACAGATGTTAATTCTACTATTGCATCCACAGGAATGTTTGAATCTTTTTCTGTTGATTTAAACTGCATGGATAAATGTCTTAATGATATCATTTCACAACCTGAACATTTTACTTTAGAGGTTTTACAATCTTATTCTATGTCATAAATTCATTCTCTAATTATTCAACTTTGTAATAAATCATTGAATTGTTCATCTAATTTTAGCAAAGGTATTTAATGCTCTCTTCCTTCTATCAGGTGTTTTTCCAAAGTGAGTTCACATAAAACCAGAATATTTTACAATAAAAACTTTCATAATAAATATCATGAAAAGCATGATACTAGTAATAATATTAGTTTATATGCTATCAAGAGTTACAATAATATAAAAAATGTTGTACACAATAATACTGGTTCAGAGTCTCAATCATTTGTTGAGAAAGATAAAACTTGTTATGAGACTGGAGTGAAAGATCTAGGTTCTTCTATAAATCATAGGGATGATTTACTTTTCAAGAAACACATTAAAAGAAAAAATGATTTTGGGCAGAATATTTCTAAAGAGAATGAAGAACTTGGGCTTAAAGGTCCAATTTCTTATAGAGGTCCTAATAATTCTAATGTATCTTATAAATGGTGGCCTTCTAATTCTGTTTCATCAATATATTCTTCTAATACCTCTTCTCCTTTTCAGCAATTTTCTAATAGAAAATTATCAGTTAGGCAGCTTGGCAAACAGGATAGTTTACCCCATAATTTTAGACTAAATTCAAATAAATTTTTTAATAAAAAATTTAATAATTATTCTTCTAATTTTGGACAGGATATTTCTAAAGATAGTGAAAAACTTAAATTTAAAGATCCAATTTCTTATAGAAGTCTTAATAATAGTAACAGTTCACTATTAATTAGAGATAATGATCAATATTATAAATATTTGGTTTCAAATTTGCCAGTGGATGCTAATTCTTCTGATGTACAGAGATTTTTGGAAGACAAACTTCAGGTTAAAGTCATATGTATTAAGATTAATATGTTTAATTCTAATATTAGTAGTTTTTTTGTTTCAGTTCCCAAACATAAGCATTTGGAGTTTATTTCGAATCATTTATGGCCTTGCGGTACTACATTAAAATTTTTTATGGCTCTTTGGCTAGTTCATTAATACTTTCTGATTAATTTCTTTTGCCCACATCGTCCTTTATTAACATTTTTTTTTCTCTTGATTATTGTTTGCTTTTATATATTTTTTGATATTATGTTTGGAATTTATTGTTTTTATATAAACATTCGTGGGATGAGAACTAAGACTGCAAAAATTAAGCAATTCTTCAGTTCTGAAAATTTTGATATTGTTTTTATTTCAGAAACTTGGCTTACTCAACACATTTCAGATGATATTTTTATGGACAATAGATATAAAGTACTTCGAACAGATAGATCTTCTGATGTTGCTTCCAAAGGTGGAGGCACGCTCATTGCTTTTAAATGTAATTTTATACATAAGTATATTCCTATTTCATCATCATCTTGTGAAGCTACATGGTGTGAAATATGTTTAAAAAATAGTGTCAAGGTTCTTTTGGGTACTATCTACATAAAGCCAACATTATCCTTTTTAGAGTTTAATGAGTTTCTTTCTATTCTTGAAGATCTTTTAATCAAATATGAATCATATATTCTTATTACTGGTGATTTTAATATTCCTGATTTATATTCAGGTACTACTATCATAGATTCAGTCTCTTTTTCATCTAAAGCATTGAGAATGATTCGTTTTTGCAATTTGTTAAATTTAAAACAATTTAATCCATACACCAATTTTAATGATCACACATTGGATTATATTCTTAGTAATTTTCCTACAATTGAATGTTTAACTACTACTTCTCTTCCTTTTTCCATTGATTTGCATCATCCTCCCTTAGAATTTTATATTAATATTAAATTTAATAGACTTTGTCCTTTTAAAATTATGAAAAGAAACTACAAAAAAGGAAATTATTTGGGTCTTTGTTTACAATTATCTAATTTTAACTGGAAAAATTGTATTCTTCATCTGATGTAGATTTCTGTATGAAGTTTTTTGAACAATCATTTAGTGAACTAATTGACAAAGAAAAAATTTTAACTAACCATTTTCCTCTCTGGTTTTCAGTTTCTCTTAAAGAAATTATTAAAAGGAAATCATTTCATCATCGTAAATATTGGAAAACTAAGAACTTAAATTATTATAACAATTTTATTAATTATAGAAGATTGTCAAAGGTTATATATCATAGAGATTTTCAAAAATTTATACAAAACACTGAAAGTCATATTTCTGATAATCCTTTGCAATTTTGGTCTCTGGTTAAGGATTTAGGTATTACAAAAAAAAAAATTACAGAGTAATAATTCTAATCTAGCCGCAGATGACTTTTCTCATTATTTCTCAGAGCTTTTTAAACAATCTCAGTCTTTTACTAATTTAACTGCAAATAATGATCTAGTTGAAGAAAGAATAACATGTGATTCATTTATTGAATCTGATGTTGTTTTTGCTATTAAGCAGCTTAAATTACATTCTAGTGTAGGCCTTGACAACATTCCAGCTTTCATTTATAAAGGATGGCTGAATACATTGCTTCTCCTCTTTTGCATATTTTTAATTGCTCTTTAGCAAATGGTCCTTTTCCTACATCCCTTAAAATTGCTAAAGTTGTTCCTATTTTTAAGAAAGGATCTAGAGATTTGGTAAGTGACTATATGCCTATTTCAATTCTACACACTGTTGCTCGAATATTTAAAAGATGTTTATATAATAGAATTATCTTGGATATCTCTAAGGTTTTGGCACCAGAGCAGCATGGATTTTTGCCTAATAGGTCCATTGAAACAAATTTGCTAACTATTTTTGATCACATTTCAAACTCAATTGAGAATCAATCTAGGTTAGATGTTGTTTATTTTGATATGTCCAAGGCTTTTGATAGAGTTTATCATAAAATTCTTCTTCAGAAGCTTTGTAGGTTAGGTTTTTCCAAATTATTAATTAATTGGTTTGACTCTTTTCTTAAGGATAGAATGTCTTGTGTGAGGTTTAATAATAAATTGTCATTACCATATTATTGCTTCACTGGGGTGCCTCAAGGCAGTGTTCTTGCACCTTTATTATTTAATGTATACATTGATGACCTAAAAACATGCATTAAATTTTCACATCTTCTATGTTATGCAGATGATTGCAAAATTTTTAGGCATATTTATTCTACTAATAACTGTTTTTTTACTTCAAAGTGATATAGATAATTTCTTGAATTGGTGTGAATGTAATTATATAGATATAAATATGGATAAGTGCTCCATTGTCTTTTACTCTAGAAAATCTGAAATTTTAAGGTTTTCCTACTATATTGGTGATTCTAAAATTATAACAAATGATCATCAAAAAGATCTAGGAATAATATTTTCTAATAATGGGTCTTTTCATAATCACATTAATTTTATGGTGAATAAATCTCTTAAAATTGTAGGAGCTATTTACAGATATGGAAAAGCATTTAATAAATTTACAAAGATTAAACTTTTTATATCCTTAGTTCTTCCCATCTTGGAGTATGGTTCAATTATATGGAGTCCTCATAACAGGACAGATATCATAAGAATTCAGTCTGTTTTTGACAAATTTGCAAAATTGAATAGTTTAGGTAATGAACACTATATTGATTTACTGCTGAGATAAAAAACAAGAGATCTCAAGCTTTTTCATAAATTTATTTCCCAGAATATTTCTGTATCTAATTTGTTTTCTAATTTAGGTATTAAAAAACAGAATTAGAATACTCGTACTCACAATGTTTTTGAACTGAAAATTTGTAAATCTGATGTATTAAGATTTTCCCCCTTATTTCGTTTACCTAGAACTTATAACAAAGATTTTGGTAATGATGATGTTTTTAATCTGGATTTTAAACAATTCACTAAAGTCCTCATAAAAAAATATCCTTAATTTCATTTGATATATTGCCTTTTTAATTATTTGTGCATTTTATTGTTTTTATATTTTATTTGTATTATTTTTTATTTTTTTAATGCTTATTTAGATTTGTATACGCTAATGAAATTACTGTGCAATCTATAATTGGCTAAATGCTGTTGATATGTACAATAAATAAAGAATTGAATTGAATTATACTACTGCTGCTACTGCTACTTCTGCTGCTGCTGCTACTAACAACAATAATAATAATAAAAAAAAGAAATGTGTATCGCTTGCAAAATTATCTTTATTCACTTTGGATATTCATTTTATCACAAGATGCATTCCATCTTAAAATATAATATTTATATGCTAACTATTTAATACTATTACCCGATCTTTTAAAAACACTTTGTATAATAAAGTTCTTACTTATATTTCTCACTCTTTTAATTAAGGGTAGTGCGTCAATTTAATATTTGAATAAGGCATATTTAAAAATTTTATACTAACTCAACTAATAAAAACTTTAATATAAATTAAATTCAAACTTAGGCATAAGATTAACTCTTTTTACCAAGCTATTTAAATTCAACGTTAGGAAAATAATAATAACAAGTAATAAAACTACTTATATAATCTTCCTAGATTGTCCTCCAGATTTTTCTTAAATTTCTGAAATGTCATTTAGTTTGGTTTATTTTGTTGTTTTTGTCCTGTGTGAACACATATTGAATTACATAATCCATTGGGAAATTTCAGTACCTTTTAATGAATTAATCCTGAGGTTTCTTCTGTCTATTCAAAGTTTTTGCAGATAATCCATTTTCTTTTTAAATCAGCAAACTAGTAATCCATGATCCTTGTTTTTATGAATCAATTTAAAGATTGGTAATCCTTACGATTGACTGCAATAATTTTTCATTTTATATTGTTTTCACTAGGAGAAGTCCATTTATCCACGTCCACGTATTTTAACATAAATTCTCAAAATATTCATTTAATTTTGGTATAGATTGATAGCATCTTTAGTTAGTTACTAATTATATTTCTTTTCCTTTATTAGTCATTTATTATCATTGACGAATAGTTACTTTAATTCATAACGATACTGTAATTACTTCAAATGGGACTACATTGGCATGGGAATTCAGTTCCACTCTTATCTTTAATAAAATCAAAAATTATCTTGGAATTTTGGTTATATGAATACTTATCTTTAATAAAATCAAAAATTATCTTGGAATTTTGGTTAATACGAATAACTAGATCCATCTGTTTTAATAAATACAAGTATAGAATGCCGATTCATAAAATAAAGGATTTCCTCAAGCAGTTTTCTTTGTGGTTTAAGCTTTATTGTTTGCCAATTACTAAAATTAATCACCCCTTGTATGGAAAGAAATCATGAAATTAGTGTGTGCATGCCCAATATAAAATTTTATTCACTGACCATTTCTTGCAATACTAACAAATTTTTGACAAATTTTTCATTCAGAAAAAGAAACCAGACAAAAAATATGTCTTAAAATTTTAGTATTAAAAAATTGATAATTTAATCTGATGAGGTTCCTCTAGATAGACTAACAGTGAAACGAACCTCCCCTTAATGATGAGTTGACCTTTTATACTGTCTGCATCCACCCTTTCAGTTTCTGAATGATTGACTTGCCAAACTATTTAAATCTAAATTGTAACTGTTTGATCGCTGCTGTTTTACAAATTATTTTTTCGCAATTTTATAAATATCACACGGTTTTGTTAAATAAATTTCCCATCCGTGGAAATGTCTCTGAAAGAATAAAAATGGAAGTTTTTAATAAAAAATGCATAGCAATCTGATTTCAATCCCACAATTCTGAATGGGAATTGGCTTCTATGAATGAGACATTAAAATAAAATAATTTCTAAAAGGGCTTTCCAACGATATCCCATAATATTTTTATTGATCAGTAATTAATTCTATAATTAAAATTTCTGATATATTTTATACAAATACACTTTCACACACACATACAATTGTATCTGAACCGATTGTTTAATACTTTGATTGTTTCTTGATCATTTTCTTAGACAATTTGCTTAAATTTTATTTATAGCATTATAATTCATTTTTGTAAAAATACGATTGTTTTATTTGTTTTAATCGTCACTCCCACGAAGTTAACCTTATAAATCCTAACTCCCTTCTGTCTTTTTTAATCTTTAAACTATTAATAATAATAATTAGTAAAATATTGTTAACAAGTACATTTGTCAACTATAACAATTTCTGATTTAATATTACTTTATTAAATTGACACTAAAATAAACTAATCACTGTTTATAAAACTTTATGAATGAATTTTGGTTTGTGTACTAAGTAATTTATGTATACCTATCTGAATTTTTATTTTAATTGGACTTAGCATCTTATAGAAAGCTTATATATTACCATAAAATATATTTTATAAGGAAAATTTTAATAAACACTGTCATAAATAACTCAGCTGAAAAATTAATGATGCTTTGATCAAAACCAAATGCTATATATTTCCCTTCATAAAACAAAAAAATTCCGAATTCAGACTACATCCCCATCAATCTTATGCAGATAAATAATTTTACATTATATAAGATGGACTGATATATGATAATTACATTTTATTTGATTTACTTTTTAGATGGGACATGTTTTAAACTTCATGCATTGTAAGTTCCCTGAGTTCTTTCCAGGGTTGAGAGGAGGAAGCATTTTCTCCTATCTTTTTTCTTATTTGATGGAGGCCTTTGTAAAAGTTCAAAAACTTTCTAAAAATGCATTTTTGAAAATTGATGAGATGATGCATTCTTACAAGTACATAATTTTGTACTTGAAAAGAATGTGGACTAGTCTTAGACAAGCCAATCCGTGTATCTCCCATATTTCGGAGGTTAACTCTACCTTTTTGTTGGTCACCCCCTGGGTTTATATCCTCTTTAATAACAGGTAAGGAATATTGATAATGAGTGGTTTTCATTTCTCAAAGTTCAACCAGATTGGCGTGAATTTAGTAGACTCATTGATTGTAATATTGATTTATTGTATAACTTGAGGTAATTTGTTGACCCACTGCCAGTGATTTTGGTCTAAATAAATCCTGAATAAACAACACAACTCCCTCATCACCCACTCACAAAGATTGATTATATTGTGGATTTCTTTTGGAACTCATAATGCGTTTTACATTATTCCTCCAAATCCATCTTTTCCAAGTGTTGGAAATAAAGACAGTTGCATGGTCAGACAGTATTGACTTCGGCTCACCAACCAAGTAAAGTTGAAAACTATCCAGGCATCTAATTATATTTCTAGCACCAGCTTTAAGACATCATACATAACCAGTGTAAATTTTTGGTGATTGAAATATGGACCATAAAAGTCAATAACTAACAGTTCATTTGGTTTGTTAGGCAATATTGGCTGTAAAACCTTGCAAATGAACAATTACTGAATTTATTTTTAAAACACACTTCACATGATTTTATACTGTCATATATAGTCTCAGTCATTTTATCTCAAATAAAGTACAGTTTTAAAATGTACTTGACTTTCTTTTCCCCATAGTGACAATACTGGCAGTGGAAATATTGAACTAATTTTTCTATCATACAAGGGAGAACTATCACCTTCCATGATTTATCATCTAATTTATTTACCTTTTTCAATAAAATATTAATTAGCTTATAATTATTTTTTACTCTAATTATAAATTTATTTTCCTTACTTAAGTTACTTTGGCTTGTTAAAACATCCCTAATTTTCTTAAAACAACATACTTGTGATTGTAAATTAGCTAGTTCTTTATAATTTTTAAGAATTGATTATTCTAACAGTAAATCTATATTATTAATACCTATACCATCTGGATGTGGATTCATATAGCTTGCTTTTACTGGGGTCTACTTAACATATCAACAATAATATTATTTTTCCCTTTGCAATAAATAATACTATAATTAAATTTCTGGAGATACAAACTCCATCTGATCAGCCTTTCATTGCTAAGATAACTTTTATTTAAAAATTCTAGGCTGCTATGAACAGATAAAAACATTACCTTCAATCCTATCAGGATTAGCCTTAACTTCTGAATCCCCACATTACAGCCAAGGCTTCTTTTTAAATTGTGGTGTAATTTATTTTAGCCCCCTTAAATGCCGGCTAAGAAAATATAAAACCTGTGGTACATTTACATTATTCATTTGGTATAGTACTACCCCCAACCCAAAACCACTGCTGTCAGTCTGTAGGTAGAATTTCTTTCTAAAGTCCAGATAGGCTGAAATAACAAGCTCTAAGAAAGTCTTTTTTTCATTTTTCCAAACTCAGTGTCATGTTCTGGGGTCCATCTCCATCTTTCATTCTTTTTAAATAATACACAGAGATGTACAGTATCGAATGCTAGATTTTTATAAAATATGTGGTAGTAATTGACGAAACCGAAAAATGAACGTAATTGTTTTTGTGTTATTTTTGAATCTGGGGGAGGGGAAAATTTTTAATAGCTGCTACTTTCTCAGGATGAGGTTTGATCCGCTCACAACAAATGAAGTGACTGAGAAACGTAATTTCTGTAGCTGCAAGTGTACATTTTTTTAAATTAATTTTTATGCTATTTGCAGTACATTCTGCTAAAAATAATTCTAGATGTTATAGATGGTGAACTGAGTTTTTAGATGCTACCGCTTTATCGTCTGCATACATAGCCATGTTTAAACATCTAATCAAGCCAACACCAATATTTATTAAACCAAAGAGCATGCTGTGGAATATATAGAATTGATCCTGATACGGGAATGCCATATAATTTTGATCATGAACATTAAGTGGTATTTGCCAATGGCTGGAAGCCAGATCAAATGTTGAAAAGATGCTCTTCCCTTGATTTTAATAAATAATTCATTAGCAGCAGAGGGGATATCACTATCTGGAATAGTGACTTGGTCAAGCATGTGCACATCTTAATACACCCTAATAGTCCCATCTTTCTTTTTAACCTCTACCAAAGGCTTAATGAATAAGGAAGAGCTTTTCTTAATTATTTGCCATTCCAACATTTTATTGATCTGATGCTGTACCTCTGCCTGATATTGGTGTTGTATCAGATAAGTCCATTGATGAAATGGTTCATGAGATTTTAACTGGATTTAATGTACATATCCTCTCAGTATGCCGGGTATTTTTGAAAAAAAAAACAACACATTTATACAAGATCAGCAATTGGTATAAAAGTTCATAGTACTCACTGCCTTTAGTACATGAACTCTCTAATTTCAGCTTGATATTTACATTAATTGCCACCTCCTGTATACACATTAACTGACCTGACTGTTCAGTTATATTTGTCACAAACAAACAGGCCTCATTCTGGAATTGAAAAAAAATTATTTTTATAGTCTAGGAAACAATTGTTCAAATTTATTAAGTCTGAGCCAATTATTGCTTTATGAATTAAACTGGGCCTGATTAAGAAGTCACGTTTGAACTCCGTTTTATTAATTTTTAAAATTAAATAAACTTGCTGTATAGCTTGTTTTTCTTGTCATTAGCAAGTGTAACTTGTATTGCCTTGATAGGCAAAATAGGAAAGGTTTGGTCTAAGTTATTAATTTTCAAATAAATTTCTTCTGATAAAATAGAAGTTTGGCTTCCTGAGACAATTAAAACGTTAATAAAAATTCCTGCCACTGATACTATAATAATTGGACAGCTATAACAAATGGGGAAATTAGTCATTTGATTTTCGTCTAAAAATCTACATCGAGCGATTGTCTCAAGCTGCCACTTCACTTCATCCTTCTTATACTGGCTATAGGAACGCTGGAGTGAGGAACTGTCCAATGAGGTTCTCTCTAGGTTAATGCACTTGTTTTACTAGTACTGCAGTTGAGATTTTTGGGAGCAGTTTGCACACCTCTCATAGAGGATTTATTAATCCCCACTTTTTTTTAACTCTACCCAGTCTACGTAAATCAGTTGTTCTACCAGAGTAAGGACTAGTTCTGAACCTTGCACAATTCCTGGAGTTCCTATCACTAAATCGATATTGTACAGCCAATACAACTATATTGCTAGTGTGTGGATATATTTCTCTATTTATTCTAACTCTGTTCTCAAGGCCTCTCTTGCTCATCTCTAGTGATTCTAATAGCTCCACGACATCTTCAATTGTGTGGTTGTTAACTATGATTAAAATTTGTTTTATATGACAAGATAAATTGTGTCTAATTACCCTAATTATCTGGGATTTGGATAGGGGAAGTGCAGTCAACATTTTAACTTTTACTGCTTGGCTGCGGAAAAATTGTGTGTATCTCCGTTTTTGGCTGCTATATTTTTTCCTGAGATGTTTATATCTGACATTATCCTGCCTGTCTTTTCCCCAAAAAACTAGCCAATATTAAATGTCTATAATTTCCATATGTTTGGGGTCATTCAAAAAGTGATTTCCACCAGTCTCTTGCTGTTCTGTATAAGTGATAAGTAGCTATACTAGCTATCTTTTGTCCTTCTGACAACTGACATAGTATAAACAACTCTTTCAGACTTTGTAAATATTATATTGGAGTTTCTAAATGCTCTCCCTTATACATTTTGATTTTTAAAAATTTGGTTGCCATTAGACTATTACTGCTTTCATCTAACCTATATTGAGGACTTTTGTCTAGGGTATATTCACTTTCAGAAATATTTGCCCTGTTTATCTTACCTATATGTTTTAAGCTACTGTCTCAAGTGGGCAGACATCCCTGATATGGATTATCTCTAGCTGAATTGATATCCTCACATTTAAGTATTTGTATCCCCTGATCTTCTTAGTCCAATCAACTGAGCTTATTTCTGCTTGAAGTTCACTAATAATTTCATAAATAAATTCCCTCTACTTGGTCTTCATTTTGTCTAACTAGTTTATGAGCATTGGAGTAAGGTCTACCTCTATATCGGGATACTCAACTACTTTTTTGGGTCACAGTTACTAACTCTTTCTATATTTTCCTTATATGACCATATAAAATGTTTTACTTTTTTCATCTCTATTTCTGACTCTTTTATGGACTCTGTACATTAACATAGTTTGTATATTGATGCCTGTCTGATTAGCTTGCTCTTGCACATTCTCCTCATATCGTTCTATTTCTAGTCTCAAAGCCCTCTGAATATTTTCTGTCTCTTGAAATTGTGCATCAAAATCTGTCTTAAATTTATTTATTATACTTTTATATTGAACATCAATACTCCTTAGCTGTCGATCAATATCTATCACATGGCTCACTAATCTCTCATTAGTCTCTTCCACCTTGTTTTTTAGACTATCCAGCTTACACTCTGCCTTAGTCTGACTATCTTGGCCCTAAAATGTTAACTTGGTAAATCACAATTCTAAGTCGGCCTCAATCTCTAGTTTATTTTGAGATAATTTCAACTCTATTTCTTCTATAAATTCTACCTTCAGTTCATCCCTGGAAAAATACATTTACCTTCTAATGATTCTTTCATGGCCTCCATTTGATTTTTTAATCTTTCAACAGACTCTATTTTTTGAATAATATCTTCCATGGCGTTATCTATTCTACTTTCTACACATGAACTTTGGGCCCTGCATTGATTCTCCAGTTCATCAATTTTATTCTCAAGCTTATCATTTTGGATTTCCATTGGTTCTCTAACTTACTAAGTTGAATAGTTATGCTATCTTTTAATTTTTTAACCTGAGTATTTTGATTATCTAGGTGATCATTTAATTCTTTAGTTTTGTTATCTATTTTATTCTCAAAACTATTTTTAAGTCTACTTTTAATTCTTCACTTAATTTGGCATTCCGAATAGTTTGCTTACCTATTTTACTTTCAAAACTATATTTTAATTCTATTTGGAATTCCTTAATTTGAATAACAAAGCTATCCCTCTTATTTATCACCATAGCCTGCATCATTTGTTGAAATTTCTGCATATCAATCATAATTACTTCCTTTTGGTCAGCTTCCAAGCTCAACACATAAGCTCTCTGCTTTCTTCACTTTGTTACCCTAATGACAGTTCTACTAGGGTCCCTTCTTCACTATTTTCTGTTTTAACTGGCTCCTTTTTGCTTTTACTAATATTTATTTTAAATTGTTTATGAATAATTAGGCACACACTTCTCTCTACCTCTATTAACTAACAATCAAGACCCTCCCAACAATCTACACAGTGGTCACCTAATCGGTCTTGACCTAGCAATTTTTACGTTGCCTATTATGTATCTTTTCCCATGTTTAAGGTATTTAGAAATCCAACCATCATCACTAACAAGGTTTTGCATAAATATATATGTTATTTATTTTTAAACAAACAAGAAAATTTGATATTTCTTTTATCGGAATTAATTATAAACTGCAATTTTTTAATATTATAATAGAATTACTATATAACGAATCACTGGCACATATAAATTCAATCCTTCAGCTCTTATATAACTCCCCCACACCTACCATTCATCGGGAGATCACGTTGGTGAGCCACTTATAACCTATTGAAAAGACAGCTCACTACTAATGAAACAGAATGCATTCATCCCTAAAGCGGAGCACCTCAGGATCGATGATGATGGGTCATAGAATATTAATAACAATAATTGACAGGACGCCAAATTGCAACCTTAATGAAATTCACTTATGCAAATCATTATTTATCAATAATTTATTTAATAAATTGCAATAATATCTAATGAATGGATTAACAAATAATTAAGCGAATAAAAACACAGAGCGTTATTACAAATAATACTAACAATCTCATAAAACATTATCTTAATTGGAGAGGAGGAAAATTTATGCTCAATTCCCCACTGTAATTTATATCTCTCAGTACACCCTGATCCATTTCCCATCAAAGGCGCAATTAAAATTTTAAAAGAATTAAACTATTTCTCTGCCCATCATCATCCTCCTGATTCATCCTTCCATCACACTTGCATTCATAGACCATCTTTACTACTATTTCCCCTCATTCTAAAATTTTCCATATTGCTAGCTCTCTTTTCTCTCTGATAATCTTCCCTTGGGGCTTTATATAGTAAGGCATAAACATTTATATAATCTGCTATGAATTATTGATGATAAATAAATAAATAAATAAATAGGATTGCAGTGATTACATCCATAGTTGACCTTGGCTGACTCTAATATAGCCCATGTCAACTTACTCTGAATTTCCAAATATTACGATTAAATTTTTAACTATAAATTTTGAAAATAACATATTATAAACACTATGTTAATTGAAAAAAAAATATTAACAAGTTCACCTGGGAAGGTAGTGGAATACAGCGGATGGTTAAAGAATTTTATGTCTACCCACAGCATTCCATATAACACAATAATCCTACTGCGTATATTATAGACGTGTAACTCATATGTGCTGAATTATTCTATTAACATTCTTTAATTGTGAATTGAGTTCTGCAGTGTTCAAAGAATTTTATAAATAATCTTTTTTAATAAATTTTATGTGATATGATTTAATAAAGTAAATCATATTTCAAATTTAAGTTATAGTGTATCGGTGTATAATTAGGATTTCTAGAATTTCTTAGACGACAAAACAGTGAGACGTAGGCACAAGTTTATTTTTAAAACAACAATTTTATTAACAAAGATAAAAATTAAAAAAAAAATTACATTATTTACAAGTTTTCTCATGGCTTTCCCTTGCTACATTATAAAATAAGAACTATTCTTAATTCTTACTAAACTAGGGTTTATAATTGCCATGGGATAGAAAAACGATTATACTATTTTTTTTAACAATTCTTAATATTGAGATATAATAAAAACCAAATTTCTCTATCTATTTTATAGTTTCAATTAAATAATTTATTTTTCCAATTAATAATATGATTTATGAAGATAACTCTTCATAGAATAAGAAACTAGTAAGTTACACTAATGGTTTAACTTAATATGCCTCAACTATATTCTTTAAATTGGAGATATTTAATGTGTTGCTTACCTTCTCATTAATTCAACTACGATTCAAATGCTTAAGAATCGGTATTCAGATTGATCATTCTCTTACATGCATCCAAACATATACTAATGTTCCTACAATATTAATACTTCAGTTGGCTTCTGTACCAGCAAAGTTCTCATCTGGTTGTACATATAACTTTGGATACACACTGCTTATTCTACTACTTCCTGTATTTTAATTCTTAAATTCAATATTTAATTTAATATTCATACTTAACTCTTATTAGTGAAATAAAGCATTTAAATAACGCAATCTCATAGCACAATAAATAACACATTTAATCCACTCTCATCAAGAAATATCCAAATTAATTTTACGACCCTGTAAACAACCTTCATAACTTATAATTTTCTGTGCTCTGAATAGCATACACCCATAAAGAAACGAAGTCAGCATTCATATGAGGATTGGCAAAGACCCGAATTCGAGAAAATACCTTTTCACTATAACTAAGGTATGCTAATATTCATCACTAATCATACAGGGATACATAGGTGTGCCTAATGCACTCTGGCCATCAATAAAGAAGTTATGCTATGGTGTAGAAATAACAAAGTGGGAAACTCATCCACTGCATCTAAATACTTCATAAAAATTATATTAAATATCTTAGTGAATGAGCCAAGCTACAGTGCACTAGCTAGGTGGTTATTCCTTAACCAACCACACATACAAGGGTCTTACACTAATTTGTACACATAAAATTTTACATGTAAAATACCTCCATGAAATATTGCACTGACACACGTGCCAACAATTTCCTAAGCTTCAATCAGCTTACATCTAACTTAATTTAACTTTTATGATAATAATAATAAAAATAAAACAAGAATTGTGTATCGCGTACACAATCATCTTTCTTCACTATCAGAACATAGTTATAGCATTTTATGACTATGCATTCCATATTAAAATATAATATTTATATGTATAAATATTTAATACTAATACCCGATCTTTTAAAAACACTTTGTATAATAAACGTTCTTACTTATATTTTTCACTCTTTTAATTAAGCGTAACACATCAATTTAATATTTGAATAAGGCATATTTTAAAACTTTATACTAATTCAACTAATAAAAACTTTAATATAAGTTGAATTCAAACTTAGGCATACGAAACACTTTTTGCTAAGCTATTTACATTTAACGTTAGGAAAATAATAATTAATAAAATTATATTTATACAGTCCTCCTAGATCGTCCTCTAGCTCTTTCTTATATTTCTGCAAATTCATTTAGTTTTGGTTTGTTTTATTTTGTTTGGTTTTGTCTTGTGTGCACACATATTGAATTACACAATCTATTGAGAAATTTCAGTAACTTTTAATGAATTAATCCTTGAAGTTTCTTCTCTCTATTTGAAGTTTTAGCACATAATACATTTTTTTTAAATCAGCAAACTAATAATCCACGATCCTTGTTTTTATGAATCAATTTAGAGATTGGGAATCCTTACGATTGACTGCAATAATGTTTCATTTCATATGGTTTAATGTAGCTTCACTAGGAGAAATCCATTTATCCACGTATTTTAACATAAATTTTCAAAATATTAATGTAATTTGGTATAGGTTGGTAGCATCTTTAGTTAGTTACTAATTATATTTCTTTTCCTTTATTAGTCATTTATTTTCTTTGACAAATAGTTACTTTAATTCATAACGATACGATAAGTACTTCAAATAGGATTTATCATGTAACATTGGCATAGGAATTCAGTTTCACACTTATCTTTAATAAAACCAAAAATTATCTTCTTTCGGAATTTTTGTTAATATGAATAATTGGATCGAGCTCTTTTAATAAATACAAGATTGAAATGCAGATTCATAAAATAAAATGTTCCCTCGATTTTCCTCAAGCAAAGTTTTCTCTGCAGTTTAAGCTTCATTGTTTGGCGATTGCTAAAATTGCTCACCGTTGCATGGAAAGAAATCATGAAATTGGTCAACTTTGGAAAAAACAAGTGCATCCCCAATATAAAACTCTATTTACTGACCATTTCTTGCAATACTAACAAATTTTTGACTAATTTTTTATTCAGAAAAAGAAACCAGACAAAAATTTTAAATTGATAATTTAACCTGACGAGGTTCCTCTAGATAGTTAATAATGAAGTGAGTCTCCCCTTAATGACGGGTTGATTTTTTATACTATCTGGATCCCCCCTTTCATTTTCTGAATGATTGCCTTGGCAAATTATTTAAATCTAAATTTTAACTAGATAATTGCTATTGTTTTTCAAGTTATTTATTCACAATTTTATAAATATCACCTGATTTTGTTAAAAAAATTATCCACTCGTGGAAATCTCTGAAAAAGTAAAATGGACGTCTTTATTAAAAAAAAAATGCATAGCAACCTAATTTCAAACCCAGAATTCTGAATGGAAATTGGCTGTTATGAATGAGGCATTAAAACAAAATCATAATTCTTTAAAAGAACTTTCCACTGATATTCCACATTATTTTTATTGATTAGTAATTAATTCTATAATTAAAATTTCTGAAATATTTTTACACAGATACACTTCTACACACACATAAAATTCTGCCTGAACCGATTGCTTAATACTTTGATTGATTCTTTATCTTTTTTTAGACAATTTGTTTAAATTTAAATTATAGCGTTATAATTCATTTTTGTAAAAATACGATTGTTTTATTAGTCACTCCCACAAAGTTAACTTTATAAATCCTACCACCCCTTCTATCTTTTTTAATCTTTAAACTATTAATAATAAGAATTAGTAATATATTTTTAACAAATAAATTTCTCAACTATAATGGTTTCCGATTTAATATTACTTTATTGAATTGAATCAAAATAAACTAATCTCTGTTTATAAAACTTTATGAATGAATTTTGGTTTGTATGCTAAGTTATTTAGTATATCCATCTGAATTTTTATTTTAATTTGACTTAGCACTATATAGAAAGCTTATATATTACCATAAAATATATTCTTTGAGGAAAATTTTAACAAACCCTGTCATAAATAACTCAGTTGAAAAATTAATGGAGCTTTGGTCAAAACCAAAGGTTACAATATATATATATTATAACATTTACCATCTTGCACGAGTTAATCAAGTTATGTAAAAGAAAAAAAATGTTACATTTTTTTATTTAAAAAAAAAAGAACGTTTCACTATATTCTAAAAGCATAACTATTTTTCCTGATCAACTCGGCCTAGAATTATTATGAATACAATTGCAAGCTGAATCAATTTTTTATATACAAATGAGGGTGCCAGAGTTGCTTAGAGTCACTGATTCTGCATCAACATATTGTAACTCGTAAAGTAGTAATCATACGATTGGGATTAAAATTCCCGTTAAGTAGAAGATATTCCCTTTTGACTTAGTTAAGAAAAATAAATCTACTTAGCAAAGATAATTTCTACACTAATTTGAATCTAAATAACCAAATATAAAACTTAAATATAATATTACTAATTTTATACACATACAGTGAAAGTTTTGTTAATAATAAAGATTTATTCTAGCCCGTCAAACATTTAATATTTATGATTAAGAAAAAATTATAATATTGGAAAGTATTGTGCATACAAATTTAATAATTTGATTCAAATATTGAAGTTATAATTAGTTTGTGTCTTATTTTTCCATGGTAACAGTTTCATTCACTTCTCAGTTCGTAAATCTTTAGATCAAAAAAATATGGGATAACATTTCATTCAAATCTCTGTTCATAAAGTTTCATATAAAAGTTATGGCCATTAACTTACCGGTAAATAGATATTTAAGTAGGTCATTGATCCCCCGATGTCCAGTTCATTCAGTGGGTAGTCCAAAGTAGTTTTTTTTAGTTTACTCCTTCCAAATCTCTGATCAAATTTAGGTAGAGTCAGACGATGATCTAGGTGACTTTTCTCGAGAGAAAGTGTCGGCAAATGATAGAGTTCTACTCACTCATGGAGAGCAGTTTCAGTTCGTATCTAAGTGGACACATTTTATTATTTTTTTTTATAAAAATAATACGAGGCACTTCAAATAGCTCAACGCTCTCTGGAACAACAAGACAAAGACACTTTTCAAACCTGACAGCTCCTTTTATATCCCCTGATTCTTTTTAGAAGTTCTGCGCATATTCCTTTTTACCTTTTGTTCTATTTTATAAACTTCGACATTATTTCTGATTTTTTTATTACAAAGTCTCTTCTCGTTATGAATTTCTGCCATTTTAAATTACTATCAGAAAGTCATTTCTGATAACAATCTTTTACCTTTGGAATTTCCTTTCACTATTTGAAACAATTATTGGTCATGCACTTTCCGACATTAAATTTATTTTACTTAAATTATATATAAGAAAAATTAAACTTTCACTGTAGTTTTTCTTAAAACAACATTATATTACAAAAAAAAATTAAAAATTGGGTTCTGTCTTTTTTATTTAAATAATATACAATATTAAATAGTAATTTGTACCATATATATAAATAAATGGTACAATATATATTGTATCGAAGTACATTGTTATTGAATTGTAGTGGTGTTTAAAAATAGTAATATCTTATAAATTTCATTTTTTTAAAAAAATAAAGTGGGAATAAAAGTTAAAAGAAAAATTAAAAAACTAAAGAGTAGGGTAGGGGTTGTTTTTTATTAAAGAAAATAAATGATAAACGCTTTAAAAGAGGGTGGGATTTTTTTTCTTTTAAAGAAAAAATATCGATTTTATAAATAAAATGATTTAATATTATTTTGATTAGTTTGTAATAAAAGAAAAAAATAATAATAAAGAGAAGTTCATTTTGTTTTATAATAAAACAATTAAATGTGTGTGTGTATGTGTAAAAGTTTTGAAGAAAAAATAGAAGCCCAATCAAAGTGAAGTAAAGGACAGTAATTTCATGAGACAATAGACGCTGGAAATAACAAAAATTTTCCATTGTTAAAATGTTTTAAAAACTTTCAACATTCCATTTTTTTTCAAATATTTTAAAAACATTTAAAAAGATTTCTTGAAGTTACAGATATAACAATTATATAAATTATGTCTACCAAAATGATGCAGTGTTAAATTATCGTATTGTACGATCAGCTGAAACCTCACTGCGGAAACATCAGCAGGAAGTTTGGAGGGTAAATCATGGTCAAGTAAAGCAAGAAAATATTGGAGTGATGATGCTGAAAAATTCACGAAAGTTGTACAATATCATGGAGTCAAGGAATGTTTGCTTGAAGTTAGCGCTAACCGGTAATAAATAATTTTTAGAGAAACTACATTGTGCTGCGTATGTCATTTCAAACTTTCCAAATCCTAGGTAACTTTTGATTTTAGTATTCTCTCATTCTTGATTTCTTTTCAAAATAAATAAAAAATAAACTTATAAATAATACATTAAACTTTACAGAATAATATTTGGGAAATATAAACGATATCGGCTTCTGTATTTAATTATATTTTAAAAACATTGTGTGTACGTATGGGTGTATCTTAATCAAATATGTCAAGTATCTTTTATTTAATATAATTTATTAAAATATTTGTTT
Organism: Epiperipatus broadwayi; assembly: GCA_028023455.1. NCBI lineage: Eukaryota > Metazoa > Onychophora > Udeonychophora > Euonychophora > Peripatidae > Epiperipatus > Epiperipatus broadwayi. The sequence continues at coordinate 8,119,606 of JAQFVV010006234.1, forward strand.
AAAATGAAAAGAGTAATATAATGTATTTAATTATTTATTTAAAATGAAAAGAATAATATAATATATTAAAATATTTATTTAAAATGAAAAGAGTATGTGTGTTTAACTTATAAAGCAAAGTGATTGTTTTTTTTTTTATTAAGAAAAAGAAATACTTAAAATGTCGTTTAAATATTTACGTTTATATTTTGAATACACACATTTATGTTGAACCATATTTTAGTAAGATGGGAATGGAGAGATTTAATTATTAATAAGAAACAATTAAGTTAAAATTAAAAGAATAGAGAAACTATATGTTTAAAAGTAAGGATTTGTTGTTAAAGACGTTAATGTTTTCTCGTTCAGTAAATTATCATTATTATTGAGATAGGATTATTAGAGAGGACGGAGTTTATTTTGCTTAAAAGGTAGTTACAGTCCATTGAGCTAGCTGGAGGCTCAGGTACTGGATCCAAATATCTATAATCACCTATAATATAATTTCTAGATCATACAAAATAATAGATTATCATATTATAATAATATGAAGTTACATTGTTTTTTTTTTAAAAGAAAACAAAAAAAAAATTGGTTGTACATCTGTTGTAATCAATAACGAAAATACTTATCAATACCCCATCATTACATGTTAAGTTTTTTTTTTTAAAATTTGAAAGTTGAAAGAAACATACATATCAATTTCAAAGACAACAGTAAATTATAACATAAAAAATGTCTGTCCTATTGTTAAAGCGTAATTAGTTAAGAATGACAATAGTTTTTTTTTATCCTAGAATTCTGTTATAGGCATGATAAATGACATTTGCATGCATTGGAATTATTTTATTATATATGCGCGAATAGCAAAGTTATACAGTATAAAATTATCCTCTTGATATAAGATTAAATAGATAAACTCTTTCATTTTAAATTTTATTTTGCAGAATATTGATAGAAAATTCTTAAAATTGAAAATCAAATGTTTAATTATAGCGTTTAATAAGAAAATTTTAGCTAGCTTTATTTTAAACAATTTTGTCATTCTGATATTATTTATTTTTGGTAATACTATAAAATAAATCATAATTACTTAGCTTACATAATATCCAGGTATTTTAAAGGTAGTGAATATGGATCATCATTTGACAGAAATTTGGAGCTGGCTTCCTTCTGGGTTTACCTCTTCATTTCTATATTATTCCAGTAGTATAATAGAAAATTTTTCACAGTTTATTATCAGAATCCTCGTGATGTTTTTTTTTTATTTGTTCTAATACTCTTAGAGAGTTATTGATTCTTTTAAGCTTTATTTTTTTTATAGCTTTTTCCTTGGAATTTTTTTATACTTTCTTCCAAGTTTTAAACTTTTTTCTCTCCTCACTCACACCCTCTATTTTTTTTTTTTTACAATCAACTTTGGAAATGTGCCAGAATTTTACTTATAAAATTTTAACAATACAATATTTGAATAGAATAAAACATAATAATAAAAAAATATTAAATATTAATTATTAATTTAGAAATGTTATTCACTATTATACAAATAATCTTTGTCAGTTTTAAACAAGATTATGAACAATACATAATTAGTAAATAATAAATAAAATATAGGAAAGAAAATTCCAATTAATAATATATCTATGTTACTGCTCATTATGACATGTAAATTTTTCTACTACATACAAACATCCCTGATGTTGTTCATCCTCCTCTTTTACTACCAAACATATATAATCCAAAACTCTAGCAATCAGTACACCCAATTAAAGTTTTAATTTTTTAAATCTTAATTTTAACTAGCAAATTACATCACAATTCATTTTTCTCAGATAACTATCTTTAGCCATTGTTAGCACAAATGTGAACTTCCCACATTTCTTCCTGGTGCCAACCTGGAAGGTCATAATATATATATAAAGTAATGGAAAAGTAGAAATAAACACAGACAATAAATTTTATTAGATATTTTTTACATTTTTTGAAATGAAAATAATAAATAAAGAGTTAAATAACTCTAGGTTTAAAACATAATTTTATTATAAATTAAAACATTTAAAAAGGTCTAAATACATATTAATGTATTATTATTATTATTATTATTATTATTATTAATAATAATAAGCATGGTATTTTTTAAATCTTTTAATTAATTGGTAAATTATCTATTTTTAAATATCTTTGTATAAGATACCTTGATAAAATTTCAAACTTGCTTTTGAAAGGATTAATGATTTGAAAAGAGTAAAATTGTGTAGATGACACTAAATTGTTTGTAATCAAGATTAAACAGATTGAAAACAGTCTGTAATGTGTTGTTATCACCCCAATCCAAGACTATAAAAGAGTTGATAAGAAGATTATTTCAGTCTGGATAGTGGTTTTTGAAAAGAACAATTTGGTCTTAGTTTTTGAAGAGTTTGGCTAGTAAAATCTTTGAACAAGCGGCAAAAATTAGCTGACCAAAATAGATAGCTGCAGTTTGGTGTTGGCTGCAGTAGGGAATTGGCAGAGTAGCTAGCATAAATCAGATGTAACTGAATGCAGGATAGTAGATCCCGCTGTGATCTATGAATTTATGTTGGAGTTTAGATATACTTTGGAGGAAGACTCAACTTTTTTGTATCCATCTATAGCTGACATAGGATTAGTTTGCTAGATTGAAGCTCATCAAGCCCTAGATGGAATGAAGAAAGCAAACCATATCTAAATTATGCATTCCTGATGCTGACAATATCCTGAATTATGCATAATTTGATGATGGATCAAAAAACAAGCTTAGCAAAGAAAGATTAAAGAATTGGTATAAACATGTTGCTGTTTATCTATACATGCAGAGAACCACAGATAAATGTATTGCATGCATAAAAAGAGTTATTTTATTTTAGTACTCTTTGGTTTGAAATGATATTTAAAAAAATTAGGGAATTATAAAACGATTTTAGTTTTCATTTACTAAAAAAGAGAGAGACATTTTAAAAGTGAAACCCACACAGAAAATTTTGCATGAATTAAAATAAACTTGCAAGTGTATATTTTTTTTAATGTTTACTAATTAATTTTGAGGGTGACCTGACAAGAAAAGAATTTTTATTGACTGTCAAGAAAGAAGACTATTTCTGTTTAAAAAGAAGGAAAGAAATTGTAATCAGTAAAGATAAAATTTGATAATTGACTCTAAATTATATCTATAGTTTATTGATATACACATGTAAGTGTGAATTTAATGTATTTTCAAGGAATTAATTATGAAAAATATAATATTATTGTACTAAATTAAAATAGGTAAACATCAGTATGCAAATACATATTGTGCCAATGCCAAATTGGCACATGTATATAAAATAATTTTGTCTAAAAAAATTATTAAAATCTTTCGTAAAAGAGTGTGAAATAAAAGTTATCAAAAAATCGGAAGTTTCTTTAAATGTAAATGCAGTTTGTTTTCGTGAAAATAAGATTTAAAAATCAGAGAGTTCTTAAAATTAAAACTTACAATTAAAGAGGAGAGGGGGGGTTTTGTTTAGAAAAGATAAAACTAAGAGTTTCATAAAAAGTTAAAATTATTAAAATATAAAAAAAAGAAAAATCTCTTTTCATTCCAGTTTATTATATAGATTATATTAGTGCGTGCGAATGTAAACAAAAGTATGCATGTAAGAATAATATAAAAAAAAAAAAGAAAAAAAATGAATAAAGAAATGAAATGTATTTTAAAGGAAACACAGTGGTGGACTGCTAATTAAACATATGAAAACAACATATTTTAAAAATAGCTACTACTAATCAAATATTCAATCGGAAAACACGTTGTCATATAATTAATCTAAAGGAATTTCGACAACACGTATTGCCGGAGGATATTAAAACAAAAACACGTCGCAGGTATAAATAGACTTTTTTTTGTTTTATCGGACATTCAGTTGGAGTTTGAAATTCAGTCTAGTTTTACTGTGTCAGTTTACAGAAATGCAGTGCTGAAAAGCTTTTGGAAATATACGCTTGTGCTCCAGCCTTTTTAGTCCAATAAGATCATCAAAACCTGCCTGAGAAATAATGTCTGGATAACAACACAGAAACCCTCCGTCCAATCGTGCAGCTGTCTCCAAGAAGAAACCAACGGATTACCATAAATTCTCTTCCATAAACAAAATCTAACCGGTTAGATACAATCCATCAGAAGCAGCAGAAGTAGCCACCGACAAGGAAAAAAATCCTAGGTATCTGTTTTATTATTATTTACAAGTAGTAGTCACCACTGTAATCCGTAAATATTGAAGATTAACATTATATGAACTCTATCATACATAAAAGGAACTATTGATGTGTGTGCGTGAGTTTCAAATGTTATTAATGCTTTATTATTATTTTTTTTTGCGAATGAGAGTTAATTAAATGTCTAAGATTATGTTGCCTTGTTCATGAAATATCCTATCATATGTTAATTTAAAAAAAATGTGCGTGCGCGAAATTTGGATTTATAAAATGTTTAGAATGCGTTTATGTTGGTTAGTAAATTATATTTAAACTTAATTGATGTTGATTGAAATAAATTATTTTTAAATTTAAACTTGATCTGTCGGTCAATTCTTTTTATCAATATCTTATTAGCAATAAATATCATTGATTAAAATTAGACTGGGCTGGTTAAGGGAATTGTTTCGAGCGCTGGATTATGAGCCTACTACCCGAATATGTTAGTCTTCAGACTAGCTGGCGCCCCGGGGTTTACCCCGAAACAAATAAAGTATTTGGATGGTAGGGGTTTGAATCTAGCAGCCGAGATGGGCCATTGTTGATAGTTAAAGCTATTAATAAGATCTCCCATTTTGCTCGAACGTGCTGGTTCGTTCTCCTAACCTTTATAATATTATAAATGTATTGTGAAGGAGTTTGAAACCGGCCAAAACTTATATATACGTATAAGTAGGTGGTTTCAGCGGTTCGACCCGGTACATAAATGGCGAAATGAAAATGTTTTTTTTAAAAAAAAAAACTAAATAAATAAGTGTATAAGGAAAGTGTTAATGAAAATAAAACATTAGTAAATGATTTAAAATATGATTCCGTAATATAAATAAATATGTAAACTGATGTCCGTGATGGTTTAAAAATAGTATCGTAAAACTAATATTTAATAATGTTCACAAAGTTTTGAAAATAATGTGTGAGATCAGAAAAAAAAAAAAATGTTAAACTAATGTTCATATGAATTTAAAATAAAGTTGTAAGTAGGCATGGGTATATACGCGCACATACACTGAAATATTCGGTAAATACGATACCTTATGATGAGTATCTTAAATGTATTTATCCAGATATCCTTTCAGGTTATTTTTTTGGTACTGCTGCACCTTATGGTGAGTGCAAAAAGGGGTTTATTTATTATAGATTCCCCGTAAGCAGGTCCAGTAATAACTCGATATCTAGAATATTAGTAGGTGTAGAATTATGCTGCACGTATACACATGTGTAGGAATTATCTAAAATGAAAAAAAAAAATTAATAAATCTTTATAGTCAACAATTAAAATTGCAAGAGATAAAATGGTCAAAAATGACGCATTTTACTCTAAAACGGAGGGGGGTGTAATGTGCCAATGCCAAATTGGCACATGTATATAAAATAATTTTGTCTAAAAAAATTATTAAAATCTTTCGTAAAAGAGTGTGAAATAAAAGTTATCAAAAAATCGGAAGTTTCTTTAAATGTAAATGCAGTTTGTTTTCGTGAAAATAAGATTTAAAAATCAGAGAGTTCTTAAAATTAAAACTTACAATTAAAGAGGAGAGGGGGGGGTTTTGTTTAGAAAAGATAAAACTAAGAGTTTCATAAAAAGTTAAAATTATTAAAATATAAAAAAAAGAAAAATCTCTTTTCATTCCAGTTTATTATATAGATTATATTAGTGCGTGCGAATGTAAACAAAAGTATGCATGTAAGAATAATATAAAAAAAAAAAAGAAAAAAAATGAATAAAGAAATGAAATGTATTTTAAAGGAAACACAGTGGTGGACTGCTAATTAAACATATGAAAACAACACATTTTAAAAATAGCTACTACTAATCAAATATTCAATCGGAAAACACGTTGTCATATAATTAATCTAAAGGAATTTCGACAACATGTATTGCCGGAGGATATTAAAACAAAAACACTTCGCAGGTATAAATAGACTTTTTTTTCGTTTTATCAGACATTTTTCAGTTGGAGTTTGAAATTCAGTCTAGTTTTACTGTGTCAGTTGACAGAAATGCAGTGCTGAAAAGCTTTTGGAAATATACGCTTGTGCTCCAGCCTTTCTAGTCCCATAAGATCATCAAAACCTGCCGGAGAAATAATGTCTGGATAACAACACAGAAACCCTCCGTCAAAACGTGCAGCTGTCTCCAAGAAGAAACCAACGGATTACCATAAATTCTCTTCCATAAACAAAATCTAACCGGTTAGATACAATCCATCAGAAGCAGCAGAAGTAGCCACCGACAAGGAAAAAAATCCTAGGTATCTGTTTTATTATTATTTACAAGTAGTAGTCACCACTGTAATCCGTAAATATTGAAGATTAACATTATATGAACTCTATCATACATAAAAGGAACTATTGATGTGTGTGCGTGAGTTTCAAATGTTATTAATGCTTTATTATTATTTTTTTTTGCGAATGAGAGTTAATTAAATGTCTAAGATTATGTTGCCTTGTTCATGAAATATCCTATCATATGTTAATTTAAAAAAAAATGTGCGTGCGCGAAATTTGGATTTATAAAATGTTTAGAATGCGTTTATGTTGGTTAGTAAATTATATTTAAACTTAATTGATGTTGATTGAAATAAATTATTTTTAAATTTAAACTTGATCTGTCGGTCAATTCTTTTTATCAATATCTTATTAGCAATAAATATCATTGATTAAAATTAGACTGGGCTGGTTAAGGGAATTGTTTCGAGCGCTGGATTATGAGCCTACTACCCGAATATGTTAGTCTTCAGACTAGCTGGCGCCCCGGGGTTTACCCCGAAACAAATAAAGTATTTGGATGGTAGGGGTTTGAATCTAGCAGCCGAGATGGGCCATTGTTGATAGTTAAAGCTATTAATAAGATCTCCCATTTTGCTCGAACGTGCTGGTTCGTTCACCTAACCTTTATAATATTATAAATGTATTGTGAAGGAGTTTGAAACCGGCCAAAACTTATATATACGTATAAGTAGGTGGTTTCAGCGGTTCGACCCGGTACAATATATATATATTAAAACTTGCCCTATAAAAAGGAAAATGACTTTTTGCTATTATCAATATGATAGAAATGAAATTCATTTATATAATTAATCAATTATTGTAACACACATATGTGCACAGAATATATATATATATACACCTGGGTCTCGTTTTATGCGATAGATAGGTTCCTCAGAAAACATGCGCAAACGAAATCGTGCAAAAGTAGACGTAACTTATCTTGAAAAAGGGGGGATACGGACTGAGATTTTTCAAAAATCATGTAAAGCAAAGCACCAATGTGAAATTACTTTAAAATTCGTGCAAAAAAAAAAAGGAAATAAAATATGACTAATAAAAAATTTTAAATTTGAAAAAAATTGATACAAGACAAACTTTTTTTAACTATAATATTTAATTTTATTCAAAACAATATGTTTTTATGCATAATTTACAGCAATTTACATTTTTTATACACATTTTAATTATTATTGTGATTTGCCAATAAACAGGTTCGTTAGCAAACTCATAAAAAAATCAGATTCTTCACATGAGAAAATACAACTAGTGCCAACGTCACTCTCATGTTGTTAATGGTTTTCTGGTGACAACATAATTAGTAATTAATCTAACAACTAAAAATTAAATTCTTATTTTGCCTTTAATTTTTTAATTTTCAATTTTAATTGTGCTCACTGCTATTACTGATTAAAAATAAACTTGCAGACACTAAATGATTAATAATTGATTACGTTCTTTTTTAAAAAGTAAAAACAGAATGTGATTTAAAATGCAAAATTATCACGCACAATGTTTGAACAAATTTACATTATAATCTTGTAAAATTTAATGTGTGTGTACATAAAATGTGGAAATCATCATTTTAATTTCATTATTGCATAAAATCTTACTATTATAAAGCACTGACAATATTAAAATTACTAAGATGAAAGTCGAATTCCAATAATGTGCTATTACTTTCAATATACGCAAAATTTATTATTTAAAGTAATAGCACATTATCGGAGTTTGACTTCCGGTGAAACATGGAATCGCTTAACTTCAAAATCCTGTTAAATAATCCCATGGAAAAAGAGACCCAGGTGTATATATATATTGAACCAGATTGATATCTGATTCAAGGGTTTTGCTGTCAAAATTAAAAACTTATAATTTGGTTAAGTTTCTAAAGTTAAAAGAAAAAAAAGATTTTAATTATTAAAAAGAGTACATGTATTAAAACACCTACTCATTTATAGATCGTTTTTATTGTTTATAAAATTGTTTTTAAAATAATTTTCTTATACCGCTTGTTTTTACTTTAAAACAATTTGATTAAAAAACAAGCTGGCTAGCTAATTACATTCCTGTTGCTTTTGTTTTAACCATTGTAAACTCATTCTAAAAAGCGGAGATTTCATTTGTGTTGTTTTTGTTTCAATAATCCCTGGGTAGAATTCTTGGATTAGATTGAGCTGGAGATTAATATTTGCCCTGCCTTAGGCATAGAATTCAACAACAAGGAAAGTGTTTTGCGAGAAATGGAGTAAGGTATAAATAGCTACGAAAATTTGGAGAGTTAGTTATTAATTATTCTTAACTAGACAAGCTGTTTCTCAAGTGAAAGTTTGTAGTCTTTCATGCACTTTGATTGCAGCCTGCTGTAATCCAGAGTATTGATAGCAGTTCGGACATTTAATTCCTGCTAAGAACTTACGATTATTAACAGACTTCATTGCTGTACCAGATGTCAAAATCTACCACTCTGAGTTTTGCCATTATCAGGATGTCTTGCTAATTCAACTCAAAAGATGGGCTCACACCTGCCAACTCTCCTTCAATCCTGCAATGAACACCTAAAATAAACAAAACCTTGCTGCCTCTACCTTGCCACTGTCAAAGGACTTGAAATGGATTAAAATAAACATGCACACTGTACTTGACCAGTATGTTACCGTAAGGTAATATTTTCTTTTATTCTTCCCAGAGTAAATTTCTTTTCATTAAATCTCCGCTCAATCTATTTATAAATCTGTATTCATCAGTAATATTTAACCTCCTATGTAATATTTGTTGTGATTTTTTATACTTTGCCATATGTCTTGGAATCTTAGTTTTAAGATTCCAAGTTGCTTTCAATTTTGTTTATTGGAGAGTCACGAGTGAGTTTTTCTATTGTTATGCATAACTTTTACTAAATGTTTTAGCAGTCATGTATATTTTGAATGCTTACCTGTAATTATTTTAGTAGTCCATAATTAATTTTAAATACTGCATTTTCGCTTTTGCAAACCACCAAATCTTTTGGCTGGTGACTTTATTTTCATAGTCTTCATTTCTTATATCTCTGAAAGCAGAAATTATAATTGTTTTTCTTTGTAATTTTATAAGTCATCAGCAGGAAGATAATATTTATCCCTTTGTAAATTTCAGGTGATTGAGACTTTCATTCTGCTAAAGTATTTAAAGCTTTAATATTTTCGTACTCATGTGCACTCTCTGATAGAATTATTTTGTATTTAGATGTGCTTTAAATTTATCAGAGCATGTATTCAGAACTTGTGTCAGAAATTTAATTCTTATTTATAATTATTTGTAATTCATTTTTTTTAATTGCTGGGGCAGACATAACTGGGTTTCTAATGATTTCTTGTCTCCTATTGAGACCTTTAATTATTATTAGTTTTGGCCAACCGTTTGGTTGGGGATTCGCCAGTTTTAATTGTTTGTTTTTCTTTCATTTTCAATCATATTTTTTGGTTGTTCTTGAGGTAAATCAATCACCTTTATTTTAAACATAATAATAGGTGCAGCTTCTACTGACACATGACATTCGTGGTCCAACATGTTTCACAGGTCTCGAAAGCTCACCAGCACTGGTTTCGTTGATTGTTTAAGTATCTAAAAGTGAAGGCCAATGTTTGGGTGAATCCTCTGTTGAATGAAATAGCTTCCTCCCTTTTATAATTTATTATTAGAAAATCAGTAAGTCTGCCAGGGCATCGCATTTAGTATTTCTGGTACACGCTTGAGCTAACCCTATTTATTGGGTCATAAACTTATACTTGACAATTTATTTTCTCTTAAATAAAATTTTAAAATATGTTTAAACTTAATTTGGCTGATGTTTGTCTTTGTGCTTTTTGTCTCAATTGTCTAAACAATTTTAAGATCTCTTGTTTCTCCCTGAGTCTAGTTGGCTCAAACCATCATCATCATCTATTCTGATCACAGTAAATAAATTTTCCAGATACATAGTGGTCTGGTGACGCCCTCTGTGTCAGAATAGATTGAGTGTCCGGTATAATATATATATGTATATGTTGTAAATTAACCCATTAAGAGGTATTGAAAACCACAATGGAATAAAATGAAATTTGTTTTTACATTAAACAACACAGGTAAATTTTAATCATTTATTTTATTTTTTATAACAATTCAAATGTGTTACGTAAATAAATTAATATATCCCATTGATATGCTGTATATATATTTGGTTTAAGCTAACTGAGCAGAAAGTATTTTTATATTATTAATAAAGTAAGTTAAAAAGTTTAATCAGTATTATTGTAGGACAATTTAAATAATGTTGAGTGTCATATAGGACTTATATGCAAATTTTAATCATTTTTGTCAAATGAAATACATTCATTATATATTATAAAGTGCATGTCTGTGTGGATATATATGTATATATGCATTTATTTGAAACCTAATAAGAGATATATAAATCATAATGTAATAACTTGAATATTGTAAATCACATATATGTGAATCATAATGAGAATTTTTTTTATTATTGTAATCAAAATCAGAAGTCTTCTAATTGTAGAACCACATTCTAGAGGCCTTAATATAATTTTTATATTGTTATTAATAAATTTGAATTCAATTGTTAAAATTGTATTAAATCATCAATTCTTGATCACATAACCATAATGATGTTGTGTTGACAGGTATATTTGAGTATAATGGAAGAATATATGAATGAGAATGTATTATTAGATTATGGGGATTCTGTAATGATCAACCACCTTTATCCTGGTCTGTGCATGAAATTATTTTTTAAAGCCCCTGCCCTACATTTTATTTTAGTTTAGCCTTATTAGAAGTTAAGTTTATAGTTAGCCAGCACATTATTAGTACTAAGTTTCTGGAATATTGATGAAGATCAGCATGTTTTAATGTTCCAGCATTATTATTTATTTCGTTATATTCTTATGGATTGGCATTTAGTTGGTGCATCCAAATTAATGGTTTCAATAATCTGTCATTAGCTGGCAAGAACTAAATAGTTAGCCTGATCTACAGAAGATGCATTTCCAATCCAATCACCAGATTCATATTTTATATTGTTCAAATCCTGTGACTGATGATTTTATTCTGATGTATTTTGATTCATGAATCATTCATGATGATGAATGATTATTTGGAGTAATACTTATACTTACTTTGACTTATTATAATGCTAGTAGATTTATAGTTAATCATAGTTGCTTTGAGGAGTAACTGGCTGATCTCTCAGAGATTTCATTCTCTCATGCTCTTCTTAATATATCAAATGCTTATATTTTTTATATATTTAACATTACTTTAATAATTAATTTAATATTTAATTTTAAATAATGACTTGATATTATTCTACCTTGACCACCTATATAGCTTCATCCTGTTATAATATATAATTTATATTCCCTGTTGAATATCTTTATTTTATTCAAGATTGTCTCTTGTATGAACTTTAAAACCACTATATTATACATCCTATACATATAAAAGTAATAAGTGAAAACAAATATCCTTTATAATCTAAAGTTTATTCAAAGCCATTAAGAATTTCAATTATTTTTAATACAGGAAAATCTTTTAAAATATTTTTTTTAAAAAAGATTGAATACCTTAGGTTGCTTTAATTGTAAAATCACAGAAATGTGAGAAGAATAATTCTTGGCAGAACAATAAATGATGATGAAATTTTATCTTTTGAATCAATCCATTAATGTGATAAACTTTAAAAAAAAAAAACATATTTTTTTTATATTTCTAAAGATATGAATAGGATAATTAGTTATTTTCTAAGAATTGAAACTTGATAGCTTTAGCCATTTCTTACTTAATTGTTTACACAGTATTTCCATTATTTTTAAAACTGGTGTAAACTAATTACCCAAATGCAGGAGTTTAGATAATATTTTTTTAAATATTTTCTTCATGAATTTACCATCAATATTTTCCATATGTTTTGTTTATTTATTAAGACACTTGGAAATTATGCACATAACATTTTAAAACATATTTAAATAAAATATTATACTTTAATAAAATTGCATGTACAAATCAAAATATTAGTTCAAATATTTATATTACAGATATTAAGAAAAATGACTTTTATTTTATTTACCATTCTCATAATATTGAGATTTTATTTCAGATTTAAAATTACCTACATATTTTAAAATGATATACTTTTTATTTAATTATATCAGAAAAACCTAAATATTCATAAATGCATATACACATTTAATTGTTACATTAAATGTTTGTCACTATTTAACTTTAGCATTATGGGTACAGTAATATAAATATGGCTTTAACTGATTCTATTTTTAATCTAATTTATTAACAAATATATATATATATTGTAACCCCTCACACCTATCACCAACACTAACAATTACCCGGGGGCACCAATTCTATGGATCATAGAATAAAATATTCATTTAATTTTACCTAAATCTATTCATGAGGCTCTTAATTAAAGCTTTCACCTAAAACTAACTCAGTTGAGGGATACAGAGGTGTATGAGGTGTGCAATGTACATTAGATGTGGGAGAAAATATTATTACTAATAGGAATAAACATCTATTAAGTTCTATGCTAGACAAAATTAAATTGGTAAAATTCTACCAGCTAAAATTAACTAATAATACTTTATATTTCACCTCCTCCCATCATCCATATGCACTGAACAACCTCTACTATATTATACAATTAAACTAATAACTAAAATAAAATAAAAATAATAATATTTTAGAAATTGTAATGTATAATTCACTATATCTAAATTCAAACTAAACCTATCACTACTAAATTTTAATTACTCACTAATGTAATCTGGATAAATGAATTTATTATCTAATCTAAATTAAAATTGAAGATCTCAGGGAATTAACTTATGGTATGGCTTGATCTATCATTTCTATACCTCAAATTATTATTTAACATTATGAAAATAATATTATAAACCAAACAATACCCTAATTAGATACTTGCAGTTAGATAATGAGAGAAATCGGGCACGTTTTGATTTCAACTCATCATCTAAACAAAAATTAAATAACAAACCCTTTTAAAAATGATCAGTAGGTAATTGGCATCTCATATAGTGTTTGAATCAAGGAAATCAACATCATCATATCTTGAGATTTATTATAATTAAATAAAATACAATTATGTTACATTAAATAAAATAAATGTATAAGCATGTGTAGAAGTGTGAAACATGAATGAATGTTATGGAAGAAACTCCAAATACAAATTTAGGTAACAAAATATTTATTAATCAAATAGAAAATGGTTAAATCAACATTTACCCTTCTTTTATTATTATGAACAAAAACTGCAAAGGGATTTCAAATTATTGAGTACAGGTTATACAAGAAAATATAATACAACATGATTAATTAACTTTTACATCTACTATATATTTTCATAAGAACATTTTGATAAATTGGTAAACTTTTATTGGAAATACTAAATGAACTAAATAAGTCCCTATTATTTGTTATAAAGAAATGGCTCTTTAGCTATCAGGGATTTCTCATAGACTTATACAAAAATAAAACAAAATAAATATGACCTTACACTTTTAGTAAATGATTACTAAAATATCTTTTATTCAGCCTTTTGCTGAATATCACTCATTATTACTAAAATTTTTATAACAACCACATAGATTAATATTCTAATTACTAAACAAATTAAGATTTTATATTGTTACTTTAAAATATCTTAAATAAATTAAAATAAGGGGATTTAAACTAAGAATAATATTAAACCATCTTACCAAAGAAAATAAATACTTCTATTAATTAAATGTATTTTCCTTTGTAGTTTTGAAGTAAAGTATTCTATTGGATAATTAGTTTCTGCTTTGCCAAAATAAAGTAAATCTTTGTATTCATTAACTAATGTCCTATCTTTGCTTAATTATTTATGCAAATGATGATTAAATGATAAAAATCAATGAGATGAAGCTTAAATGATTACTACAAAATGTTTTAACATGATAAGTAAAGTTCTACATTAATAATGAATTTTTTTATATCAAAATTAACAATCTGTGCATGAATCTGTATTATGCTGTGTGTCAAAGAAAATAAATAAATAATGTTAATCAATCTAATCGGTTTGCTTATGATATTTCAATATAATCATAATACGGTTGGAAGTGAAGATCAATCAATCTTTATTTATTAACTACAATATAGCTGTTTTGTAAGACACTATACTTTCCTTTTATTCTTCCTTTTTATCATAAACCATCAAACACTAGGCTATAGCTTAAGCTGGAAACATCCAATACACACATGGGATAACAGATTTATATAATTCAAAACAGGTAATATAACAACTTCCAAGTCTATCTTTAAGACTAAATAATTGGTGGAATAACTCGTCACCAAATGAAAATCAGGGAGAAAACATCTCTAGCTTCATACACTTTTAATTCAATAATTGGTGGAATAACTCTTCACCAAATGAAAATCAGGGAGAAAACATCTCTAGCTCTATGCACATTTAATTCAATATATCAAATATAAAAGGAGGACTCAGTCCACTCCTATCAAAAATACTTCAATACATGGAAAATAAAGAATTATTCAATCCTATACTCTACAATACACTGGGCAACTACCCATATTAAATATTCAGCTAACAAATACACTGATTCAATCCCATAAAATATTATAAACATTGTAAACTTTATAGCATATAGCCACAAAATACCTTTCATTCAGTCATAACAAAGAAATAATAATTCTCTCTTAAACAAGTTTCTAATTCTTCAAATGACTGATCCCCTTTTCTTCCGAATCCGATTGATTTAAAATCATTTTCACTGGCAATTACATATAATTATAAATAAGTTTAATAATAGACACACACACGTATAAGCATGTGATATATAGACCATTTAAAATCGCAGTATGCAAAGAATTACTGTTAAAATATTAATTATTACTGCTAGAATTAATAAAGAATAAATATCCCATATCTGACAATATTTCAGATTTGGTAATGTTCAAAGAACAATTGGAGAATAAAATATTAATTACTATGGACAAAGCAAGACAAATAATTTTTTTATAATATAATGCATTAATATTGGCATGAATCAACCTAAATAAGTAATAATACTGTATGTTATAGCTGAAACAATTCTTGAAAATAATAGTTTTTTAATTTATAACAGAAATATATTCCGTAAGATTTAATATCGTCATCATCATCAACCATTATCAATCCACTGCAGGATGAAGGTCTCTCCAAGTTTAATCCATCTTCTCCGATCTTTAGCTTCTCTTCTCCACAACACCTCTGCACATTTTCTTATTTCATCCATCCATCTCACATATGGTCTGTTTCTGGGTCTTTTACAATCTCTTGGAATCCAGTTTAAAATTTCAATTGTCTATCTATTATCATCTCTTCTAGAAATATGTCCAGCCCAACTCCATTTCAATCTTTTAATTTTTTCAATAAGGTCAGTAACACCTGTTTGTTGTCTTACCCATACATTGCGTTTTCGATCTCTTCTTGTTACTCCCAACATACATCTCTCCATACTCCTTTGAGTGGTCTGAAGTCTCTGTATTGCTCTTCTATTAAGTGTCCAAGTCTCAGATCCATAAGTAAGAACTGGTAAAACACATTTGTTAAAAACCATCCTTTTCAAACACATAGGCATATTTCCTTTTAGTATCAAGTTATTTCTACCAAAAGCACTCCAACCAAGTTTAATTCTATGATTAATTTCCTCCATTATGTTTCCATCTGTATTAATAATCTGACCAAGGTATTTGTAACTGTTAACTTCTTCTAATTCTTCATAATCAATCTTTATTTTCATATTTTGAGCAAATCGATTAAACATTACTTTAGTCTTTTTAACATTTATCTTTAGTCCTACTTTTCTACTTTCATCTGCTAACTCCTGCAACATTTCCTGCAGCTCTGAAGCATTATTTGCAAAAACAACTACATCATCTGTGAAATCTAAATGACTTAAATACTCTCCATTTACTTTCACTCCTTTAGTTTCCCATTTTAATCCACAAAATACTTCTTGCAGCACTGCTGTAAAGAGTTTTGGAGATATGGAGTCACCTTGTCTTACACCTTTCTCAATGTTGATTTTTCCAGTATCATTATGTAATCTAATTGTTGCTGTTGCATTTTTATAAATATTCTTTAAAATATGACAATATCCTGGATCTATACCTTGATGATCCAATGCTTTAATCACTGAAGAAATGTGTATAGAATCGAATGCCTTTTCATAATCTACAAATCCAAAACATAATGACAACTCATATTCGTTTGTCCTTTCTATGACTTCTCTCAATACCTGGATATGATCTATTGTACTAAAACCACTTTTAAATCCAGCTTGTTCTCTTGGTTGGTGGAAATCCAAAGTTCTCTGTAGACGAGTTGTAATTATCTTGGTAAAAATTTTATATAAAACTGATAAAAGGCTGATAGGTCTGTAATTTCTAATATCTTCTTTATCACCTTTTTTAAATATTAATATTATTACTGCATTCTTCCAATCTTCCAGTACATCTTTATCATTTAGACATTTGGTATATAACTTTGCTAAAATTGTTTCTATTTCTTCACCTGCTTCTTTTAATATATCAATTATAATTCCATCATTTCCTGGAGCCTTTCCTTTCTTCATACACTTAATTGCATGTCTCACTTCTTCATTTAAAATTCTGGGCAATTCGGAAGATGTAATAGATATAGGAGGTACTTGTTCTTTATTACTATATAATTCTTGATAAAAATCTTCTACCAATTTCATGATGTCATCTCTCTTTTTAGTAATAATTCCATCTTTTTTTCTTATTGCAGATATAAATTTCCTACCAATACCAAAATGTTGTTTAACATTTTTGAGACTTTTATTTTCTTCTACAGCTTTCCTTGCTATTTCACAGTTATACTTTCTTATATCATTTTCAACTCTTTTCCATACCATTTTACAAAATTCGAGATATTCAATTCTTTTTAATACATCATTTTTGTATATCTTCATATTCCTTCTTTTCTTCATAAATTCTCTAGTCTCAGTAGAAATTTTATTAGTCAATTGCTGCTTTTTTCTACCAGCTATGTTTGTTGCAGTTTTTAAAAGTGTATCAGTTATTTTCATATTAATTTCATTCAAATCTGTATCATGTTCAAAATCTCCTAACACTTGAAACCTATTTGTAAGTTCTAATTTAAATTCATTAGAATGTTTCTGAAGATTAGGAATATCAACTGTAAATATTGTTTTTCTTAATAATTTTTGTCTCTCTAGTTTTACATTAACACGTAACTTACACCTTACTAATCGATGATCACTTCCTGTGTTAAATTTATTAAGAACATTACAATCTTGAAATATGTATTTTCTGTTAGTCAAAATATAATCCAATTCTGCTGTACCTTCATTTGGATGCTTCCATGTCCATTTCCTTTTAACATTTTTCTCAAAAAATGAATTCATAATATAAAGTTTTTCTTTTTCTGCAAACTCCACAAGTCTATGTCCTCTCTCATTTCTATTACCATAACCAAAATTACCTACAGCAATTTCATCTTTCATTTGTCTACCAATTCTAGCATTAAAGTCTCCCATAACAATTTTAAAATGTTGTTTACTCTGATCAAAAGCCTTTTGTACATCCATATAAAAATCTTCTACTACTTCATCACTATGAGAACTTGTTGGGGCATAAACCTGAATTATCTGCATTTGGTATCTGCTATTAAGTTGTATAACTAATCTTGCCACTCTGTCCGATACACCATCAATCTCCACAATATTGTTCTTCCACCTTTTATTTATAATGAATCCTACTCCACTTGTATTTCCAATATATGTGCCTTTATAATAGAGTATATGTCCACTTTTTAAATCAATTGTTTCTTCTCCTTTTCTTCTAACTTCACAAAGTCCAATAATGTCCCATTTAATATAAGACAGTTCTTCTAATTCTTGCAATCTTCCTTCACTTGAAAGTGATCTGCAGTTGTAAGTACCTAAATAAAAAGTCATCACCAAATGGCAGCCTGGGTCCGCAATCAGGGGATTCTTAGCACCCTCCGCCTTCGGCCACCAACCGCTGCCTTGGTTGGTGACTTTACAGCCTCCTGGGAATAAGGGCCATGCTTTATTTTTGTCTGTCATAATTGTATATATGTATTGGAAAAATATTTATCATTTACACAAACATTCATTCTGCCTTATCAGGCACTGAGAAGAAAGACCATGGTGTTTCTTGATCTTAAACTCAGAGGTAAAAAGCCAATAAACTCGCTGGCTAATGCGTGTTGGTGAGCAGCCCATCCATGTTCGTATACTATATGAATAATCACATAGTAATAACAGCTGCAACGACAAGAACATACGGAGTGGACATTAGAAATTTGCCCTGCTCGGTTCCTTTAAGTCCTCCAAGAGGAATCAAAGGTTCTACTTTCAGTTAATAGCAAACTCCTTTCTGCAGCCAGATTTAATATAATGAACATTTTATATTAAAATAATTATTCACCATTTTGAATGGACTCTTCCATTGGTTTATTATGTGCGGGAATTATTAACACTAACACTCGCACGACCAAACTTATCTTATTAAAATGATAACAATAATAAAAATAAAATTACCAGCATAGTGTATTTTTCTATTATGCTATTTGAGACCTTGGAGAAAAATATAATAATAATAATACATATAATAAACATATTTAAAATAATAAAACATTCCTTAACTAATACTAAAGCTATCTAAAATACCATTACAGAAAATAAAGTTCTCTTTTTTCTTTCCAAACGAAATGAAACGAAAAGTTTATAAAAGTTTTGCATGACTTTCCTTGTCATGTCTCCCAATAAATAGTAAATATATTAAACAGTGAACACACAAAGATAAATATTGATGCATCAAAGAATACATTTCCTGCAGGAGAAATAAAATATTTTGTTGAATCTGTAAAAGCATATTCAATGTTTTTTAGTTTTCCACTAATGAATTGCTATTAACGTTGTAAATAATGAATTTCCTTAATTAAGCAATATATTTCATAACGCAAATAAAATAGAAGTTTGTACTTTATTCCTAGGATATATTTAACATTTAATTTCACAATCATAAAGCCATTCAGAAATATACGTAGTTATTCAATTAATAATATTTATTGAGATAAACTCATTGGTAATGTTAATACAGCAATGTCACATAACTTTATCCATTTATAATTTCATTCATCCTACTAGTATAGAAGAACAAATAATTATTAAAGTACATTTAATGACATATTTAATCTTATATTTTTCTTTTCCAACGGTAAAAATAGAAATAGTTACGCTGTCATTCTAAGACATATGACAATAAAATTACATATTCCTTGTGTATATTTTAAATTTTGAGTTTTTTTTTTATATTTAACATGAAATTTGTACACTAAAGTTCTGAGAACGTTCAATGACAGTTCACATTTTTCCTTCCCATAAATGAAGCACGTGGCATTTATTCTCTTTATAGTATAATTAAAGCTTAAAAACTTAATTGTTATAAAATAAACAAATATTGTTTTATCCTTCCCTGTTAATTTTAAATTTAAATAAAACAATTTAACAGTCCTATTAAGCATTCCCATTTCTTAAATAATAATTTATCTTGAATAATAGAACATAACACTTACATGTATTCTAGCATAACGCTGGGACAATTTGAATGATCAGCTGGGAGCAAATTGACGTATCCTTTAGTGGTTTTTAAGGACACATTTCGCAAACAAATAATATAATTAAATTTTAACTTGAACTCTGGAACAGGAAAAATAATTTCACTATTAAACTTTGCTAAATAAATTAGCTATAGCTGTGCTTGGTTAGCTATAACTGCCCTCGTAAAAGTTGTAATAATAGACTGACCTCTTCAAAAGTAATAATAGACTGACTTTCAAAGTAATAATAGTAGACTGCCCTTCAAAGTGATAATAGTAGACTGCCCAATTAAAAGTAATAAGTATTGACTTTTATAACTTTTTTAATAATCATTACATCATATTGTTCTCTTCCAATTGTTTACGATAATGTTGACATCATCAGAAAAAGATTGTCAATTGCCTCTCCCCCTTACAAACCTTCTTAATTTATGCAAAAACTCGAGACAGTAAAAAAAAAAAAAAAAATAGAGATGAAAAAAAAATTATTTCGTCTTTTAAATAAATGAAAAAAAAAATATTGAGCTAATAATTAAATGTTTTTAAAGCAGTAGAATAAAATTAATGACAATTGTTTTAATAAATAAAATATTTTACAGTATTTGTCATATTCACCAGTCCAAAATTTATTGATTTATTAAAAATGTAATTAAGTTAGATTTTTACTACTATTATTGATATAATTAAATATTTAAATGTAATGTGGGATATTTAATGGTTTAATGAAACTTATGAATGAAAAATGAAGTTGGATAATGCATGAATATTCAATAGTAATATACTATAGGTATTACACTGATATAACTGAAATGACAATGTGAAGGATAATGAGTGAAACATATTTTACTG
Source organism: Epiperipatus broadwayi (assembly GCA_028023455.1). Classification (NCBI taxonomy): domain Eukaryota; kingdom Metazoa; phylum Onychophora; class Udeonychophora; order Euonychophora; family Peripatidae; genus Epiperipatus; species Epiperipatus broadwayi. The sequence continues at coordinate 8,140,664 of JAQFVV010006234.1, forward strand.
TTTATGCTATAAATTTAAAATGTTCAAAACAAATGGACTAGAAAATCATTCTAACAAAACTGAATACTGCTTTATGAGCAAATAAAACCAGTAAGTAACAACCTAAACTGCACTGACTATACATATAACAAGCCACCCCCTATTCTATTACTGATTATACCCCAAAACAAGACACTAAACATTTGAGAAATCCTTTAATTACACCTACACTTACTATTGATTACAGTTTTAAGTCAAAATAAAACAAAAAATTAAAAATTTCACGTTATTTCATTTTTTTTTAAAGAGGATTATATCAGATATTACTGATATACTACCACACTACTACAATGACTATTTCTGGTGCCAAACCAGAAGGTCACAATATATATATATGCAATTATGCATTGTCTTTTTTATTTTTATCTGAGTGTGTTTTTAAAACTAAACCTAAATTGCTAAAAGAACTTCAAACGCTATAAAAATAAGGGGAGACATCTTGAATTTTCTTTCAAAAATTTTGCTTGATATGATAAATTTAAAATATTATTTTTATGGTAAACCCCATAAAATTTTTTGAGGTTTATTGTTATTATTTTACAAATACCAAATCACCATCACAATATATATTTATATATATGACATGGATATTAATCGTAAAATGGACTGTTGCACTTTTGCATCACATAGTAATGTGATTTGAATATGGGTCTTATAAATCTAGCATAAGAAAACATAACTAATAATATTATATAAGAAAACAAACCATAGAAAATTATTACTGACAAATTGTATTTCAAGAAGTGATTATGTATTTTAATATGTTTATATTTCCTTATTTTGTAGAAATAATGAATTAGGTTACAATAATTAATATTCCTAATAGAAAAATAAATGTATTCTTAATTCTGCCCCATGTCCATGCCCCTCTTGTATTAGCCCTCATATCTTGCTTACTTTACTTATTGTCTTCCTGTGACCCGGTATGTACATGTTAATTATTGAATATACTTTAATCAAGTTACATGAATGTTTGCTACTAATCAAATGTTAGAACTAAATAATTTCATTATAATATACAAATTATTCTTTGAGTGAGAAAAATTATATTGCAAAAATAAAGAAGAATGAGTGAAAAAGAAAAATAATGAATAGAAAAGAAATTTTGTTGTAGATTTTGCTGCAGATAAATGAGATAAACGAAATACAAAAGATATTTAGTAAAGGACAGAAAAAGTATAAAAACTAATAACAAAATGTCTGACATTTTCAATAGATTAGTTATATGTTTAAATAGGTTGGAAAATACATAAAAGTTTTACAGCAAACAAATAATGGCAAAGTTGACGCTAATGGCTATATTTTTATTGGAAAAATTGTAATTGTTTTTCAAAAATGTTTAAACTTCTGGCTCACGAAATGTTAGATATTGGAATATTTTAGTGAAAGATGCAAGTAGTAGTGTAGATAATGTATACATTCAAGGAATGGAAATAGTAAATTTACAAACCTTTAATGTTATATCATAAGAATTAATGACTATATAAATCGATAATGTGTTTTATGTAATAAAGTTGGAAACTTTTCATTAGTTAATGTAGTTTATAAAACAATCATAGCAATGTGACAATTACACTGAATTTTTAAAACAAAGTTTATAAAGGTGACAAATTTCTGATAAATGTGAATACAGTACATAAAGTGTGAAGTAGTCAATTACTTGGTGTTATGAAATTCTTGCATATGTTAACATTATAGAAAGCTGTTCGAACTTTTTTTGTAGCTTTTAAAATATTGATATAGATTGTTATAAAAGGTTTATGGATTGTTTGAAGAATTATTTAAATGAGAAAAAATAGAATAGTGATCAGCAATGTAAGACTACTTTAAAGAAACTGAAAATTAGTTCATATAGACTTTTATATAATGATAAATCAAGTAAGTAAAAATAGCCCCTGAGTAGAGATTTTGATAAGAAGAGTTTAACTAAAATAAAAACACAAAAAACTTTTGACTTTTATATATTTGTATATAAATTAGACAAGGATATATATATATTGTGACCTTTGGTTTATTTCATCTATAAACCAATTGTAAGAAATGAAACTAATTATAGGCAAAAAAAAATTTTTTTTATGTAAGAAGAGTTAAAAAGTTTTATTGGAGAAATCAGTAACTAGATAGCTAAAAAAAGTAACATATATAGAGACAGTTTGTGTTTGTATTGAATGTATCTAGCATTATTTAATGCAGGGGGGATGATTGATTTTTTTTTGTACGCTGGTATAATAATTTGCCAATATAATAATTGAAAAATAAATATTTATATGGCTAAGATAAAGTCTTTATGAATTTGATTGCTAAAAAAGTTGATGAGAATTAAAATTGCATTGGTTCTCAGTGGCTTTAGTTAACAGGTTCTTTTCAGGAGAATAAGTTTAGAGTTATAGAAAATCATAATGGATATTTATGTTTATGATTATCAGAAGTTATAATTGATTTTATGGTTGTAATTATAAGAAAAGATGATGGATATTTGTGTTCATGTATTCTGAATAAGCAATTTTCAATTGAATGGTCTGTACATGTATGTGTGTGTAATACAGATATTTGGGTTTGGTTTTTTTTTCTTTCCTTTATGGAAATTGATATAATTTTCTATATTATTTCATGATAAGTGCAAAAGAAGAAAAATAAATGAATCTGTTCTAATTTATTATTTCTAACTCAAAAATATAAATCTAAATAAGAAATTATTTAGATCAAAAGAAATGTAACATTTGCTTTACCAAAAAGTGTTAGTAAGCTTATCTTTTGATTAGATTTTCTTTTGATTGCTTTTCCATAAATTAATCAATAATGTGTTAACTCAAAAGATAAGGTTTAAGATAAGAAAAGTTTTCGAAATTGACACATAAGAAATAGTTCAATTGTTCATTCTGAGATGGAATCTTGATTAAGATTTGAGAGGAACCACCTGGAAATAAGGATTGACAGATGATTTTTTTCCTCTCTTCCACTTCCTCGTGAATATAAGAGGGGGGCTGGGGAGAGTGAATCAGTGGAACTTTTGCTAATTGAGAAGAAGGGATTGATTAAAATTAATATATCTCTGAAGGTTTTCTCTGAATTTTTTTTAATTTTCTTTCTCAGAGTGTAATAATGTATTTAAGTATTACAGTATACCAAAATATGAATTTCTAATTCATATCTAAGTGGTGCATGTTTTTCTTCTTCAAATCAATTATGAACAAGTCAACTTTTAATAAGATATGCTCTACTGAATACCACAATCTGTATATTCAGCTTATTAAAAATTCATATAAGGAGAGAACCATCAAACTTTTGTATGATATGAAAAGATCAATTCATATTTCAATAATTATTTGGCTAGTTAAAATTCATTTGAAGAAACTGCAGCAAATTTCTGTATAATGTTTAAAAAGTTAATTCATGTTTAATAATCAGAATCTGCTTGTGTATATAATTGAGCCTTAAAAATGGAAAAGAAGGAAAAGAAACAAATGAATTCAAATCCAGAGAGAAACTCATCAAAATGGAAGGTAATCAACAGAACTCTTTTAAAAATTTATTAATTATCTTGTAGCTACATTTCGATTTAAAATAGCTGTCTACCATTTTTTTTATCTACTTTGATTTAAAATAACTGTCCACATTTTTATCTATTTTGATTCAAATAACTGCCTGTGTGTTTTTGTATACATCTGATTTGAAATAAATGTCTATGATGTGCATCTATATAGCTATCTCCAAATAGAATGAACTGAATACAGTAATTAATTAATGGACAATCGAAGTAAAAGACATTGGAAAGAGACTATCATAATGTTTGATATTTATTTTTTATTTCATTTCGTTTATATAATATGTCATTTGTTTTTTTTATTTCATTTTGTTTATATAATATGTTGTATGTCTAACCACACTAGATTGTCTTAATTTAATAATTTTGTTTTATTTATGTTCTTTAAAATGTTTAAAGGAAAGAAAGGAAAAATGATTTTGATCCAATTGAAGTATAAATGCTTACGTAAATTTAAATTTAAAAAGAAAAGAGAGAAATGATATAAAATATTTTTATATTCTTAACAAATTTTTTTTAATATTTGTGTTAATATTAAATAATGAGGAATGATATGGATGATCGTGTGGAAAACCATAATTATGCTATAAGTGTTGTTGATCTGTTATTAATAGAAATATTGGATGTATGTAGTTGGCTTGACAGTTTAAAATTGAAATAATTCATATATGTTTTGATTCGGGATCTGGTTAGTCTTTGTCATTTATCTGGGCTGCAATCAATGTAGATTGGGCATATATAAAGCAATACATGCTTGTTGTCTCTGAGGTAGTTATCTTATCACCTCATAGATGGGAAATGGCTGTCTCATGATTTATTTACCATAGCAGTAGGAGATGACTGATGTTCACTCCATTTATTTTGTTAAGATAGGGAATTATTAATAATTATTGTTCCAGTTGTAGAAAATGTTTTGCATGCCAATATAGAAAGTAAATGTATAGGCAGGAGCTCTTCACACGAAAGTAGATCTTAATAAAAGATCTCTCTCTGGCTCAAGCAAACAGTTTAGGTTGGGAGTTGTTGTTTTTTAAATTTCCCTTACCAAGATGCTGCTGGGTGCGCATTACAAAATATTGCATGGTAGTGAAGGATATGAAAAGTTGTTTTTTTTTCTTATGTGGGACAGAATAATACTTGCCCTGATGGCATAAGGATTCAGTCAGATGTTTATGTGTTTGGGGAATGACAAAGATTTTAATTAATAAACTAACGGATCTGTGTTGATTTTTGTGAATGATGGTAAATGGGGGATCATCAAGCTGGATCGACATACTGACCTACCAAGATATATACAGTCAAAAACGTAAAGATCTGACAGGCATGAATGTAAGAGATTTATTTTTCATGGCATATCATCCTTCTTCATAAGAATAGTAAAAATTGTTGATTGTTGAAATGATTTAGAAATTTATGATTGTTTAATATTATTAGTTAGAATAATTTAAATGAATAAATTATTTTGGAATAGTCCAGTGGACAATGTTTACAATATAAAGGGGGGAGTAGGAATTTATAGGTTTTCTTAAAGCTAAAAAAATACGGAATTCTGATTCCGTGCGTGTAAGCATTTGTTATTTTTTTTGTATTTGATAAATAAATGGGTCAAAACAATAAATAAGTAACTCAGAAAATTAGTTAATTTAAACATGTATTCGAACCATAGTCTTTATTAGATCTGAATCATATATTTGAGTGTAACAATATTATATTTAGGTGTTTTTATTTTATTTTCATCATTATTGTTTATTAATAAAATTTATGACTATTATAAAATTACATTGTGTCTTGTGTTTTGATGTTTCAAATATCTCCAGAATCTACCTTCAGCACCTATATTTAAAGTAATATTAGTTCATATTTAAATTTGATAATTTATTTTATATTGATAATTTATTTCCACGATCGATTTGCAGTAGTCCTTATTATATTGTTTCCATATTCAATTCACATAATTCAGTTTTATATAAATCACTTTTATATAATGCATTTTCACATTTATTTTCATAATTAATCTACGTAATCTAATTTTATGATTTATTTCCATATTTTACTTTCATAAGTAATTTTTGATCGATTTATATGATTAATGTCCATGTTCTACTTCCATAGTTTACTTTGGCAAAATATGATAGGTTTAAAATTATTAATTAAAATTTGGTCAATAGATTAGATATAATATAATAAAATGATAGGGAATAGTTAAGTTAAGTTTAATAAATTTAATCTTTTGGTTCGTTGTAAAGTTGCGAATATTAGGAGCAGACATAAAATCCCTTTCCTGCTCTCGGTGTTTAGAGTGATTTCCACTAGTAAACTCGTATTAAAATTTATTTTAACATATTCGGGATCATATCCATTACAATGTAATCGCTTATAAGTGCACCTCTTGCCAGATCTAGACCTTGAGAAAGAGTAGTTGATTATTAGTCTAAGGGCTAGTTTGGAAGTCAAGTAGCATATTATCATAAAATTATTACATTGTTATTAAAATAGGGATCAGGAATTGATAGTCGATGACAGGTTAATTTATGTGTTTAGAGAAATAGGATTAGGGATTCTCAGATTAGAGAACATAACACAGACATTCCGTGTTATATAATTGTAGCTGTTAAAAGTGATAGATGCTGGGCACGAGAAATAAAGTAATGGAATTAAATGGGGAGGATTTATTTATGATAATTTTTATCTAGTATTAAATTAAATCAGTGCATCAATTACTGATTTATGTCCAGAATGTATACAATATTTTCTGTAGTTACCACTCGAGATCAGACATTTATAATAAAGCTATGGAAGAAAGTTGTCTCAGTATTATAAATTTTATAATAAATTTATCATGAAATATTTGCATGACTAATGCTAGGTTTGAAATTAAGACCACATAGGTTGAATGGTTTTATCAATATTATTGTTATTATTATTTTTTTTTTTGAGAGACAATTTAATTACTTTCTCCAGTATCTTCTATAGTCCTAAATATGGGTAATGATGATGATCTCTGGTGGGCATTACAATTTATAGCTGCAATTTGGCACCCGGATATATTTGATCCTAAAATTAGTATAAAATTCAATTGCCTAGCTACTTGAAGTAAACGAGAGTTTGTTAAGGTTGAATAAGTGAACTAGTGCGCAGAGAAAGTTGAAGCCACAATATATATATATATATATATATATATATATATATATGTGTGTGTATGTGTGTGTGTGTGTTTATGTAATATCTAAAAATTTCGCTGCACTATATATTCTTGAAATATATGAATAAAGATATCAGGATTAAGAATAATTTCTTGTTTAATCAGTGATTAATAATAATCATAAATATATTTATTTGAAGTGCTTATCAAACTTGTATGAATATAAAGAAAGTTTGGCATATGTAAATCAAAATGTAGGAAAGATCAATCATGATGAGTTAGAAAAAGTTAACAACTACAAATACTTTGGTCAGCTTATTACTGCAGATGGAACCATAATAGATGAAATTAATCATAAAATTAATCTTGTTTGCTCTGCATTTGGTAGAAATAATTTAATATTAAAAGAAAATGTGTCTATGTGTCTGATAGGGAAGGTTTTTAATAAATGTGTTTTACCAGTTTTTACTTATGGATCGGAGATTTGAACACTTAACAGAAAAAAAATACAAAGTCTTCATATGCCTCAACAAAGTATCAAAAATGCATGTTATGAATAACAAAAAGATATCAAAAACAAAATCCATGGGTGATAGAGCAATTAGTGTATACTGTCATTATTGGAATAATTAAGAGACTGAAGTGTAGTTGAACTAGGTGTATTACTAGAAGAGATAATAATAGATGGATAGTTGAAATTCCAATATATTGTAAAAAATATAGAAAAAGCACCCATATGAAATACATGGATGAAATAAGGAAGTGTGCTTAGATAATGTGGAGATGAGAGGTTAAAAATCAGAGGTGAATTAAAAATGGAGAGATCTTCATTTTACAATTGATTGATAATTGTTGAAAATGATATATATATATATATATTGTAAGCTTCTCCCTAGACCGCTGTACTATAAATAAATCATATCACGTTTTAGGCATCATAATCACTACTGTACCCTAGCTACAGCCAATCATCATGCCATCCATATTAGTCAGCATAATCGCAACTGTAACCTGGCTTCCTGATCTAGCTGGTCACCAATGAATCATACCGCACATTTTAGTGATTAAATTTTCTTATGGAATCTAACGTACTCACATGATCAAGAATATAAGCATGAAGAAACAAAAATGCAAAACTAATGAAATGATTCCTGGATTGAATAAAACTAACATGAAACTGTCGATCTAAAGAAGATCACAAGGTGACTAATAAAGTTAAAAACTTCTGGTCCAACCAGCCTTAAAATCCACACAAACAAAATGTGATGAGTTAAATTTGATATTCAGCAAGTTAATAAATAACTAATAATTATATGTCTGGAGTGATTATGAAATTAAACTTATAGATGAAATGATAAGTAAATTATGATGTAGATGACTAAATGGATGATGGCAAGAAATAATAATTAAATAGAGGAATGAAATGAGTCTAAGCATGAAGAAAAAAGAACGAAGATGTATGAGAATACTGAATGATTAAGTTGATGATAGAATAGGAATTAATGAATAGTTGAGATGATAAAAGAATAAAAGTTAATGTATGATTAATCAAGTATGATAATGAATTAATGTCAAATGAGAATGAATAACTAAAAGAACGATCAAGATGAAATTGAAGAAAAATGTTAATGATGGAAACTGAAATCTTAAACTATAAACTAATATGGTATTAACTGGTAAAAAATAAGCTAAATAAAAATAGGGATTTCAAGCTTGACACAACCAGAATATCTATCATGAAGTTAAAACAAACTATACATTTTATACCAAAAGAAAATAATTTGCATCTTAAGGCTTTGTTGACTTTCATAAAACAGTGCAAGTAATCTATTTCAAGTCTAACTATAACAATTGACTAAATATAAATTTCATTACAAATTTAAATTTTATCTTGAAATTTAACAACTAATTCTTCTCAGGGTTCAAACACTCAAAATCATTATATAAACTATATTTGGGTCAGTAAGAGGGATTTTACCACTACCCAAACATAATGCACATAATAGCTCTCAATCTAAACTCGATTTAAGAACTATATTTAGCAGTTACACATAAACTTTATAATTAATATCAACTTTAAAATTTATGACTGGGAATGACTTTTTAATAATTAAAAATCAATAACTTACCAAATTCCTTTTCTTAACTAATTATAAACCATGTGATCAAGATCAGTGAATGATAGCTCTGCAGATTCAACTAAATCAATCAAATCAAGACTATGTTTATCTTTTAATATATTGTTTAAAACAATCTGTACTACAAGTTATTAACATTTTGATTATTGTGTGATAATGCATTAGATGTACCAATAAATTATAAGACTTACCAACATTATTATGATATAGCATAATATAGTTAATAGTGCTATATTGGTTGATGATGATTTCAATTTATAATCTTTTGATAGGTTGATAGCAATAACAATAATAGTGTATAGATGTGGTAATTAGCAATAAGATTACATGCAACTACATAAATTTTTAAACACAACAAACTTTATTTACACTATGTACAAATTTTTACTTCATAGGTATGGCATGAAATAAAACTAATCTATTAAAATAATTTGTGGATGGGACAAATACTTATTATTCCCTTGACCATATACTCAGCAAATGATATAACCTGCTTAAAAAATAATATTCAAAATATCATTTGTTACTCCTTGGCATATTTTTAAGAATATGATACTAAAACTTATTTAAGCTGACTAGCACTTAAATTTATAACTAGCAGTATACTTAGAACTTTAGGATATGCACAAAGTTTAAATTTAGAATTCCAACATTATAAAGTATTGCATTATCCCAAAGCCCTTTCTTTTATCAGAATATGATAAGGGCAATTATCATATTCTGTGCAATTACCAACTTATTTAACTTTGAAATGAATAAGTTTCATGCATTGACTGAAGTCCAGACATTAAAAGTCAAATTTACATAGATCTCATTAAGAATTACCTAGGTCCCAAGCTCAACCCTTGAATACATAATTGATCTTACAATTCTATTGTCACATCATTATTTGATGAAAATGAATCCATTCTACCAATGTGCATCTCTTACATTTACATTTAAATTTTTCTACCATCATTAATAGATTCTGGTTGGGTCTGTCAACAACTGATGATGATCCCACAACATCATAACACTATTTCGATTAAGAAAACACTATGCTAGATGAGTGTTCCTAAATTTAATATTATTTTATACTTGCTATATGATCTGGACCTATTATACTTCACCATACATGGTGGAAAAAACTATCTCTATATTATCATGAGGAATTGAACACTAAGATGGGAGACTTTATAAAACAACATGACAGTTGTGTAGTAATCTGGTTGATTCTATTACCTCTTAATGGGTATATGCATGTGTGTGGGCCTTGCCTCACCACAAATAGACTAGAATTCGAACCATAGATATCCTTTCTTTTTAGGATTATTTATACTAATGAGCATTAATTCCTACAAAGCTTCTACCCATCTTTTCTCATGAAATTAGCCATAGGTGACACTCCATCAGCCTATGCTCCATATAAATATTAATATATTGGATGCCATTCAATTGGAACATCCTATTAACTAAAAACTGTCACTAGTCATTCTCAATACCATAGTAAGATAAAACAATACCAACAATAACAGTGAAAATCTACATATTCCATTTTATAATGTAAAACCATTAATGTATCAACAGCCAAACCAAAATACCTATGTCCAATGATCGTTAATCATTTTAGAATGACAACTATACTTTTATTAAAGAGAGCACAGCGGATTTAAGCAATTAAGATCAAACCTGCATTTGTATTCAAAGTGGACAAGTTCATTTCTATACAAAATTACAAAAATGAAAAAGGCCTATATCAAATTTTCTTTTATATCAGAAAATAATTCAGTCATGCCAATATATATCTTTTTGATAAAATGTCTGTATCTTTATCTCTTTATTAATATACCTTAAAAATTAGTTTTAAAATATGAGAGAAGTAAATAGTTTTTTTATCACTCTCTCTAAATAAACGATATATATATTTTCTGGTTTTCTCTTAACTAAAAAAAAAAAACATACATAAAATAGATATATATATTTTACACATTTCTTTTTCTTCTTTAACTCAATATATATATATATTTCATGCCACAGTAAAATACATATGTTTTTAAAACAAAATTTCCAAGTAACACATTACATAAGTAATAACACAGCAATGATAAAGAAAAATAAAAGCACATTTTTATCCATTAAATTTTATACTCTGTTTATCCAAGTTATCTTATCCTGGTGAGTTAGAATAATAAAACGGTTATTAGGATGAGCAATCATTCCAGACTAAACATATATATTTCATTATCCTGTTGGATGTATAATAGAACAATATTCAACACTTATCCAAAAGCAGAAATTATTTGATTGTTTCCGTAGCGATAATTAATCAGGCAATTAACATTCATGTTTCCAATTGTAGCAGATTTAAAAAGATAAATTTATCTACTTTGCTCTAGATAATTCAAAACAAACTTCAAAACAAACTTATTAAAATCTTTATTGATTTATTTTGTAAGCGTTTCAAATGAAGTATAACAAGAATCATTTATTTACGTTTAAATCAAGATAATTTTTCCTTGAAAAATTAGTGGAGTTTTATTACACTTAGCATATTTATATTTCTTCTTTTTAAAACTCTTTGTCAATTTTATTCTTTCCCTCATGTAATATATATGTGTAGCAATGTTTAAACAGTCAGGGTATATTCCAATATTGCAAAACATTATTATAGAGGTGTAATACAGCGTATGTTTCTCAATAAAAATTTAACAGTAAATATTTATTTCATTCCATTCTTATTGGTAAAGAATGATGTGATTGTCAAAATTAGAAAGAATTTATTCAATTATTACTATAACATTTTCAACATTTTAATGAATCTGTAATCATTTAATTTTTTAACATTACACAAAGTTGGCACGATGAAGATAGGCAGATGAGAATTGAGAATAAAATCACACAATTATTTGTTTAAACTTTAATAACATTATATGATATAAAATGACTTTTAATTTTATTTCTAATATCTTCTGAAATCTCTCTTTAAAACTATTTGAATTTATTTTCTTAAAATTATGATTTTCAAACGAACATCTGTTTTGCTCTATATTTACTAATGGCATGAAAATATAAACATTATCAACTTTTTAGTCCACTTATAAATAATTCGTGCATTATTTTTAAAGAAGACATTTTAAATATTTAAATAATACAAAAGTAAAAGCTTACTTCTTCTTAAAATTTCCTGAGTTTAAAATAAGATTTATGAGAAATAGTTAGGATGCATAAGGTTTCCATTCCTTCTTCTGTATAACTTCTTAGAACTATCAATCAATAGAAGAATGGTGTTTCAATGACTGCAAGGTTTTTAGATTTTCTATTCAGACATCTTTAGATAACAAGGTCTTATACTTTCCTTCAATTAAATTTCAGAATTTTCTAATATTTGTTTTTTTATTTATTTTAAATCAGACTGAAGTTTTGTGTTTGCTGGGTTCTTGTTTTCTTAATTAGTCCACCCCCCCCCCTACAGCTGGGTTAGAACATATGTACGTTTTATTATAATGCATTCTGGGAGTGAATTAGCCAATAATTTTGGTATACATAATTAGTATTACCCCCTCTGTCTTCATTTTTAATAACTATCCATTATTATTTAAGACAGCTTTATGTTTAGTACTAAAAAAATATGGTTAAGTAATTTACTATAATAATTGATTTATTTTTCAAGATTTAACAATTTGATTTAATTATTTATTTATTTCAATTGCTATTCAAAACTAATAAAATAGCAATGTATTTCTCTCTCAATTAATAACAATATTTTTAAATTGTTGTTTTATTTCTAGTTTCAAAGCCTAGACTGGGTTTGAAATCTCATCTCCACTTAAGCAAATTTCCCAGTGCATTCAAAACAATCTTTATTGAAAGTCACTTTAGTAAGATTTTAACACCAAATATATCATCATTTAAAATTTTGAAATTATTAACTACAGGGACCTAAATAAAAGGTCACAATATATATATATATATTGTAACCTTCCAGGTTGGCACCAGGAAGAAATGTGGGAAGGTCACATTTGTGCTAACAATGGCTAAAGATAGTTATCTTAGAAAAATGAATTGTGATATAATTTAATATTTAAAATTGAGTTTTAGGAAAATTAAACTTAAATTGTGGTGAGATTTGCTAGTTAAAATTAGGATTTTTAAAAAATTAAAACTTTAATTGGGTGTACTGATTGGTAGAGCTTTGGATTATGTGTTTGGTAGTAAAAGAGGAGGATGAACAACATTAGGGATGTTTATATGTAGTAGAGAATTTGCATGTCATAATAAGCAGAAACATAGATATATTATTAATTAGAATTTTCTTTTCTATATTTTATTTATTATTTACTGATTATGTTTTGTTCATAATCTTATGTCTAAAAATGATAAAGATTATTTGTATAATAGTGAATAACATTTCTAAAATTAATAATTAATATTTTATATGTTTTTTTATTATTATGTTTATTCCATTCAAAAGATTGTATTGTTAAAATTTTTATAAATAATATTTCTGGCAAACTTCCAAAGTTGATTGTCATAGAAACACAGAGGGTGTGAGTGAAGAGAGACAGAAAGTTTAAAACTTGTAGAAAGTAAAAATTTTCCAAGGAAGAAGCTAAAAAAATAAAGCTTAAAAGAATCAATAACTCTCTAAGAGTATTACAACAAATATAACAAAAACATTGCGAGGATTCTAATAATATATATTTGTGGAGAATTTTCTATTATACTACTAGAATAATATAACGATGCAGAAATAGACCCAGAGAGAAGCCAGCTCCAAATTTCTGCCAAAATCATGATCCATATTCATTATCTTTAAAATACCTGGATGTCACATAAGATAAGTAATTATGATTTATTTTAAAGTATTACCAAAAGTAAATAATATTAAAATGACAAAATTGTTTAAAATAAAGCTAGCTAAATTTTTCTTGTTAAATGCTAAAATCAAACGCTTGATTTTCAATTTTAATAATTTTTTTTATCGATCTTCTGCAAATTAAAATTTAAAATGAAAAAGTTTATCTATTTAATCTTGTATCAAGAGGATAATTTTCTACTGTATAACTTTGCAATTTGTATATATAATAAAATAATTTCAATGCATGCAAATATCATTTATAACGCCTGTCACGGAATTCTAGGATAAAAAAAAAACAACTCATCATTCTTAACAAATTATGCGTCAACAATCGGATGGTCATTTTTGTAATATGTATGTTTCTTTCAACTTTTAAATTTTTTTTAAAAAAACTTAACATGTAATGATGGGATATTGACAAATATTTTTGTTACTGAGTACAACAGATGTATAACCAATTTTTATTTTTTATTTTTCTTTTAAAAGAAAGAACAATGTAACTTATTATTATAATATGATAACATATTATTTTATATGATCTAGAAATCATATTATAGGTGATTATATATATTCGAGTGTGTGCGTGCTGCTATAATTTTTTTTTTTTTTTTAAATTGTATTTATTATGCTTTAATTTTGTTAATGAAGTTTATTTAAAAAAATAAAGAATTAAAACCTCGTCTGTTATAAGTTCGTTATATAGGAAGTATATTGAATGTGAGTTGAAGGTAGAAATGGTCAGGGATGATTAGATTATTTAGATTGAGTTTGGAGATATTATTTAACTCTCACGTATATAGGTGTAAGTGTTTTGTTAGTGTTTTCCCATGCCTTTCTTTGTTCTTGTATAGTTAGTGTTAGATGATATATACTGATTATAACAGATAAGTGTTGTATAAATTTTTATAATATGTATAAAATATGATTGATTTATGGCATCATCCAAGTTCTATAAATAAGCTAATAAAAAGTATGTTTAGAAATACTAATATTTACAATGTTATAAAAATGCACATATTCGAAAATATATGATAAGTGAGACATGCAATTAAGTGTATGAAGAAAGGAAAGGCTCCAGGAAATGATGGAATTATAATTGATATATTAAAAGAAGCAGGTGAAGAAATAGAGACAATTTTAGCAAAGTTATATACCAAATGTCTAAATGATAAAGATGTACCAGAAGATTGGAAGAATGCAGTAATAATATTAATATTTAAAAAAGGTGATAAAGAAGATATTAGAAATTACAGACCTATCAGCCTTTTATCAGTTTTATATAAAATTTTTACAAAGATAATTACAACTCGTCTACAGAGAACTTTGGATTTCCACCAACCAAGAGAACAAGCTGGATTTAAAAGTGGTTTTAGTACAATAGATCATATCCAGGTATTGAGAGAAGTCATAGAAAGGACAAACGAATATGAGTTGTCATTATGTTTTGGATTTGTAGATTATGAAAAGGCATTCGATACTATACACATTTCTTCAGTGATTAAAGCATTGGATCATCAAGGTACAGATCCAGGATATTGTCATATTTTAAAGAATATTTATACATAATGATACTGGAAAAATCAACATTGAGAAAGGTGTAAGACAAGGTGACTCCATATCTCCAAAACTCTTTACAGCAGTGCTGCAAGAAGTATTTTGTGGATTAAAATGGGAAACTAAAGGAGTGAAAGTAAATGGAGAGTATTTAAGTCATTTAGATTTCGCAGATGATGTAATTGTTTTTGCAAATAATGCTTCAGAGCTGCAGGAAATGTTGCAGGAGTTAGCAGATGAAAGTAGAAAAGTAGGACTAAAGATAAATGTTAAAAAGACTAAAGTAATGTTTAATCGATTTGCTCAAAATATGAAAATAAAGATTGATTATGATGAATTAGAAGAAGTTAACAGTTACAAATACCTTGGTCAGATTATTAATACAGATGGAAACATAATGGAGGAAATTAATCATAGAATTAAACTTGGTTGGAGTGCTTTTGGTAGAAATAACTTGATACTAAAAGGAAATATGCCTATGTGTTTGAAAAGGATGGTTTTTAACAAATGTGTTTTACCAGTTCTTACTTATGGATCTGAGACTTGGACACTTAATAGAAGAGCAATACAGAGACTTCAGACCACTCAAAGGAGTATGGAGAGATGTATGTTGGGAGTAACAAGAAGAGTTCGAAAATGCAATGTATGGGTAAGACAACAAACAGGTGTTACTGACCTTATTGAAAAAATTAAAAGATTGAAATGGAGTTGGGCTGGACATATTGCTAGAAGAGATGATAATAGATGGACAATTGAAATTTTAAACTGGATTCCAAGAGATTGTAAAAGACCCAGAAAGAGACCACATGTGAGATGGATGGATGAAATAAGAAAATGTGCAGGGGTGGTGTGGAGAAGAGAAGCTAAAGATCGGAGAAGATGGATTAAACTTGGAGAGACCTTCATCCTGCAGTGGATTGATAATGGTTGATGATGATGATTCATATATTAAATATTAGTCAATTTTGGTTAGCAAGGTGCAGTAATAATAATATTTTTATTTATTTATTATTTATTTTGTCTTTTAATTTCTAATAAATGTTTTATTGAATTAATAGCCCATATGAATTGCTTGATTATATTGTACCGGTATAAATCCACCACGCTTACTCATACACAGTACCCGAGTTCAAACCCAGTCCACGTTTAAGAATAAATTCCAAAACGCCAACTGAATTCAAACCCAAACCCCGGCATGACCAACCGATGATGACTTTATAACAGCACGGGGTTATCCCTTTTCTAGCTCAGCTCAGAACATAGACTAAATTCTTACAGTTAATGATAAATAGGTTTATTAGACTCTAGATACTGGGACGGTCATTCATGTAACGTATATATTTAAGTTGCCAATACAGACAGTAAGTGGCTAAATAGACTTAGAGAGTAATAAGGTGGAGGACACAAAGATTAAGATTAAATAAAGTGTTTAATAAGCAAAATATAAAGCATATAAATATAGTGTTAAATAAGACAAATAGAAAGCACATGAATATAGTGTTATATAATAGAAATATACAGCATATAAATATAGTGTTATACAGTACGGTAAGACTTCATAAATCCTCTTGTATTTGGCTACTAGTCTTTAGTGAACGTTTTATTTAATGAACAAACTCATGCCAATAGCTGTGTGATTGAAGGATTGACGGGTGGTTAAAAGAATCAGAGTATTAGAGCATTGGAAAAATATTTATCTAAAGATTTTTATTAACTTATTTTATTAGAATAGGCTCGAGCCGGAACGTAGACGAACAGTGGAGGTGGTTTTATATAAATACGACATAAAGGATAGATGTGCTGGTGGTTTTATATAAATACGACATGGAAGATAGATGAACTGGTGGTTTTATATAAATACGACATGGAAGATAGATGAACTGGTGGTTTTATATAAATACGACATGGAAGATAAATGAACTGGTGGTTTTATATAACTACGACATGGAAGATAGATGAACTGGTGGTTGCCTGGATTCAAAAGCCCTACAGTAATCAATTGCGGTGCATTAACGGAATACCGGGCGGCTTGTACTTTGACAAGGCTTAATGCCCCCAAGTAGTTCCGGGACACGACAACCAGCCGGGATCATTTCGAACCCCGGTGATCCAAGAGATTACCGGGAAAGAAAAACTGCTTTCATTCCCCAATGGTAGAATGGCGAGACGCTGACTTCAGCGAAGGGAAGGCATTGCCACAGACGTGAAGGACGAATACTTGAAGCGGATTTTTAAAAGAAATTATATAAAACCTGGAATCTATTAGTCTGTTTCTACGCCACAGGCTGAGATCCTTACCCCAATAAAACGTAGCGGACTTAAACTGACGGTGACAACAATAATTAGTTAAATTTACTCTGAAACTCTAACCCTTCGGGTTGACAGGCGGTAGCGATAGTATCAAATTATGCAATGAATTATTTCTCATATTATACATAACATTAATGAACACTTTGAAACGATTAGATATATATTTAAGATTGAAACTTAGATTGTAATTTTATAACAACTTAACATAGAATAATAAAGTGATTTAACATTTACTAACTCGGAATGTGAAAGAATATTTAATTCAGAACATGAAATTACTTTTAAATTAAATTGATCATTATTACACACTTGTTTACACAGATTTGGAAATATTACTATTGGCAATGTTTGTTTATGAAATAAGCAACACAAGAAAATATAAATGCATTCAGTTGAAATATTATTACTATTAATTACAATTTTATAAATGATTTCTAAAGACTAGAGCAGAGGGTTAAAAAAAAAGAAAAGAAAATTTACTGACAGGTTAAATAATAGCATTATAAATGATATAAAAACTTACATATGATTTACTTGATTGATAATATTAAGCACGTAAGAAAGTTAAAGTTCGTGTAACAAAGTTCTCTTCTTTCTTCATCCAGCTTGGTTTGTGACGAACGTAGGCGCGCATTTTTGAAAGTTATTTGTAAGGCATAGTAAATTTTGAGATTGGAAGTTGGAAATTCTGAAGTATATGAAACATGATCAAACAGCGGCACGAGGATCCATATTGGCGGGCAGAGACCAGCTCCTGGCAATTAGCCCATCAACATTGCGATTCACTGGTAAACTTCTTAATAAGATATTTGAATTATTATTAACTGCTGTGTTGTCTCGAGACTACCTCTCTCAAACACGACAAAAGTTAGAATGTAAGTTTTTTTCTAAAATAGCCACTGCTGACCTTTCCGACTTGTTTTTGTTTTAGGCTCCGCCTACTTTCTCTAGCCTCTAGCGATGCAGCTTGACCAACAATCAATTATCTGTTTTTAGCAATCTTTTAATTTAATATGCCATTTTTAAATCGATACATTAATTACATATAAAAATTCCTTACTAATTTTGAATACAACTTAATTGCTCTGAACATTTGTGCAATTAGATTTTAATTAAAAACACTGATCAAAGGAATGTGATTTTTGATCAGTATTTTTAGACGACTTTATACAATTTTAAAACTAAAATTTAAAACAAATACGCCCGCACTGAAACTTTAAATTAAATGATATAAATTCACAAACCACGCACACACAAATATTATTTCGTGGTCTGTGACATTTATATACGGGATCTTTACATATTTATTTATAACTATAAAATACATAACTAAATTTTATTATAATTTGAAATAGACAAAACCTCACTGCGGGCGAACAGTGGTTTGAATTACCGTACATGAAAACACCTGAAACGAAGATCGGTTCTCCGATCTGTCTGTTTCAATATATACGTTTGATTCTCCATTTCCACTCACACATCTGGTTAATATAACAGTTCTAGAATATTTGAATTTGCTAGTATAGGTAGAGTTTTATTTAATCTGTCTGAAGATGATAAATCACCATATTACAATGCTAGTAATATATTCTACTTTGCTTAGAATAGCTAGTGATGTGGATATAAAAAGGTACCCAATCCTCATCATTATCTATCCTATACTAAATATAATAATTGATGATTGTGCAACAGCTTTATTATTGAATAGATGCTTAGAACATATTTAAATTAACATTATAGAATTATTGTTTGTAGATGGTTTTATCATCCTTATTTGCCTCCTATATGAAGACCATATCCTATAACCTCAACTGAGCTAAGCCATAGAATAATTACAATATAAGAATCTTTTAAATAAGTTTAAAATCAATTTCCAATTATGAATTTTATTCTATCTTGTATAGAATTGGCGCCTGGGCATTTATAGATACAATAAAGTAAATAAGTGAAGAGGACAGAGGTTACAATATATATATATATATATTATCACTATTATTACGGTAAAATAAACCTACCAATCTATTGTAAAGGAAGCACAATAACTAGAAAGTAAATGGAATTATACATAAGTAGCCAGGTAGCTGTTGTAATTACATTTGTAATATAATTTTAGGCATATATGGAAAGGATGGTTGTCTTTTATCTCATGTTTTGTTTAACATTTACTTGGACTGAGGTTAAATGATGGTATGAATTATATAATTTGTGGAAAGAAAATTGAAAAGATAATCGATTGATCTTATATCTATCAACATTTTTGTGTATTTGGAATATTTTTACTAAGAATTATTTATTCGGTTTTACTATTATTTTTCAATCAGGATTATTATATAAAAAGAACATTTTGTATTCAGTCTCAAATTCCATAAGATTTAATTAAAAAAATTTTAAATTCAATTGAACATCCTAACTCAGATTCGGACAACCTGTGATTAAAGAAACAAATTAGTACTTTATGACATTGAATATGACATACTAAAATCATGATTATGCTAACATCAACAATATTTTATACTTAAGTTTTTTCTTCTCTGGACGGTGGGGATAATGTTGTCTATTGCAGTCTCAATCTCTCAGATATAATATGCGAATCAGCACTTACCTACTAAAATGATGAGTTAAACTTTGTATAACACATGATACAAGTATGTAAATTTGAAGATGTGTAACTAGATAATAAAACTCTTGATAAAAAAATATTGTTGAAGTATCTTTTATACTAAATGCGAATTTCAGAAAATTTTTTTTCAGTGACATGTCTAATTTAAGATTAGTACTATCTCATGAGACTGACTGTTTGAAAGCGAAGTCTAATGCTGTCTTTAATCTTTCAGTAATAAAAATATAAATTTGTTAGAAAAGAAAAACGAACTTTTGAAACTTTGTATGAAGAAATATGATAGCATTGTTAGCCGAGAGATCATCGTAGCCACCTTGCAAGCAAGTAGTTGGTTGCAGGCGGTTGTGGGTTCGCCTCCCGGCCGATGCTATGACATATGGAAAAACAAATAAATGTTACTAAACTTGCAAGATATCTTGTTTAAAAATTTCTACACAAGCTGAGGACTTCTAAATATTTAAAAAACTCACTTTTGCTCCGATGATGATAATAACGGAATAGTGTAAATGACTTTTGTTTTGTTAACAGTGTTACAAGAAGTAGTCTTACGACTATTAAACAAACCATTATTTGTCATTTGAATATCTTGAATCAAAAGTGAAAGAAAAAACAGTTAAAATTATGAAATATTAAAAAGATAAGAATAAATAAAAATATAGGATAAAATTTAAAAGACAATCATTTCAACAATCCAAGAAGTAATTTCTAAGTGAGATTTATCATCGTAAGATTCAAAATAAAAAGCTTAAGATATAAAGAATTAAGTTAAATCCAAAAAGACGCTCATTGAGCGTTAAAATTAATTTCTCATCTTGAATTAGCTATTACGACAAAGGCAAAATGCTGGATTCTGCCAGCATATTATTATAAACAAAAGTTGTTATATTTTCTTTATGATAGCGCTATATATTCATAGTAGTTAGATTTAATCTGAATTTCAATTTGTTTTTGGATTTTTTTTTTCAGTGGGAAATTTTGATTCAAAGTTAAAATCATTACATTTATAATAGAACATTGGTTCTTAAAATATGATTATTTTCCTGTTATCATATCTATATAACTATAGAAGAAGATTGTCTTAGGCTCAATCTTAGATTTTTTTAAAATTTTTTAATCTTTTAGCTTAAAGCAAAAATAAATTAATTGATGAGTCCACATGCATTGGAATCTGATATCGATTTCAAATCCTCACTGAGTAAAACTAGTCCCAGTATGGAAACTAAATTGGTCTATCGTGTGAAATGTATTAATTGCTTAAGCTTATAATACGTTCTTGTTTGTAAAGATAAATAAGCTTAATTTTCTATTTTGTAAATATTTCTGATTACTAATGGCTAACACTTTACTAAAATAGATAGATAAAAAATAGTTTTTCAATTATGAAAGATTTTTCCAATATTCACTGTGTGTTTTGTTTTCAGTTATAGGTTCTAAACATTCAAGTCCTATCATTCCCATTGTAATCGTAGTAGTTGTAATCATTGTAGTGCTAATTGCTGTGGGAATTGTCGCATTTTTGTGCAAAAAATATCGCTGGGATAGACAACGTTCAAAACCTGGTTTAAAAGCTACAGAAAGTGAACCACAGACTTATTTATATTTTGGAAAAGGTAATACCTTATTGGTACCTACAGATGAACGTTTTTTTGCTTTTGATGTTCATCCAACTTTCAGTAATGAAAATGCCACTGATATAGAAAACTCACTTGTTGATATAAAACATGAATCATTATTTTATTCTACTGACTCTTTTGATAAAAAGTTTATCCTCAGTCCATCAACAGATCAAGTTATTGATAGAAAAGAATTTGTTCCACCAGAACAGATTTTATCACTCAAGGAGATAACACTATATGAATCTTCTACAGATGCAATAAAGCAGATATCACCTGAGATTCCATCAAAAAAAGAAGTATCACCAAAAGAAGAAAGAATTAGTAAGTTTCCACCTGCGCCACCAAAACAATTAAAAGAAGAAGATAAAAAAATACTGGAAAAAAAAGAAGATATCTCCAAAAGAAAGCAATCTGATTCTTCACAAAAGGAAAAAAATATAAAAAAAATAGTGCCAAAAAAAATTCGAGCTTCCAAGAAAAAAAAGCCATTGGAGTCAGAATCAAAGACAATTCCAAAAGAAGCTAACGATGAAACATTATTGGAACCAGAACTTCCAACAGAAAAATATAATCTTACAGAAGTATTTTTGAAAGATGTATCAGATAATCAAGAACAACTTTCCAAGGAAGTGTCTCTTTCAACATTGCCAATCATTGAGAGTGAAGAGAGCTCAGATAAAAATGTACCTAACAAAACAGAAAATAATTTGCTAGCAGGTGAAGAATCAGGATATGAGGGAGATTTAGATGTAGGAATACCAAAAAATTCAATAAAATCATTTATAAAACAATTACCAGATTCGATGCCAAGTGTGTTAACATCAAGTCAGGAAGAATCTTTATCTATGAATGCCTCTGAATATAGTGAAGCAATTGATTTTCCTACAGATATGGTTAAATATTTTCCTAAAACACCAGAAAATGATTCAGCACTAAGAAGAACACAATCAAATAATAAACCAGATTCTTCAAAAATTTTAAAACAAAGTAAACATAGTTGGTGAAATATAGAATGACTCCTGCTTTCAATAATGGAGCATGCAGGAATGAGTAACTATCATTTATGTGGAAGGATGTGATTTAAATAATTTTCATAAAATTTAGACAAATTTCAAATCTATATATTTGTAAATAAATCTGACAAATAATACTATGACTTAAGATTATTATTAACAGATTAATATTTAATAATCTAAAAATATTCATGAGTGATCACAAGAGTATATGCAATCACTTAAATATTTACTTTAAGAATCATTTAAATTATAATATGGCATTGATAAGCTGCTGTTATACAATATTTTGTGTGTGTGTGTATATATATCATAATAGCTGAAACAAATATATAACACTATCAATTTATAAATTTTTAATGTTATATTTTAAAATGAACAAGTATCCCTCTCTGTAACTTCTTAAATATGTCTCTATTTTGGAAAAAATCAAATTAGTTTGGAGTATATGTGGTTTTCATTTTATACCTCCCTCCTCTCTGTTTTAGTGGATCTCATATCAGTTGTAGACTAGATTAGTGGTTCTCAACATTTTATATCCAGGATCTCCTTTAAAATTTCATTTTATATCGTGTACTCCCCCTAATGTATATGTTACATGCCAATTTTATAATTGCATTTACTTTTCCAAACATATACGATATACTCACACAAAGAATACACTACAATTACTTTCCTTGCCACGAGCACAAATAACTGAACTGTATTGCTTGCCTCTTCCCAGTTAAACGTATATTTCAATTGAAATGTTGCTGGAAAACAATAAATCAGATAAATTTTGTTTATGTTTAGTAGTTTTTTGTTAATTTTTTTAATTGAACCTGATAATATTTTAATAATCATTTATAAATTGACGTTTCATTGAATGCCAACAAAATTTAACAATATAAAAGAAACAAAATGAAATAATATAAAAAAAATATTTTTTTAGTAATGTGACCCTTCCGCCTGATGATATTTAACAAAGTCTTCAATCTTAGGTTCAAATGGTGTCAACGATAATATGATGCCACCTCTCTTCACAATATCCAGATGATTATGTTGTTTGGTTAAAAGCAGGAGGACTTGACTGAACTCACATTCAATAGAAAATGCTACAATAAATAATTGTGTTTTTTCCTAAAGTTGAGGATATTGTTTTGCAATTTTTCAATTTATCCAAAAACCACTCTAGTTATTTTTAAATCTAACATGAGCTACACTATCATTTAGTTGAATAATATTTTCTTGGAGTATGATCACCACGTCAATTGTATCTACTCCAAATTGATCTATAACCCATTCTGAACCAGTTATTTTCAAAATGTCATAAAATTGTGATTTCATGACATTTCAGAATTTCTTAAAGTGATCCACATATATAATAATGCTATCATATTATATTTCTGCATTTCGAGATTCAAGTGACATAAACTGAGAAAATTCACGACATTCAATATTTATCCAAAACACTTAGTAGACTCATAAATGATTGAATAATTCCTTTTGCTATTATAAAGTTACTGTTTTCCATTGCAATTGTTTGTTAAGAATATTTAATTTTTCAAAAATATCTGATAGGTTAAATATTTCATTTTTTGAAAACTATAATTTGTTCTCGAAATTGGTTACCCTCAATAAATGAAGTAATACTGTCCTAAAGAATTATAAAACACTGGAGACAATTTACTTTGCGTAACCATATGACTTCTGTGTGCGGAACTGGTTGTTTTATATTTTCATTATTGTCTTCAAAAAACTGTAGACACAAACGATACTGAAGAGCATTTCATTTAATGCGATTAACAGTTTTTATTACAATGGACAGCGAGTCAGGCGATCTAACCTCTAACTTTTTAGCAAGTAAATGTTCTCAGTGAATTATACAGTGTATACAAAAAGTATAAGGCACAGCTTTATTTACAAGAGTAACAAAACCTTTGTACATGCCTGGCATGGCAGTAGCACCATTAGCAGCACAAACAACTATTGATATTTATTTCCATAAAATAATCACTTACTTCAACAAAGAGTGATTCACCTTTAGTATTTGTTTTCAACAAATGAACAAAAACATTTCTTTGATGAGATGATCATCACCCATAAACCTGATATAAAGCAACAAAATTTGTTGCATTGCCCCTCATCTATTTGAAGAACAAAGTGCTTAATTTTTAATTCAGCAATTAATTGCTCCTCCACATTAATTGCTATTTCTTTGATACACCTTGATCAGATGAATTACTTAATGGAAACATTTTGATTTTATATGCACTTTGGCCCAGAGCAGTGGAAAAGTACAACCAAATCAACGTACATAAATACTGTTTCTTCTATTGTGTGGAGTTTTTCTGTTTTTGCAATCAACTTTGATATTTTCTATGACACAACTAAACATTTATTGAATTAATTTGCCTTTTCAATAAACATTTGTTTTATCATCGGTATCATCTGAAATTCGTCACACAGTTTTTTTAAAATATTCCAATAATTTCTTATTATTATCAGGATGTTTTGTTTCTGAGTGTCATAGTAACTTAAGATGGTCCCATGTTATCATTTGTTATTGTATTTTTACATTTGTTAATGTATTTTTACATATTAAGCACATTGGAATTGGGTTATCTTGCACTAATGGGATAAAACTATAAGATATTCCATGGAATACTGTCGGCAATTTAATTTGCTGGAGTAACCATCGTTCTCCTAATATATTATAATTTTAATTATGAAAAAAAATATACAAAAAATATTTAAAATATTACAATTTTATTCACAGCACAATGTATATGATTAATTTTCTCCTCTGAAAAATAAAATACAAATTTATGACAATGTTCTCATAACAGTCAAAAACTATGTTTTTTAAAATATTTAGAAACTATATATTTAAGCAGGAAAAAACATAAAAATATATTTATAAAATTGATTATTTATTTCAAATCACAAGAATGTGTGAGAGAGAAAAATGTTTCAAATTGTATTTGTCTATACATATTAGATTTTAAATGACATTACTAATTTCATTAAATATTTTAATAAGAATAATAATCATTGATATGATGAATTATAGATATTGCTAATTTTTGGTTATATATGAATTTTAAATTTTTTTTCATTATTAATATTTGAAAAGTGGTCCAATTTATATGCATTTTATTTTGAAAGATATTATAAAATAAATATCAACATTTGAAAATTTAAAAATATATAATTTATTATAATAAAATTTATTAATAATTTTAATATAGCTTGCTTAGAAAGCCATATCACTCCCCATTTTGAATATATTTTCCCATGATTTCCTCAAAATTTTCTATGACCCCAGGGCTCCCATTAAGAACTGCTGGTCAAGCTGACTGTAAATTTAAGTCTTATTTTGCAAAAATGTACAACTCTTTTCCTATGTTGTAAGACAAGTATAATAAAACTTATTATAACTAATGGCAATAATAAGAAGCAAATTTATTTAATTACAATAACTGTTTATAGGAAGACATACAACTAACTAATTATAAAAAACCTGTCAAGTGAATCCAGTTATTTTATTTCCTTATTTTTGGGTAATTTTATGGCTATATTTTTTTATATACACAATTTAATGTTTATAGGATATATATAATGTAATGTTTAGAATTGTACATCCACAAAACAAAATCTAGAGTTTTGGAAAATTACCCCAAGGCTGATCTAGATGAGGGATTGAAACCTCAAATCAGATCACACCTCAGTTCCTCCACCAATACACCATGGCATATTATGCTATGAATGACATATATGGGGCTGCACTCAGAGTTTCTTAATTCATGTGCTGGCAATAATAAAGAGTGGAGAAAGAGCCTCAGGGAATATGAACTAAATTACTAATAATTTAACTAAACACACACCTCTATGGCTGGCTAGACAATGCATATATCAATAATTAATGCTAGTATTAAAAGATTTAACTAAGATTTGGGATGGATTACAAATGATATGCAACACATTGTTATAATTTAATATATTTTAATTATTAAATATAGATTATATAAACATGAGTGCATTGAATGACACACACACAGGTGTAACAATGATGAGCAAGTTTGAGAACAGAATCTCTGATGCACCATAAGTTAAAAGAGTTTTTTTTACAAATTTAATAATCTATGGTCTAGTTGTGCCTTAATTTTATTATGCCCTCCCTATTAGGTTTATGACAGTTAAGTCAGTGCAAGAATGATGATTTATCATGATAACATTTAATAAAAGATCATTTAATAATACTTCATGAGGTGCAATAGGCTCTATGCAGATTATATATGTACAAAATCAGTCTACATAATCAGATCAATGCAGAAATATTATTCCATTATGGAGGATAAACTGGAATTTTGTAGTATGACTTCAGAGAATACAGCATTATATATATATATATTACTAGAGATGTGTGCAATTTGAAGGTGTAGTTACTCATGGGATTCAGTACCAAATACTCGGTTTCTGTGGACCATATGTCTTGCTGTGAATAAATTGAATATATAGTTCAGTGATTGGAGCAGCTCATAAAACAATCTGGACCCTTATGTTCCAGTTTTAAAGAAGAGCTGTCTGAACTAAGTGAGGGATGGCCATTAAAAGAAGAAGCCCATTTATATAAGAATCATACAGAAAAGTGTAAATGCACATATGTGCTTCCTAAAAAGACACATTCGCCACTCTAGACATAATAATATTAACTAATAACTTAAGATATGTGGAATTCTCTAGTTTTGTTCCACAAAACTACCATATGCCTGTTCATAATTAGCATCCTTGAAACATGCTAAAAAGGGATACTTAAAGTAATATAATTTATTAACAAATCTGCATAGTTTATACTATATCTCAAAAGAGGGCTAAAGCATATCTGTGACTTAAACAATACATATACTATGCTCTATAACTCATTCTTACATTTATTAATTTGCAAACTTAATTCTAACAGCAATAATAATAATAATAAGCTAAACATAATAGCTTAACAAATATATTTAGGTTTTCAGAGTGAAGATTTATGTGTGTTTGTGCTAAAGAATGAAATTAATGAATTATGAGTGAGCCTCTAATCATCTCTCCCTCCAATTTTATTCATAGAATCAATTCCCATTCTGAACTGGGCATAGCATAAATTATAAAATAAACATAGATTAGCAAGTAATAAAATAATAACTGAATAAGTTATTATTTAACAAGCATTTAGAGTTTTAGATTTTAATTTAATAAATAGGCAAGTTTACAGATGTTATTTTATCAGAATTTTAAACTATAATTTACGGATTTAAATCAGTTTTAATTATTAGAATACTATTACAGTTTAGAAGTTTGTGGTGCACCTTATAGATTAGTAGCTAGCTTACTTTTAGATAATTTATTAGAATTATTTGTAAAGAGCTCTTCAGGAAAAATTGTTACTGTATCTTCTTTGATAAGGCTTATCTGAGGCTGTAGCACCATCATCTTTGGCTTGGCTGATCCTTTTCTGATATCTTTTTGGCAGTCACCTAGCCTCCCATTCTTCCATCTCCACAGACAGTCTCTTGAAAGGGGAGCTGACAAATGGTATGGCCTTAACCACCAATCTTCATTTTCTAGTCAATCATAACAACTGGCAGCAATTACTATATCAAATTTTAAATAAGTGAACCCCCTATTTAAAATTTAAGGTTATTTATGCAAGAAAAATCAGTAACTTGAGTGCCCTGTTTACAACATTCTACAAAATTTTCATCAATAATTTAAAATCTATAAAAATGAAACCTTTGGTCATTTCTTTGTTAAAACAATGATGGTTCACTGGGACACAATTTGTTCTTAGTTTTATTTTTAAAGCATATTTAAAATTTTGATTTCATGTTTTATTAATTGCTTACAGATGGTCTTCTAAAAATTTACAATCTTTTTATAAAACAGATAATTTTTTTTAAAAGAGTTTGTCTGTAAACATTTTAGTATATATGTGTGGAAGACTATCACAGGAATTGAAGTAAATATACCAATGCATTTAAATAAAGAGTTTTTACCTGAGAATAATTAAAAATTTAAATTAACTTAAAAGAGTTGTAATGCTTTTTAAATCTATTGCATTATGGCTTCTTTCGCATATATGTTTAGGTGGTTACACATATATGACAAGGTTCACACAAATTAAATTTAATTATACCATTTTATTAATTTTAAATTCATAATTGTGAATACATTATATGCATACAAACATTAATGTGACTATTAGATGTAAACACATATACCAATACATGCACACACACATAAATATATGCGATTACATCTCAAAATAAATTATTGTAAGGTTATATACATGGACTGGAAAGGTTCAAACTGGGGGAAAAGGTACTAATATGGAACATAGTAGGTGAAATGGAATGATGGCTAAATATTACCATTTCAATATATATATATATATTGCACCCTTCCTTTTTTGCTATAACGAGATTCACCAAATAGCTAATGTTGGAAACTTTCTGGCTAAACTGTTTACTACTACACCTCAATCACTGGTCAAATTACCAAAACAATACTTATTAAAGCAAAACTTAATCTAGTTTAGAATGCATTTTTAAAATATTATATCTAATAAAATTAATGCTTCAATATTTTATCTCATTTAAATAATAAACTAAGAAAGTTCAAAAATACATAAATTAAATTATAAAGATTAAATCAGATTCCCATCTCATTTACTATAATAATTTAAACTAGGACTACTTTATTAATTACTATTAAAATATGGTTTGATTAAAATACTAATAAAAGAGGACATTTAGCAAGATAAACTGTTGGTTAAACATTAATGATGTATCCTGAAAGATATA
The DNA here is from genome assembly GCA_028023455.1 of Epiperipatus broadwayi. Taxonomy (NCBI): domain Eukaryota; kingdom Metazoa; phylum Onychophora; class Udeonychophora; order Euonychophora; family Peripatidae; genus Epiperipatus; species Epiperipatus broadwayi. Next base: position 8,170,301 of record JAQFVV010006234.1, read on the forward strand.
ATCTCAATGGGATAAGAATACTACTCATATGTAATTTATAAAAACTACCTTGTAATATTCTCATGGTCATAACACACAAAATAATACTAATTAAAAATTTATAAAATTAATCATGAAACATTAAAGCAATTTTTATCTTTCACAAAAGATAATATTTAAATTTAACATTAACTAAAATTCCTATCCATTATCATTTCATCTAATTCTCATAATTATTCAACATCTCAGGATTATCTCCTACTAATAATGATAAACAAATTAATATGATGTAGCTAAATATAATGGAGGATTTTAAGTATATTCAACTACTCTTCCAAAAACAATAACAAACAACTAGAATATTTTCAAGATTCTTAAAATAATACATTTACTTAACTACTACTTTTCAGTAAACATAAATAAGTTTATAAATTTTATAAAAAAACCATCATATAGAATAGTTTAAACCAGTTCTAAAACATTTTATGTGATATTATGCTATATTTTTTTTATTATTATGTGGTATTTACAGAAATCTTATATTCTTAATCCAATTGCAATATTAGATAATTTTTAAAATTAATCTTCATAATTAGCAATACTAAGATCTTCTAAAATTATAATGATAATTATAATTATACATTCTTATTAGTCATGTGGACACATCAAACAAAGAAACTCTTGAGACAGTATGAATTCCAAAATATAAACAAGTTTATTATTTATCATCATACTTAAATTTACAAAAATATATAAATGTATAAAATATTAAATATTTACAAAATAGCACAAAAATTAAGAAAATGAAAATATTTATGTAAGAAATACTATGAAAATAATAAAATATTAAATAGCCTGCATTCTGACTATTTGCTGTATAAAATTATATAAGATATTGTACATTGTAATAGTAATACTATTATCATCTTTTATCCATGCAATAGTGATATTCTATCATCACTAATCATACTTAAATAAAATAACAATAGTAATGAATATAATTTATTTACATTACCATTTGTAACTAATAGTATACTTCATATTTCCAAAAAAAAAATTATGATTATAGTAATGCCCATCAGTACTATAAATTTAAACTAACGTTAATATTCATTAAAAACTTAACATATAAAATTATCCATAAGATATTTATTTTGTGTATATACCAACTAAGTTATTTATCTTTATCTTCCCAGATATATTTTAACATTCTAATATAAAAGTACATAAAAAAAATATAGTTAGTGAAATAACTACCTTCATAATTTTGTAAGTTACTTGCTGTAAAATATTTAAAATAACCCTATAACTTTAATTTTTGTTACGTTCACTTTACAAATAAAATAATCAGATCATATTAAATAATAATATATTGCTTGTGTATGCTATATTTATTTATTTCAATATCTATCACCATAATAGAATTCAGATATTGCATTCAATCATCTCTCTCAAGCAAAAATATGAATTTATTATTTGAGTTTAATGATCTTCATTATAAATATATTTAGAAATATCAAATTATTCCTTTTATCTTTATCCACAAAAAATAAATAAATATCATTTGTGATAAAATTTTTCTTTCTTCTTCCATTCTCAACTACTAACAACCTATTATTATGACTAACTTTAAACTATACCATTAATGACGTAATATTCAGTGGTGATCAATAATGATTACAATGAAAGATATGAATACAGCTATAATTCAAAATAATATGAAATATCATGGTTACTATTCTTGAAGTCACATTTTTATGTACCTTAAATTCAGCTCATGGCTTCTCTCTAACCTCTTACTAAACTATGAAAAGAATAAAACTGACATATACTAAATATACAAAACTTTGTTACCAACAATATAATATTTCTCCTCAATATCCCTAGTACCCAGGATTTCATTTCACAACTAATTTCCCAGACCACCATTCTTCATCTTCTACATTCTGAATACTTCTCTTGACATCACAAAAAATTCTAACAACTTTACATAAAATAATCTCCAAACTACATTTCAAAGTAAATATCTAATATTAAAATCAAGAATATTCAAAAGGATTGTATACACAAATTATTTCATAAAATCCATTTTTATCACACACTCATTCAATTATTCTATAATACTAAATAATTCACAGATCAGCATTTTCATTTATTGTATCTAAAGAGATTCTGTCTAAAATGATATCTTGATAAATCATAATTATATTTAATTATATGCATATTTAAGCATTCATCAAAATTATTTAAATACCTTTAGATACCACACACAGTATTTTCTATCTTCAAATTACATTCAGGAAACAATTAACATCTTAATAATATAAATATGATACTATCTGATTTCAGAAATCAAGAAATATGATAAGCAAACAAAATATATATGAATATAAATTATCTTTATCCCAAAATTATCAGATTAAATATGGCTAACTTCCTCTAGTTATAGGCAATTTTATATTTACCTTTCAAAAAATTTAAATTTTTTTCTATTACCAATTATTTTACTTTATTTCATTTAAATTATTTAAATTTTAAAATATTAATCTTATTTCTACCAAATATATTAATTTACATATTATTTCTAAAAATATTAATATTAAAAAGTAGAAAAATAAAATTTATAGCTACATAAATTCTTCCTTTATTTCTATCATCCAGCTCTGTTGACAAAAAGGGACAGGTTGCACTGCTTCTATTGACTATGAAAACAAATTTTTTTCAGCAAAGACCTTTCTTTCCTCTGCACAAATTCCATAATATAAAAAAGTAAATCATCAAAAATTCCTTCAAAATTCTCTCCATCTATATTTGATAAAAAGTTTGACTAAGCTTTTTTCTTCATCACTTCAAGGAGAACAGATATTTCAATGGAAAACATCTATTAAAACAATTTTTATACTAAGCAGTAATTTTTCCATTCAAACATTTTTTTGTGTTGGTCCAGACTTTGGTAAAAAGTATTACAAGATTAATATCTCTTCAGGCAGCACATGCATACTTTATAAAATCATAACAATAATTATTTGATTTGTTTTTATTAAATAATTTTCATGTAACTTTTTTTCCATGTATATTCATGAATAATTTGTAATATAAAAGTTTTTTTATAATTTCTAGCATTTTTTTGCTTTTTAAACATTTGCACATTTATTAATTAATTTCTTGCAATATTTTGTAGTTGTTTCACTCAGATAATAATATTTTTGAAACTTTAAGAATTTTAAAATACAATTAAAAGTCTATTTCCTCTTTAAACACATCAATCTTGCAATGAAAACTTTAGGAAAACACCATTTCTCTTTTCTTTCCATGAATAATTTTTAAAAAAATTAATACTCATTCAGGTTATTTTTCTTTTCTCAAGAGATTAATAGCAAAGTATTGTCACTAATGCATTCACAGATAATATAAAAATATATGCAAAATTTATAAAGTTCCATCACACACATTTATTTTACTTGCATAATATAAAACTTTCATTCCTTCTTTTATTCCTTTTAAGAAATAATAATTATTGAAATAGCTTTTGGTAATTCTCCTCAAAATAATAATGATACATAAATTCATTGAAAGATTATATTTATGAGGATTCATCATAATTCCTAAATATAAATGTCTATTCATTTATCTTGTGCAGATAAAATGAAATAGAAAGTTGTTGTGAATCTTTATTAGGTTATTCTTGCTGATATGGTTGTAATATTTATAATGTCTTCTTCACATTAGACAAGTGAATAGATAACAAGTATCGATCTCCATCAATTTATCATGGTTTCATTAATCTTGATATTAAATTTACTGACAGGAAATTAAGTCATTTACCCAACTATGGGATATACCACACTAAATTATTTAAAATTATACTTTTAACATTACTAATAAAATAAAATAAAATTTTTATAAAAAATTAAATTTTACTTGACTAATTTGATTAAAAAAATAAAATAAATTTAAACATAGACTTAAACTTCAAAACCGACTATACTGATAAAACAGCTTAGATGTGGTATGTTGGACTTTTTCCATCATCTATGAGTGAATGCTGAATGTATAGAAAATTTTAAACATTTAAACTTTCTAATTACAAACAAATAGACAACACAGATTAATAATAGAAACAGCTTGTCTATTTGTGTGTTATTACTAACAAGTTGTTTGTATTTGGAAAGTTTAAATCAAGATTAAAATTTTCTATACATTCAATATTCATTCACAAATGATGAAAATAGTCCAACACATCCTATCTAATAATATACCATCATCACAAATCTTCAGACAAATGACTAAACACCTATATTTATACTTTTTTATCTAGATATATCATTGAATGATCACATATATTCCTACACACTAATTTACATACAGATTACATCACTGTCTACAATTTATTTTTTACAATAATCTAATTTAATTACATTTATATTTAATACTTTTATTTAATATTTTATAAGTGTTATATATTTATTTGAACATTATAAACATTTTAATAACCTTAATAATAATTTTTGAATATAAAATATCAATTAAACATTATAATAAAATTTATTATGATACTTTTTGCAACATTTGATGTACCTAATTTTTATAAACAAGGAACTAAAAATTAATGTTTTAGACAAAACATGTAAGCTCAAGGACAAACATACACAATTTAAAGACATTTTACAATATTTTAGACCACTCTAAAATAATTTCAATAATAATTATTTAAAATAATATCTTAAATAAAAAAATTATTTAAAATATATTAAAAAATATATATAATATTAAATATTGTAGTTAACCTACTGTTTTAACATTTATATATATTTTAAATGTAATAAACATTAATTCATTTTATTTTTCAAATAATAAACTATATCCTATTTTTTATCCCAAAATTATATTTATTTAACTTTAAAATAGTTTGAATAGCTTTATTTTCCCTTTATCTAAAAGGTTTAAGCTTATTTTACACACCAAAATTAATACAAAATATTATTGACTAATATAAATTTTAAATGTTTTCAAACTAGCTATTTTAAATACTTCTAAAATTACTGTGACAAATGGCATGGTCACAATACATATATAACAATGGCATATCTTAAAAATTGTATACAATCCTGATTGTAGTGGTAATGTTACAAAACCACATATAGCCATTGTAAAAATATATAGTATATTTAGAAATATAATAGGATTCTTTGGCAATAAGTTTTAGCTGGTTATACCCAGTCAACAAATTACAGCAGGTCATTCACATTGAAACTGTGACATTTAGAAATAATATGTCTCTGACCATACTTAGACAAAAATGAAATCTTGAAACAAATTTTAGCTCAATATTTTCTTAATTGTATGGGTGGTAAGTAAAATACAAATATGTATATATGTGAAAATTTGAACCTATAACAAGTTCTTTCAATTTTTATTATCAATGAAATTTACACTGGCAATTTTAATAATTCTTACAAACTTGAAGATCTAAACATTGAAATATAATCATATGTTTCAGTCATAAATGTATATATAATTCTAGCTGCTATGTAACTAGAAAAAAATTAATACAAATTAAATTGAAATGTGTGTGTTGTGATGGGCTAGCTAAATGTGCTTTCTGGATATTGAAAAATAGTCTGATCATTATTGTTATGTATTGTTAATCCAATTTGTATAATGGCTATATAGTTTATAGCTATTTGCATGAAAAAAATGTTAACATAAATGTAATGTCGGGTGACAAATTATATAATAAATAATAAGTGAAAATGTAAATTTAAAAAACTGAAAACACAATATTATAAAAAAAATATATGACTATTCTTTTGTGTGTTATTCAAGTAATATAATTAAGATAATAATAAGTGTTTATTATTTTTATGTTAATTTTAAGACGGAGTGTGTTTTCTAAAAGTAAATTAAACATATACAACAAAATTTATGCAGAATTATGGTAACATCAGTAGTTTGTATTTTTGACATTCCAGTAATTTATAACTTTCTAAATTTACAATCACCAATCCTGTACAGTGTTATTTATGCTAATAAAGATAATTCATTACAGATTTTCTCTGATGAAATGTTTGATATGTTTTTAGAGATTAATTATAAACCAATAAACAACCAAAGTATTTTGTCCATAAAATAATAATTTCTAAAATATGTATTATACCTATAAAGATAAGCATTTACTCACAGCATCTTTCCCATATCAATTGATATTCATTTACTTTTATCTCATTAACCTTTATATATTTCTCAATTACTTATTTCAACAGTTGTAACAATGTATGGAGTTGTGTGAGGCAAAGTTTTTACTTCTATGAATTTCTCAAGAGGATTAATTTAATTTTTTTTATAATCCTTAGTTATCTCCTTTTAAAAATTCTGTAATTATAGCATGACATTTTAATAAATATATTTTGCTAATTTTTAGGTAGACATAGATTGCACTTAAAAACAAATACACAGAATATTTATTAAATAAACTCAAACATATATATATTGTACAAGTTTGAAATCCCCAAGTGGTCTTATACAGCTAGACCCATATACGCACCAAGCATGAAGTGACATATGTTACAAAATGGGAAATCGAAAACAATTCTCCAAAAATATTGTTGATTAAATATAAATCTCTAAAGAATTATTAGAGGAAGTAGATTGAACCTAAAATTAGGTCAATCAAAGCCTTCCATGTTAAATTATTTCACAATTGTCCGATTAACTATACGTTGACCATTTGGAGTCTTTACACACCTTTAAGAGCACCGAAATGTTTTACTTCAGCCTCTAGCGCCACTCCCGTTCAAGAAGATATTGTTTATTTTCCTTTTCTCTCCTGAGAGAGTGTGCAAAATATGACTGGTCATTATCGAATATTAATAATTCAAGAAGTTCGGACTGGAATAAAGGAAACAATCCAACTCCCCGGTAAGTTACCCCTATCTAGCTCATTATATGTGTTCTTTAAATCTCAGGTTACTAAGTGGGTTAGCATTTTGATTAAATAACTACAATCCATCCTATCTGCTAACGAATCAATAAATACTTCAAAACCAAGTAAAGGAAACTGTAAATGATTTAACTATGAAATTTATTATTCTTAGATTATTATATATTTCCCTCCACCAATTATATATAAAAACAAAAATAATTTAATCCAGTTCATATCTCAAATAACGAAAATATAATATTAATGAGATAACACAGGAGTAAATTGAAAATTCATTTACAGAAACAAATGCATATATATATAACAAAAAATATTTAAAGGATTGCACAATGGGTGTGATCTATATCCCTTTCCCCACTTTAAAGTAATAATTCAAAAATCAAATGTATGCAGCAAATATCATATGTAAAAAAGAACAATTTAAATACACAGGTCAATCTTGATACTATATGAGTAAATAAAAAGTAATAATTATTTATATATCTAACAAAAACTTTTAATATTATACAAAAATAGAGAAGATAAATGAAATAGAAAAAAGAAATATATACACTCATCTGAACTTGTTCTTTCATTAAGTTCAACTTTCATGGACCACACGGCTACTTAACAGAGCAGATTGGGCTTCCTTTCACCAATACACATATGAGTCTTTTTTCCATCAGGGTCTGCTGTTTCTCCTATGGCATTTTCGGGCTTGATAGATGAACAGGTGGTGCACTGCAGCTAGAGGTCTACTCCATGATAGTGTAGTAAACTGGAACAAACAATAAGGCCATCTCCTTGATTATAGGTCGGTGAATATAATTTTCACGTAGATATATATATATATCTCTTTCACGTTAGAATATATTATACACCTCGGCTATACGAATACTTGCCTGTGACTAAAGATTATGCTCGGCACGTAGGTCAAATATGAATATTCTTTTTTTTTTTTATTAAATGGATAGGGGATTCATACTGTTGATAACTTTTCTAAAATCCATTTAATGATCCTCCCATGTTCAAATGGCTAATTTCAAATTTCCTTTCTTCTTTCTATTCTTTAGACCAGCCAGATACAACTATAATTTTTAGCAAACAAATATCATTTCTCCTTTCTTTCTGCTTTGTTATTTTCCACAAGCATATACCATTCCATTGTTTAGACACGCTGGAGCCAACTCTTATTTTAGCAAACATAAATCGTCCTATTTCTGGGACAAGCTGGAAACAAAGTTTTTATTTTCTTAAACATCTGCCATCTGACTGCTTTGGCAAGCTAAGAACAACTGAACTCAATGCCCCAAGTAAGTAGCACATATAGCCCAATTAGTACAATTGTAATACCCCCCTTACAAACTATTTCATCAGTCAATAATAAAACTATACTTTTATATTAATTTACCCACATTCTTTCACTTTTTATGTATTAAAGTACGATTTCTCTAATACTGGAATTTGTATAGCTTCCATATTGATTAATTACACCACCCATTGTGTTTACATTCTTTTTAGATAAAATCGACTTTTTGATTTTATCTTTATCCACGATCAACCAGAACAAATTTCTTTTAATACAAAACATTTTTCTTTTGCTAAAAGTAGATTACAATTGACAAAAGGTTTTTTCTTTTTTTTGATAAATTAATATTAATTACCAACCATCTTATTCTAATAAATATAAAATTTAAATTCTAATAAGTACAAAATTCAAATTCTATTTAAACAATTTTTAGGAAAAAAAAAAAAAATACATTTCTATATACGTGTATCGGAACATTTACAAGTGGTAATAAACTTAAATACAAAAAAACTGTTCCACATGTAAACAAATGTTACAAGCTTAGTTTTCCCTTTATGATATAGATTTGCTGTGCGAATAAAATTATTAACACATATACTGCATACACTTGTACTGTGGGTATAATAGGAATATAATATAGACCAAACCCATTTATTTATGTACTATATATAAGTACCTCCAAATACACATCTAAATTATGATTTAATAGATCTGTTAAAAATTACAATTTTAATATGATGCATTTTAGCTGTGCTGAATCTTCAGCAACAGCCATTTTGTGCATGGCCATTATACATGGTCTGGCACAATACCCCCGTCCCTGATGAGACTGTTAAAAAGGAAATCATTCTTTTTAATGGTCTTATTTAATTATTTATTCTCTTATCTAATTATTTACATTTTAAATTAAACATTTATATGTTATGAGTATTAACATGAAAGTTATGCCAATTTTGAATTAATCGCTATCTTCCCATAGGGTTTTAAAGACCGAGCATTATATGTGCCCTTAATCCCTTGTTCTGTTCTCACCCAGAAAGCATTATCCCCGCAGCAATCTACAATTTCAAAAGGGCCTTCATAGAGATTACAAAATTTTTTAAATTTGAACTTCCCTGGATCACTAACATGGGGTGTCCTAACCTGACTTTATCCCTATTTGGAATCTATACTTAGGGGTTCCCTTCCATTTTTTACGCCTAGTGCTCATTCATTGCATTTAGGCCTTAGCTTGTCTTTTATCGAGATCCTGGTTGATGGCTCCCTCTTGGCTCCCTGGAAGATTAGTTTTAAACAGTTTTGGAAGGTGTTTTCCAAAGTGTAATCGCATGGGAGTAAACCCAGTGGATTCATTTAGAGACCAGTTAATATAATTTAGTGTCTGAGGTAATTGTTTAACCCACCCCCTATGGTTTGTTGGCAAATAGGTACGGAAGAGTCTACCCAATTCCCGCATGACTCGTTCACAGGGTTACTCTGGGGATTTCGGATTGATGTTAACAGGTTCTTGATATCTCATTTGGAGACCCATCGGTTCCATTCTTCAGACACAAAAGGGGTTCCATGATCTGAGAGTATTGCCTTTGGCTTCCCCACTTTTGGAAAATGTAAAGCATCTAATACCTTAGTAACTTCTCGAGTGGTGGTGCGTGACAAAGGGTAAGTGGCCACCCATTTTGAAAACAAATCATATGTAAGAAGTAGGTATTTCTTTTTGTTGAATGGTGGCAAGGGGCCATAAAAATCTATAGCCATAATTTCATTTGGGTGATCAGGTATGATTGATTTCATCGGGCTGATGTATGTTTGATTTTGTGGTTTCGTACGCTGACATACTTCACATTGATTTAGTACAGTGATAATATCCTGGTGCATCACTGGCCAGTAAAACCAATCTCTTAAGCAATACCCGGTTTTTGGTGTTACATAATGGCCATACAACTGATGCATGTAACTGATGAGGGACCGTCTCATTTTTGGAGGTATCATCGCCTTCCATTCATCCTTGCCTTTTTTGAGTTGATAATATAACACTCCTCCTTCAACTTTATATCTGTCCCTTATCTCTTTTGAAACAGTTCTTCCAGATTTCTCCTGGAATTCTGTCCAAATGTGATTTAGATAGCTGTCTTCTTGTTGCCTCTTAGCTAGTTGGCTTAATTCTTTTTCTATATCTTCATCTTTTCCCTTTATCATGGTACTTGCTATGTATGCTTGCTCCAGACTGAGGTGTTTAGGGGTTTGTGCAGGGACAGGATGATGACTGAGGATGTCTGCAACCATGTTTTCTGCCCCTTTGCAATATCTCATGGTGTAGTTAAATTCCTGAAGGAATAAACTCCACCGGACCAACCTGCTATTAGTAAGATAGCTGTGGTTTAGAAACTCAAGACTTTTATGGTCAGTTATCACCACCACTTGAGAGCCTAACAACATGGGGTGAAACTTCTGGAAAGCCCATACAATGGCAAGGGCCTCCTTTTCAGTGACAGTATAATTAAGTTCTGGTCCCTTTAGTAAGTGGCTTATAAAATATAATACCCCTGTTCATCCATCAGGTTGAATTTGGGACAGAGTGACCCCAAGCCCATATCCGCTACTATCGGTCTGGAGTATGAACGGCTTATCATAATCAGGATAATCCAACACCACCTGTTTTAAAAAACTTTGCTTTACTCAGTTAAAAGCTTCTTCGTGTTCAGTGGTCCATTTCCATCGGACCTCTTCTGATCAATCTGAGAAATGGTTCCATTTGGCCAGTGAAATTCTCACAAAATCTGTTATAAAAGTTACAGAGTCCCAAAAATGACCGTATATGTTTCTTTGTCTGAGGTCAAGGGAAATCTGCAATCGCTGTTATTTTATCTGGATGAGGCTCGACTCCTGACTGGCCTACCAAATGACCCAAAAATTTGATTTCATCGGAAGCCACTTTACTCTTCTTTAAATTTATCTTGATATCTTTTTCTTTACATTCCCTAAAAAACTGTTCCAACTGCTGGAGATGCTCTTCCATAGATGCAGATGCTATAACTACATCATCTACATACATGGTAAGAATTTTCTTGATATCAGATGATAGGACATGATCTAGGCACTGCAGCAACCCAGCACCACTGTTGATCAGTCCAAAGGGCATATGATTAAACTTGTATGAATATCCCCCATACCTGAAGGCAGTATACTGGTGATCATTCAGGTGGAGTTCTATCTGCCAGTAACTGGAAGTTAAATCGAATGTAGAGAATATTCTTTTCCCTTTAAATTTTCCTAGTAACTCTTGTATCGGAGGTGGGATTGTACAGTCTGGTATAGTCACCTTATTGAGCTGACGGGCATCCAAACACAACCTTACTGACCCATCTTTTTTTCTAACCACCACCAAAGGGTTGCAATAAGGAGACGAACATTTACTAATTATGCCCCCATTCAACATCTGCTCTAACTGTTTCTCCACTTTTTTAAATTGATTTGGGACTGGGTATGACCGTGCTTGAAAAGGTTCCCCTGGCTTCAGTTTGATCCTCTGTTGATATCCTCTGATCTTCCCTGGACTGTCCAAAAAAATTTCATGATACTCTTGGAATATCTCTTGGAGTTTTTTGCTGTCCCCATTAGATGCTGTCTTCACCTCACTCGTTTTTTCTTGCATCAAATCTAAAATAGATTGATTTATACAACAAGTTTTCCCAAAGTTAGGCAACTGAGGTGGCAAGAATTTAATATCACCTCCCTGGTAGCTCATTATTTCCTTTTTATAATTTACAATGCACTGGTTCTTATACAAGAAATCTGACCCTAATATGACCTCATGAATTAGACTACCCATAATTAAAAATACATGATAAACTGTCCTCCCACTTATAAGTAATTCTAACCATATTTGCTTAGGTATAAGGTTTGCTTTTCAGTTATTTGCAAGGGTGATTTGTGTTGCCTTTAAAGGTAAGGTCTCTATTTGTGAGTTTACTGATAAAATTCTCTGGTATAATTCCTCAGATATCACTGATATCTGGCTACCAGAGTCTAACATTGCAATGACCCCAATTCCCTCAATTTCTAAAGGTATTTTTGGACAACTCTGCAGTGCATATTCTGGTACTTTATCTTCCCAAGAACAGACCAAATTTGACATTTCCTTTTTGATGAGGTGTTTACATGGCCCACTCTTTACATTCCAATGCTGGGCTGTACCTTTACTATTTTCTTGCATCTCTTCTACCACTCCATCTTGCTCTCTCTCATCTATGGGGTCTAGTAAGTAAGCTACTTGTTCAACTGATTTTGCTCCAGTCAGTATTAGCATCTGTGCAACATGAGAAGGCAAATTATGTTGGATAATCCTAATGATTCAGTCCTCCAACATATTACATGCGTTTAAAGTCCGCAGTCTTGTTACTTGCCTGCGGAAAAACTGTGAGAAATTTTCATTTATACCATTTTCATATTTCTCCTGCATAATTTGATACAGGATGGTCTCTTGACACTCTGTGCTCCAGAAATCTTTAATAATCCTGCCCTTATATTGATTGAAGGTTGGAGGGTAGTGAAATAAAGAGTCCCACCAAGCTAATGCATCTCCATTAAGATGAGCGCTGGCAATAGCCAATTTACTGATTTCATTAACTTTATTTATATGAAAGTAATTCTCCAGACTTCTTATATGAGCCACTGGAGCCTCCCCTGTTTTTCCTTCGAATATATGGATTTTTAAAAATTGGTTTATATTTGGTTGTGGCAGCTGATCACTTCTATCGGTCTTTTCTACAGAAACATCAAGATTATCTCCACTATTCGTAATATGGTTGTCTAGTTCCTTTTTTTCTGTGTTCTGCTTAATTGACTGTCTATCTATTTTATTTGCTTCTATGTCATCCCCCTTATTTTGATTAGATTTATCATGTTTCATTTCCAATTTTTGAAATTTTAACTCTATTTCCTCATAACACTTCACTTGGTGCATCCTCTATTTTCTGAATGATCTCTTTCTCTTGTTTAGCCTTCTCTGTTCTCCATTTTTCTAATTCTTCTGACATTTTAGTCACTTCATTTTTCACAAGGTTTGCAAATTCTTCCATCATTTCTTTTTTCTGCTCTCGTAAGCATTTATCGGTTTAATTTGTTTAACTTTTTAAAAGTCAAAGTATTCTATCTTTACACTAACGTTTATTAACTCAATTCCAAAAAACTATTTTATTTAATTTCGTATAATAAATATGCAGTACACCATGCCTTACATTATCCCCTACTAATCGCCCTTTCCTTCAAGAACATTTCCCTGATTTCTATAAACAATTTGCTCTCACGTGTAATAATATAAAAAAAAATTTCAAATGCCCCATTCTACTTATATGCCCTAACAATGACAGAATTATTCCTCTAACTTCTGTTAATACATTTATTTTGTTCACGATAATAAACTCTTGCTCGAAAAAAAATCTTTTAACTAAATAATTAAAACCATATATTATTTACACAATGCCCTCTTTTTTACTTTTACTTAAACTTAGTTCTTCAGTAGGTTTTAATATAATGGAAATAATATAAGATTTTTTTTGCTAAACATTACTTTTATATTTACGTTACTTTTCTTTTATTAAGAAAAGAAAATCAATAGATTTTTGTAAATGCTATAATATTGGTTTGTGACTATCACGTGTGGCTATTTACAGTTTCTCTATTATTTTATTTTTTTACTCTAAACTTCCGTTCATTTATTTATTTTGGTCCACGCTAAAAAATTTTATTTCAAACATTCTTTTAACTAATTATTAAAATCCTATCTCCTTTACAAACGTCCTTTTCTTAACTTATCCCTCCTAAATTGGTTTTGAAACCACGAAAATATAGTATAGATTTCCGCTAATACTATCTTTTTTAATCTTAATCTAGTTCATCCTTAACATGTTGGGCACCATTTTTCTGTACCGGTTCGAAATCCACAAGTGGTCTTATACAGCTAGACCCATATATGCACCGAGCATGAAGTGACGTATGTTACAAAATGGGAAATCGATAACAATTCTCCGAAAATATTGTTGATTAAATATAAATAAATATCTCTAAAGAATTATTAGAGGAAGTAGATTGAACCTAAAATTAGGTCAATCGAAGCCTTCCCTGTTAAATTATTTCACAATTGTCCGATTAACTATATACGTTGACCATTTGGAGTCTTTACACACCTTTAAGAGCACCGAAATGTTTTACTTTAGCCTCTAGCACCACCCTCATTCAAGACGATATTATTTTCCTTTTCTCTCCCGAGAGAGTGTGCAAAATATGACTGGTCATTATCGAATATTAATAATTCAAGAAGTTCGGACTGGAATAAAGGAAACAATCCAACTCCCTGGTAAGTTACCCCTATCTAGCTCATTATATGTGTTCTTTAAATCTCAGGTTACTAAGTGGGTTAGCATTTTGATTAAATAACTACAATCCTATCTGCTAACGAATCAATAAATACTTCAAAACCAAGTAAAGGAAACTGTAAATGATTTAACTATGAAATTTACTATTTATTATTCCCAGATTATTATATATTTCCCTCCACCAATTATATATAAAAACAAAAATAATTTAATCCAGTTCATATCTCAAATAACGAAAATATAATATTAATGAGATATCACCGGAGTAAATTGAAAATTCATTTACAGAAACAAATGCGTATATATATAACAAAAAAATATTTAAAGGATTGCACAATGGGTGTGATCTATATCCCTTCCCCCACTTTAAAGTAATAATTCAAAAATCAAATGTATGCAGCAAATATCATATGTAAAAAAAAAAACAATTTAAATACACAGGTCAATCTTGATAATATATGAGTAAATAAAAAAAATAATTATTTATATATTTAAGAAAAACTTTTAATATTATACAAAAATAGAGAAGATAAATGAAATAGAAAAAAATATATATACACTCATCTGAACTTGTTCTTTCATTAAGTTCAACTTTCATGGACCACACAGCTACTTAACAGGGCAGATAGGGCTTCCTTTCACCAATACACATATGAGTTCTTTTTTCTTCAGGGTCTGCCGTTTCTCCTATGGCATTTTTGGGATTGATAGATGAACAGGTGGTGCACTGCAGCTAGACATCTACTCCATGATAGTGTAGTAAACTGGAACAAACAATAAGGCCATCTCCTTGATTATAGGGTCAGTGAATATAATTATATATATATATATATATATATATATATAAATATATATATATATATATATATATATATATATATATATACATATATATATACACATCATATATATAAATACTTTCATCATCATAGATTATACAGCTTGGCACGTAGGTCAAATATGAATTAAAGTTCTCAAATATGATTCTTTTTTTTTATTAAACGGATAGGGGATTCATACTGTTGATAACTTTTCTAAAATCCATTTAATGATCCTCCCATGTTCGAATGGCTAATTTCAAATTTCCTTTCTTCTTTCTATTCTTTAGACCAGCCAGATACAACTATAATTTTTAGCAAACAAATATCATTTCTCCTTTCTTTCTGCTTTGTTATTTTCTGCAAGCATATACCATTCCATTGTTTAGACATGCTGGAGCCAACTCTTATTTTAGCAAACATAAATCATCCTATTTCTGGAACAAGCTGGAAACAAAGATTTTATTTTCTTAAACATCTACCATCTGACTGCTTTGGCGAGCTAAGAACAACTGAACTCAATGCCCCAAGTAAGTAGCACATATGGCCCAATTAGTACAATTGTAATACCCCCCTACAAACTATTTCATCAGCCGATAATAAGACTATACTTTTACATTAATTTACCCACATTCTTTCACTTTTTATGTATTAAAGTATGATTTCTCTAATACTGGAAGTTGTATAGCTTCCATATTGATTAATTACACCACCCATTGTGTTTACATTCTTTTTAGATAAAATCGAATTTTTGATTTTATCTTTATCCACGATCAACCTGAATAAATTTCTTTTAATACAAAACATTTTACTTTTGCTAAAACTAGATTACAATTGACAAAATGTTTTTTTCTTTTTTTTGATAAATTAATATTAATTACCAACCATCTTATTCTAATAAATATAAAATTTAAATTCTAATAAGTACAAAATTCAAATTCTATTTAAACAATTTTTAGGAAAAAGAAAAAAATACATTTCTATATACATGTATCGGAACATTTACAAGTGGTAATAAACTTAAATACAAAAAAACTGTTCCACATGTAAACAAATGTTACAAGCTTAGTTTTCCTTTTATGATATAGATTTGCTGTGCGAATAAAATTATTAACACATATACTGCATACACTTGTATTGTGGTAAAATAGGAATATAATATAGACCAAACCCATTTATTTATGTACTATATATAAGTACCTCCAAATACACATCTAAATTGATTTAATAGATCTGTTAAAAATTACAATTTTAATATGATGCATTTTAGCTGTGCTGAATCTTCAGCAACAGCCATTTTGTGCATGGCCATTATACACGGTCTGGCACAATATATATATATATATATATATATATATATATATATATATATATATATATATATATATATATATATATATATATATATATATATATATATATATATATATATATATATATATATATGTTCAATAGATGGAGCTTTACCAAAACCTCTGAACAGCATATTTTTTTTGTTTACATAAATGTCAAAAGAGTCAGAATTCACTATCTCTTTTATTGGTTCCACCTTTAGATCATCTGATTTTAAGCTAATTTGCTATCATCACTGAAGCATAGGGCTAGAAACTAGATCTAAACACTAACTCCAAGCGTTTATGCAACAAGTTCCTATCAGTTTGCAAGCATGAATTTTTCAGACATGTAATGACTTCAAAGCCAGATAGCTACATGGTTCTGATATCAGTTCAGTTTCACCACATAGTCAAAGCCTCTGCAATATATATCATTGCAAAAACCTTTAAAGGTACATTTATGAAAAACAAAAACAAGTTATAAATTATGTAACTTGCTATCGCTTACATTTATGATCAATAGATGGAGCTTTACCAAAGCCTCCGAACAAGTGTATTTGAACACAAAAAAGAGCAAATATTTTGAGAAGATCAATGCCCAACAAAATTCACACTTGTCATGCCTTTAACTCAATGTATCATGTATAGATCAACTTTACCTTTCTCCCCATTCCAGAATGTCAATTTTCCCAACACTATCACCCAGGATCCAGATACTCATGAACTATGATTACGAACTTATCTAATAAATAATGAAAGTGCTACCTGCCTGATTTAATGAATAAAACTAGATCTAGTCTATGAGGGACATTTGCAAATCACCCAAGAATTGTCATCAATAATGAACAGGGTAAATCCATGTTGCTGCTATAACTCATAGATTTACATGTGTAATCTCAATTTAAAATGATATTTCTTGTCTCATCATTTTTTTAAATATAATGTAATCTTTTTTAGCTGATTTGCAAATCAGAAATTCATTATCAACTAAATTAATGTGTAAAATCTTACCTTATTTTTAAAATGTATTCAACTCTCTAAAAACTCTTAATATTTCTCCTATCATTGAACCTCTTGTAAATATTTCTAATTTCTTATTTTACTTTTGTGTGGCAACTATATTTAGTATTTTGATTTTTATGTTTTACATTTTATACTTTAAATAATATGTCAATAATTTTCAAAATTTGCAAGAATGTTCACTCTCTCTTTTAAATGCCCACCTTTCTTTTCATTTGGAGATCACTTAACTTTCTTTTAATTAAACCAAGTTTGTTATTTCAATTCCAGCTGATGCTTGCAAATTTGGGAAAAACAACTTAATTATATTATAGGGTAATTCCCCAAAAAACAGAATAGAAATCTGTTTTTCTCAGAAATGTTTTCATTTTTTTATCTAAAATAATAGTACTAATTCTAAAAGTTCAAATCTGTTTTAGGTGAAATTTAATCAATATTTTATTTTATGAAATCCATAACCTCCTCCTAACTTTTATATATATAATGATGTATACTATATCATCAATGCACTTAGAACCAAATTTTTATGTTTGTCTTAATGTTTGTGTGAAGTTATATATATATATATATATATATATATATATATATATATATATATATATATATATATATATATATATATATATATATATATATATATATATATATGCAGCGGAAGGCGATTTCTATTTCAATATTTTGTCATTTTATTAATGAATTTAATCTTTCCCTTAATGTTTAGTTTTCAAATCATAGCATTATGCTGAATATTCCATAATATATAGGTAATAATTAATTAAGGATTTTTTTAAAGGTTTATATAAGTGTTGTTCCCAGCATTGCATGCATACAGGCTCCCTTGTTCATATATATATATATATATATATATATTGTGCTTTGTTACCCATGTGTATCAGAAATCTGAATGCTGTCTCATATCTACAAGTCCAAGAACAAGGCCAAAACTTTTTGGGACTTACATTGTCACCTGAGCTAGCTCCATATGGGAATCACTCTGGGAAAAACCAGCCTATCATTGCTCACTGTGGATTTTTCACCATTAATTAGAAAATTCTGTCAAAGTCTGCAGACATAAATCGCTTTTTCTTCTTCAATGAATCTTCAGAAGAACCTTTTTGGATCCATGATTGGATCACATGCCCTTTTAGTTCTAGTTCCAAATAAAATCTATGAATATCCATAAGCCGTAATGTTCTGATTCTAATAAGCAGATTTCTATTATGTATTTATTAATATTTCCATGCATGTATCATTTTGCAACACAAATATATATATATATATATATATATATATATATATATATATATATATATATATATATATATATATATATATATATATATATATATATATATATATATATATATATATATATATATTCTAAATTAACTATCCCATGTACATTTTTTACTCAGCATAAGCTGAGATTCCTTCATTTATTAGTGATACTAATATTTCAATAATAAAATAATCTTTATAAAGTTAATTCGGTCAAGTTAAGGGTGGATTTAAGATTCATTTATGTATTCGAATAGCACTATTAAAACTGTATTTACAAGTATTATTGTTCATCGATTATTGGCATATAAATCAGCCACAATAGAATAATAAAGTAATGAATCTATTTGTAATTTTTTAAATTATAAAAGATAAATATCATGTGATATAAATGTCTAATAAAGGCCAGTGATGATTAAAGAAGAAATAGTGTCAAATAACTCATTCATATATTATTTAAATTAATAAATCATATGTATATAGTAACTTTCAGAATCATTGTTTCATTTATTTAAAGACTTATATTTTGATTAAAAAATTATGCTTACTCTGACTAGATGATCTCTCCCTAATCCTATATATATATATATATATATATATATATATATGAAAGGTCACACAATTTTTAAATGATCAAAATTATGATATTTTTAATAAAGAGTTCAATTATATACTATCATTCCAATTAGAGTCTCTTTGTGTCTCTACTTTGTGATGCCAGTGGAGAGTGAGAAATTAGATCAGTATCATTGGGATTGTTGCTCATAATTTGGTATATCTGGAAAATATGCAAATAGGGCAGAATTCATGAGTGTTCCTGACTTATATATCTTGCACATGATAGTACTTTGCCTAGATGCTAGATCTTGTTATATGAACAGACAAACCAACCGGTACTATATATATATATATATATATATATATATATGTGTGTGTGTGTGTGTGTGTAGGGGTAGCTTACATTCTTATTAAGCTCACTTGTTTATGTGCAATATCAAACCATAAACTTAAAAATATAAATTTTAATTAATAAACAGTAAATATATTATCCTTTCATGTTAAAATACCAATGTGCAAACATATATAATTAAACATAAGATTATAAAATTTTAATAATAAAAGTCAAATCATATAAATAGTTATTTTAATGAAATCAAATATTCAAAGAATTAGATTTCAATCATTCATATATATGTATGAAATAATTATTAACTTAACTAATATCACTAATCAAAACTCAAAATATAAAAATAACAAAAGGGCAAAGTCATATCTTAGCAACTAAATGTGAAGGAAATAAAATTAGAACTCAATTACACAATTATTAATTATGATACATTCAACAATAATTAAAATACAAAATCATCAAATGAAGTAGAAAATTAACATGCTAATTACCAGAAGTTGATTCCATTATAAAAGCTATATTAACTAATTTCCAAATCAGTTTGCCTTTACAAATGAACTAGTCACTATGCTTATTTATTTTGCTGTATTTGAATACTGAACACATCAGAAAGATGGATCAATAGTTTGGATGAATTTTCTTTATTTATAAAATTTTCAGTAGCAGAGAAATCTAATATCACTAAAGTAAAGAGTAAATAAATTATTTTTAATATCATTAATAAAATAATTTCAAAAATGAAATTATCTTTAATATATTTTGAGAAATTCTTAATGATATCATTCTAAACTTGAATTTCAAAGATAAATATCATCAAACACATTTATATATCTAAATAAATTTATTTTGAGATTTTAAGTTATAAAAAAATACATTGTGATTAAAGACATTTTGCCATAGGATTAAATATTATTGTTCTAACCTAAAGTAGTGTAACTATTTATTCTTACTGAAATGTTTAATATATATATATATATATATATATATATATATATATATATATATATATATATATATATATATATATATATATATATATATATATATATATATATATATATATATATATATATATATATATATAAATTCAATACTCATCTTCAATTTATAGCAAGATAAATTTATGGAAAGGGATATCACCATCATGCAAGAGGAATTTTTATTAAAGAATGGAGTATACTGACTGCCTCACAGATTATTCATGACTGGAATAAAATAATTTTATTTTTAAAGAACCTTATTACTCAAATTATGAAAAATGAATAAGACAATATCATACATTTTAAATACATGATGTCATCTTTAAGTATCAACATTCATAAATATTTAATTTTATTTGCTTTGCCCCTAAAACATACTTACTTTGAAATAGTC
Organism: Epiperipatus broadwayi; assembly: GCA_028023455.1. Taxonomy (NCBI): domain Eukaryota; kingdom Metazoa; phylum Onychophora; class Udeonychophora; order Euonychophora; family Peripatidae; genus Epiperipatus; species Epiperipatus broadwayi. Next base: position 8,191,613 of record JAQFVV010006234.1, read on the forward strand.
CATTTTGAAAATCATTAGATGAAAAAAGTTGAAAAAACATTGGGTCAAATATTTTTTATTTAATTATATTTAGGTCTTCTTTATAGATTGACTTGACTAGGTTAATAAGCAAACTTAATATGAAGCAACATTTTATTGTTCTTCATATTAAATTCATTCATTTATGATGAGACAGAATTTTTGTTTATTATTAATTTAATTAATTTAGTAATATTGCTTGTTTATTATTTGGTATAAATGAAAGACCTTGGGTGGAAGGTCTTTTGGAAAATGAAATTTCCTCAAAAGGATTAGACATTACAAAGATTTTCATTTCTATTTATACTATTTAATTTAAATTTAGTTATCTAGTATTATCATAATTTTTAAATTACAAAATTTTATTTATTTTTATAATTTATTAAATATTGTTTGTGTTATGATACATTTTTACTATGGGCTATGGGAATATATAATTTTAAAATTTATATACTAATATGATAGAAATGTATCTAAAACACTCATAATAAAAATAGTTGTGATATAAAGATAAATTTAAATTCTTTTCAATTAATAAATATTGTCAAATTTATTTTAAATTTAAGGAAGCCTCACATTTATTTAAAATTATATATTTTATTTTCATAATAAAATAAAATTGAATACATTTTTCCATATATACATATTATGCCGAATTTGATAATTTTGTTGGAAAGAATTTTGATAATCTATCAAACTTATATAAAAATATTAATATTGCTACAGGATATCAATTGATCCCTGAAGAGATTTAAGTGTAAAATTAATCCTGAGTTTGAATACTGAGCATAATGGAATAGTAAAGAGAGGTGAAGATTGGATGAAACAGGTCTAAGTTGTATCTGTATTAAATGTTTAAATATTAAATTATCATCTTTGTTAAAATGTTTAAATATTAAATTATCATCTTTGAAAAAGATGCAATCATGGATTATATTTTCATTGCATCATTCATAGCATCCTATATAAAGACCCTAGGTATGACTATAGTTAGATACATTCACCATCATTGTTTAAATAAATATGGACCATTACAAATATATATATATATATATATATATATATATATATATATATATATATATATATATATATATATATATATATATATATATATATAATGGATATTTGGTATGATAAAAAATGAAAATTAAGAGATTATAACCATGTAAACAGAAGTAACTTTACTTTTTGATGTTGCCAGACAATTCACAATTATTACTGATTGACAATCCTACTGAGGCTAGTTTATTTTATTAGCTAATAACATTTTGTTAGTTGGAGTTTATTGAAGTCAAATAAGACCTAATTCTATTTCAAAACCAAGTTCTTATAACAATTTAAATCCAGTAAGCTATTTGTGTAAGCGGAGCATATAAAAGAATAGCACATTTCTTGACATCATTCAAATAATAATTAATTATTTTCAGAAAAATGTAAATGTTGAATTTGCTTTTCATGGAATTTTTGTTTTGCAAAGAATAAAAATTAAGATATTATATTAATATAAACAGAGATATAACATCATATTTAAAATCTTACATACCTAAGTAAATTCTACAAATATATATATATATATATATATATATATATATATATATATATATATATATATATATATATATATATATATATATATATATATATATATATTCTTAAATTTTATAGTACACTTTTTATTTTAAGTTATAAGACTTATTTCATAAGAATAAATTGATATTTAAAAACATTTTATAATGAAGTGTTGAAAATAATTCTATACATAGATTTATAATAAATAATAAATATGTGCTGCAATTTCATAAATCTTATTGGTTCCTTTATGTATATGAATTTTGTTTTTATTTCAAATAGATAGATAAATAGATAGATAGATAGATAGATAGATAGATAGATAGATAGATAGATAGATAGATAGATAGATAGATAGATAGATAGATAGATAGATAGATAGATAGATAGATAGATAGATAGATAGATAGATAGATAGATAGATAGATAGATAGATAGATAGATAGATAGATAGATAGACAAAAAGACAGACAGATAGACAGATATGAAGATAGATAGATATATAGATAGGTAATCATTTCTCAAGTTACTAATTGTTTGCATCATATACAATGTAGAAATATTTGACACATTATGACTAACAGAAGTTCTGCAATTGATTTGTGTTTTAGAAGTATTAGTAACTAGTTCAAACCCTGGATTGTTAGAAAACTTTTCCATATCTTTAAACCACTGATTCACTTTATTATGGAATTTCTTTAATAACGATCCCTCTCTCAAAATAATCTATTCTGCAATTCAAATTACAACTACCAAAATTTACAATTTTTTTAAATAACTGTAGGCTTACCATAAATGAATCTTTCAGAATATGTATTAATGTGACAGGTGTTTGTTTTATTGTATTATCCCATTTAATTGCATGCTGTCTAGAGAAGTTGGTTTATATTAGAATTATTTTTTATTATAAGGTCTTTAGGAATTAGCTATAGCCAATAAAATATAAAAATAATATTAATATGTTCTCTATATCTAACTAATTTATTATATAGTTTCCTAAGTTTCAGAAATGATGTCTTGTGTAATATTTGTCAATTATTTTTAACTTGTTTATTTTGTAGACATATTGGTAAGTGCTTAAGGATTGATTCTACCTTCTATAATACTTTCTACTTGTTGTATATTAGAATTACCTTTACTATTATTTTTCTCGTATCTAAGATAGATATAAATATATTTATTAAGCTGATCCAGTGTCAATTACTAATTCGTCACTTATTATTGTAACTAGCTGTTAATTAAATATAAAAATTAATGTAAATCACTCTTCATGACTACATTTCTATTAGATTTTATTGACTTATTTTTTTCCATGTTTTCCAAACATTTTTTTAATATAAGGTGATTAACTGCAATTTTATTATAATAATGGAAAATGGTTGTGAATTTTATGAATCAAATTATTGATTAATTAATAACATTTGATATGTATTTTTTTTAAAAATTGGGATTCAGATCCTGTTCAATTAAATAACAATATAATAAAAACTGGATGGGCAAACAGAATCATTTTATCCAACAACATTTGTCATTGTCAAATCATCTATGAGCAAAAAACTTTATTAAACATTCAAAAATTTCAACAATAAAATCTAAGTATAAATTAATATGTATATGCGTGTGTGTATTTTCTTATGTAAACAAAATAAAAATTGAGGCATTGTAATAATCTTAAATAATTGTTCAAAGGCAAAAATTTGTTTAAACCCTGTTGAAAAATAAAAAAACTAGTTATTTAATATGTTATCAGAATTTTATATTTTTTTTGTTTTCCTTAAAGTGAAATTTTATTATTACTATATTTACAGGAAAAATATTACTGATTTTATTAATAAAAATACGTTATATGGCACTAACTAAAACATAAACATTATTAACAAATATAATTAATTTCAAAATAGATATGCCTGGACAGTACAATGGTAAAGAAATACATTTATGAGATAAAGATTCCAGCAACACAACTCAATTATATATTATTGGTAAATAAAAATATGTGATCTCATAAATGATGATTCATTAATCATTTATTTTATCGCAATACGAAAATAAAACTCTTGAAATATGTATTTTCCTTTTATATTCTCTATCATCTTAAATGTACTATGGAAGCATTATAACACAATATAAATTTTATTTTATCTGGATTAATGTAATTATAAGACAATTTAAGGATACATGAAGCTGATTTATACTATGTATATAGTAAGTGTAGTGAAAGAAAGGTGGACTCTGAAGTTCAAGTTTCCAGATAACAAAGCACAGTTTTGCCACTTATAGTGCTTGAACATTTTTTGATATTCTTAGCAATAAAATAATAATAATAATAATAATAATAATAATAATAATAATAATAATAATAATAATAATAATAATAATAATAATAATAATAATAATAATAATATTATTATTATTATTATTATTATTATTATTATTATTATTATTATTATTATTATTATTATTATTATTGTTGTTGTTGTTATCATCATCATCATTAATATTATTACTAGTAGTAGCAATAGAAGTATCAGTAGTTGTAATAATAGTAGTAGTATCATAAAAATTGCACATAGTCTCTAAACACTATTTTATTACCATGTAATATAACAAAGTTTTAATGGATGAATAACATCATTGTATTATTTATTTCAAATTTGTTTTAATGATTTTTCTAAATGTTATCTAAATTTAAGTATGGTTTCCCTAATGTAATTAATTTTAAATATTTCAGGCTAAATTTTATCTAAATTTAAGTATGGTTTCCCTAATGTAATTAATTTTAAATATTTCAGGCATCTTCAATTTCTGAAATAGATCACTAAGATATTTCATATTCATGTCACATAAATCACACATAGCTTCGATGGAATGTTTAATATTGTCTGCAATGAGGATGTTGTAGTAAAAATGATTGAATGTTTTAATAACAGAATGTCCAAAAAATAGTTGGTATTTTAATATCTTTTATTTTGTTTACCTGTTGGTAAAAAACTTGTATTAAAAAGATAAATTTAAAAATTCATATATTTTGATGTAATATTGTATAAAAAGACTAATTGTAGTAAAGACCCTAAAATAAAGGGATGTTTTATAGAGATATGGATTAATAGATGAATATTTCAAGAATTATAAAGCCTGTGTTGTAATATGTAAAACAATGATCTCAAATAAACGTTTTTATTATTTAAAAGAATTGTAAGATGTGAAGTTGTAAATAACATTAATTCAGTTGTCTGTCAGTCAATTTATCTCTTTATAATGTGATTAATACTACAGTGCAAATAGCATAACTCTGAGGCAGAAAAAAGTAGTCATTTAATGAGGTCATACACTTACTGTATATGAGTATCACATACTGCTGAGAAATTAACAAAATATAACTCAATAAAATGGGCAATACAAAATTATATATAATTTTATTAATTTTCTATTCAAAGATTAAACAGCCATTTCAAAATGTCACATACATTTCATCAACTGTAACATAACTGCCAATTGAGAAAGTGTTTTGGCAATTGATTATAATCATTTCAAATAGTTAATTAATCACTAATACATCATCATCTTTTTCCTCTCTTCTTTAGTAAGAAAGTTATCAAATCATAGGCAATAAATAATAAATTCAAATCACATTGATCATGGTGCAACCAGTTTCTTCCATATTGAACATGATAATTCACTTTTTATTATGAGATTTAAAGACCTCTGCATAAAGTAATAACCTATAAAAACCTTAAGTTTCAATATAACAATATATTTCTCCTTTTATATTTTTTTTACAGATAAAATCTTTATATTCTTATAATTCAATATAGCTTGTACCATATTTTCAACAATATGTTCTTTTGAAGGAGTACTTCAATAGTTTAGTAGAATCTCATAATCCAGGTAAGGAAATAATTAAATTGGATCTTATTTTCCTAACATTTTGTTAACAGTTTATGTCCATAAAAGTATCAATGAAGCATCTCCACTATCTCAGTCTCATTTTCATAATTTTTTCTAGCATTATAATATTGTGGTATATTTTGGTTTTCATCCTCCGTTTCTAAAAATATCATTTCAGTTTTAACATTATAAATGTTATATATAGAGCTCCCAAAATACAAGTTTATTAAATTATGTCATGTGACATCTATCTTGATTTTTTTTTTAATTTCATTTTTTGTTATAAAGCTTTGGTGATTTTATATTGCAAAAGCTATTAATATGTGTTTTATCTGAACAAAGTTCAGTCCCATATGGCTATTTAAGTTAGATAGCTGGATTGAAAGACATATGGATGTCTGAAAATTTCAGATTTTCTACTTAATAGTTATACATTAGATACGGTGCTGGGCTTGTCCTGGTATTTTTAATCTAATGCTCAAATATCCTAGCACACCACTGATAATGCCAGTAGCAGAAACCAGTTTGGCATTGGGGATATTCTCAAAACATGTTAAGAGTTTATTTTGTGAATTCTATATAAAATATTTTTAAATGCAAGCTTATTAAATTAAGACATGTGACATCTGACTTGATTTTTTTTTGTATTTTTATTTTTTTCTATTAAGGTTTTGGTGATTTTATATTGCTAAAGATATTGATATATGGTGTGTCTGAATTTAGTTTAATCATATATGGCTATTTAAGTTAGATAGCTGGATTGGAAGTCATATAGATGTCTGAAAATTTCAGATTTTCTACTTAATAGTTATACATTAGATAAAGTTCTGGGCTTGTCCTGGTATTTTTAATCTAATGCTAGGACATCCTAGCACTTCCTGACAAAACCAGTAACAGAAATAAATATGGTGTTGGATATATTCTCAAAGCTTGTTAATACAAGCAATTTTATCATTCTGTATTTTTACAAAGCATTTTTGACACTTAAAGAGTTGAGAATTGTTTATACCACTTTTCATATCTAGACTTACATAAATTTATTTTTGAAAAGTCAGCATTTCAAAAAATTTTCACAAAGATATCCCACTAAAAACATCAAAAATTTAAACATTTCTCTATTATGCACATCTGTTGTAGTATATACTTTGCTGTTACATACTTCTTACAGAACCCTTCTGCATCAATCTGCCAAATGATATCACTGTGTAAAATCATGGGTTCACATAGCCTAGTTTTGTCAAATGGCTTTTGCATATTTATCATTTTTATAATGGCTGAGATGTTTGAATTAATGCTGTTTTTTATGTAAATGACACTTTTCTCTCAGATTTAATTCACAATACTCAGATATTTTATTTGAAAGTTATGAAACATTTATGTGTATGGGAGAAAGTAAACATTGTATTTTGGATAAAGAAAAGAGTATAATCTCCAACCCAACTGTGTCATCTCTAAAATCCTATAGTATGAAATATTTTCATATATCATGACCCAGCTTATCTATCAGTCATTTTTGCTGAATCTCACACCATACAATTTTTTTTATTCTCTCGAAAAATGTCTCATTTTTTTGCAGACTTAGAACAGAGAGGGTATGACAGAAGTGTTAAAACACATCACTTTGTAAATGTTTCTAGACTAATTCAAAAAGTGACAAACAGCTTTAGACCAGAGCATTGCATTAAATAGACTATATGTTTTAAAGTTATTCAATTTGCAACACCTAAACATAAATATACAGCATTTTATTATAAAATTCGAATTATTTCTGGGTAAACCTGTGTAACACAATTTATAAATAAAATCCAGTACCAGTCAAAATTTGTTACACAAAAACTACATGCTCTTACTTGATGCTACTCACAATAATGATATTGAAAACTAAACTATGCAGAATGTCATCTACATGTTATTTTGTATAATCACTAATAGCAAAAAAGTAAATAAGTATGTACAACATCTATGATATACATGTTTAAAATTAACATGTTGACAAATTGTGCCAGTTTGAGATATTGATGTAGTAGATGAGAGTCAACTGACATTTAACAGGTGATATAAATAAATGGTGTTATGAATTGGTTCACAAACCAAACTATTAGTGAATCATTTAGGTAATTTATCAAATGAAATTTATTTAGATTGGACATCTCAAAGTACATTAAAACTGATACTTTATTTTAATTGAAAATAATTATATAATATATTTTGAAGTCTCATTCACAAAATTTGTTTAGGATAAGGCTTTCTAACCATATTTACAATATTTTGTATATTTACTTTAGCTCTGAAGTTAAACTAAAATATTATAAAAAATAGCATGATCCTAAGTTCCTAAATGATAAACATGAAATTGTTTGCTAGGACAACCAAACGATTTAACAAATAGATGTCAGTAATAAACTTTGAACAGATTTTGCTTCTAGAAAGCAAGAGAAAAATGTCTACATTTAATTCTTTAAAGCTTTTTTGAAATGCCATGTTTTAACATTGTTTATTATATTTTGATAAAATAACAGAATATATTTTTAAACAAATAGGTAAATATACCATTATAAATATAGACTTTAAACCTATTCCTAAAGTTTTAAATTCTTAAGATATAACCATTGTAAGTAAAAAGAATTTTTCTGTTGTTCAATTTTACATTATGATGAATAGTTAACTTTTTTCTTGAACTAACAATTCAGTAAGTGATGCTTAAAAGTATTTTTCGGTAAAAATGTAACATTTACGATGTTGAAATGCCCATTATGGAAGATAAATTTTGTATAATTCAATGTTTTTTTTATTTGCAAGAAAGTATAAAATTATTAATAAAGATGTTATTAGTTGTTCATCAGGTAATTTTAATAAGAATTCATATTTTGATAATGAATATTTGTTGTACATTCATTAAATTTATATTTGCATTAAATAATGTTACTTTCAAAGACTTCAAAATATATTCTAAAATAATAAAGTAAAATAGTACTTTTATTTATTATATATAGTATTCCATCAGTATTTTGAATTTATGATTTGAGATAATTGATTCTTAGACTAAATTGATTTAAAATGGCATATATTGTTTTATTCAAGATTTGGCACGAATACTTTTTCTTGACAAACACTTATTAAAATTTTTTCATTAACTTTTTAAATTATTTTGATTGATAATTACTAATTATCTATTAATCAAGATCATATGTTATTTTTAGAAGTCACTGAAGTGCAAAATTATATATATATATATATATATATATATATATATATATATATATATATATATATATATATATATATATATATATATATATATATATAAGTGGTATGTGTCTAAACCTTTTCCAATATATTAAAGACTAATTATCTATTAATCAAGATCATATGTTATTTTTAGAAGTCACTGAAGTGCAAAATTCTATATATATATATATATATATATATATATAAGTGGTATGTGTCTAAACCTTTTCCAATATATTAAAGATGGACTATTAAATTTACACATAAATTTTTGATACAATGAATCATTTAAAACACAAATATTTTTAATATAGAAATCAGAATTATTTTATTTTGACATTATCAAAAAGTCTAAAGAAATACGCGATTTAAAAGTGTAATAGCAAATAGATTTAAGTACGAATTTGGAACTACTTTTTCTGCATTAATGTTATTAAAAACACATACACTGTTTTACTACTCAATGAAGTGGTAGTATTTGATTGTTGACTTTGTTCAGTGATGAGTTTTTCAAGGAAGATGCCCAAGAACCACCAACTAGCATTAAATTTCATGATTTATCTTACAATAAGCAAATTTAATGAACAGAGAATGAAATGAATATGATTATTGTTCATAAATGTAAATGAAAATATCACGTTATAATTTGTTTTATTCATGTAGATTTCTATGGGGAAAAAAATGAAAAAAATATCATTTAAAAAAAAATATACTTAGAAAGGCGCCAAAATAATTAGGTAAGTTTTCAAATAAGCACTTATTAAATTTTATTAAACTTTTTCACAAAACAATAAAAAGGAACTGATGTAATAGTGGAAGAAAACTTCAGTTTTGTTAAAGAATAAACAATGTGTATGCTATTAAAAAGAAACAAGAACAGATTCTTTAAAGCGGACTTTTAGTATAATATTTTTTGCTTTGTTTTTTCTTCTTTTTATAAAAATTTGTTTTTGATTTAAAAAATACAACAACTTTCTACAAAATGCATACATTTATTTTAATGATCGCATTTTCTTGATTATGTATAATATATTCGTAGTAGGAATTTTTAGAAATATATACTGCAAATTCAAGAAGTAAATTAAATGTTGATAGAAATATACTTTTAACCTATAATTATGAACAATTATTTTATACAATTATTTTCTTCCTCTTAATAGTTATTGCATTAACTAATTTTGAGTCTGATTTTGGGCTTGTTTTTGTGATTATTTATTATTATTGCATATGCTTAAATACATAAATATTGGTTTGGTTTTTTTATTTCAAATATTATTTTTTAAATAAAAGCAATATGATATTTTTATTTCTCAGACTTGAAAAAACTAGCACTTGGTGAAAAAATTCTAAGCTTATTTGCAATGTGATATATTGTGTTTAAGCATTATTGTTCCGTTGCAGAACTAAGGTCTCATCAAATTCAATTCATCTTCTCTGATATTTAGCCTTTCTTCAACACATCACTCCAGCCTTCTTTCTTATTTAATCCATACATCTCACATGGGATTTTTATAATCTATTGGAATCTAGTTTAAGATTTTAACTGTCCATATATATATATATATATATATATATATATATATATATATATATATATATATATATATATATATATATATATATATATATATATATGATCAATAGATTGAGCTTTACCAAGACCTCCAAACAAGCGTATTTGTTTACATAAACGCCAGAGTCAATATTCACTGTCTCTTTCATTTTGCTCCACCCTCAGATCAGCTGATTTCAAGCTGATTTGCTCTCATCAGCGAAGGGATAGGATTAGAAACTAGACCTAAATATTAACTCCAAGCGTTTATGCAAAACGTTTCTATCAGTTTGCAAGCATGATTTTTTAGACACCTAAATGTTTTCAAACTCAGTCTATAAAACTAGGTAAACAAATATGCTTGTTTGGAGGTCTTGGTAAAGCTCCATCTATTGATCATTAATACAACAATAGCAGGATTTTATGTATATCAAACTTGTTTTGTTTTTCATAAATATACCTTTAAAGCTTTCTTGCAATGATATAGATTGCAGAAGCTTTGACTATGTGAAGAAACTGAACTGATATCAGACCCATATAGCTATCTAGTTTGATAGGCTGAGTTTGAAAACATTTAGGTGTCTAAAAAAATCATGCTTGCAAACTGATAGAAACGTTTTGCATAAATGCTTGGAGTTAATATTTAGGTCTAGTTTCTAACTCCTATCCCTTCATTGATAAGAGCAAATCAGCTTGAGATCAGCTGATCTGAGGTGGAGCAAAGTAAAAGAGAGTGAATATTGACTCTGATGTTTAAGTAAACAAATACGCTTGTTTGGAGGTCTTGGTAAAGCTCCATCTATTGATCATTAATACAAGCGATAGCAGGTTTTATATGTATATAAAACTTGTTTTGTTTTTCATATATATATATATATATATATATATATATATATATATATATCATTATCAACCATTATCAGTCCACTGCAGGATGAAAGTCTCTCCAAGTTTAATCCATCATCTCCGATCTTTAGCTGCTCTTCTCCACAGCACCCCTGCACACTTTCTTATTTCATCCATCCATCTCATATGTGGTCTCTTTCTGGGTCTTTTACAATTTCTTGAAATCCAGTTTAAAATTTTAATTGTCCATCTATTATCATCTCTTCTAACAATATGTCCAGCCCAACTCTACTTCAATCTTTTAATTTTTTCAATGAGGTCAGTAACACCTGTTTGTTTTCTTACCCATACATTGCATTTATTATCTCTTCTTGTTACTCCCAACATACATCTCTCCATACTTCTTTGAGTGGTCTGAAGTCTCTGAATTGCTCTTCTATTAATTGTCCAGGTCTCAGATCCATAAGTAAGAACTGGTAACACACATTTTTTAAAAACCTTCCTTTTCAAACACATAGGGATATTTCCTTTTAGGATCAAGTTATTTTTACCAAAAACACTCCAACCAAGTTTAATTTTAAGATTAATTTTGTCCATTATGTTTCCATCTGTATTAATAATCTGACCAAGGTATTTGTATCTGTTAACTTCTTCTAATTCATCATAATCAATCTTTATTTTCATATTTGGAGCAAATCGATTAAACATTACTTTAGTCTTTTTAACATTTATCTTTAGTCCTACTTTCCTACTTTCATCTGATAATTCCTGCAACATTTCCTGCAGATCTGAAACATTATTTGCAAAAACAACTACATCATCTGTGAAATCTAAATAACTTAAATAATCACCATTTACTTTCACTCCTTTAGTTTCCCATTTTAATCCACAAAATACTTCTTGCAGCACTGCTGTAAAAAGTTTTGGAGATGTGGAGTCACCTTGTCTTACACCATTCTCAATGTTGACTTTCCCAGTGTCATTATGTAATCTAATTGTTGCTGTTGCACTTTTATAAATATTCTTTAAAATATGACAATATCATGGATCTATACCTTGATGATCTAATGCTTTAATCACTGAAGAAATGTTTATAGAATCAAATGCCTTTTCATAATCTAGAAATCGAAAACATAATGACAACTCATATTCATTTGTCCTTTCTATAACTTCTCTCAATACCTGGATGTGATCAACTGTACTAAAAACACTTTTAAATCCAGCTTGTTCTCTTGGTTGGTGGAAATCCAATGTCCTCTGTAGACGAGTAGTAATTATCTTTGTAATTTTTTTATATAAAACTGATAAAAGGCTGATAGGTCTGTTCTAATATCTTCTTAATTACCTTTTTTAAATATTATAATTATTACTGCATTCTTCCAATCATCCCATACATCTTTAGCATTTAGACATTTGGTATATAACTTTGCTATAAAATTTTCTATTTCTTCACCTGCTTTTTTTAATATATCAATTATAATTCCATCATTACCTGGAGCCTTTCCTTTCTTCATACATTTAATATCATGTCTCACTTCTTCATTTAAAATTCTGGGCAATTTGGAAGATGCAATAGATATAGGAGGTACTTGTTCTTTATTACTATATAATTCTTGATAAATATCTTCTACCAATTTCATGATGTCATCTCTCTTTTTAGTAATAATTCCATCTTTTTTTCTTATTGCAGATATAAATTTCCTACCAATATCAAAATGTTGTTTTACATTCTTAAGACTTTTATTTTCTTCTACAGCTTTCCTTGCTAGGTCACAGTTATTCTTTCTTATACCATTTTCAACTTTTTTCTGCACCATTTTACAAAATTCAAGATATTCAATTCTTCTTAATGCATCATTTTTGTATATCTTCATATTCCTTCTTTTCTTCATAAATTCTCTAGACTCATAAAAATTTTATTAATCTATTGCTGCTTTTTTCTACCAGCTATCTTTGCTGCAGTTTTCAAAAGTGTATCAGTTATTCTCATATTAATTTCATTCAAATCTGAATCATGTTCAAAATCTACTAATACTTGAAACTGATTTGTCTGAAGAGTAGGAATATTAACTGTAAATATTGTTTTTCTTAATAATTTTTGTCTCTCTAGTTTTACATTAACATGTATCTTACACCTTACTAATCGATGATCACTTCCTGTGTTAAATTTATTAAGAATGTTACAATCTTGAAATATGTATTTCCTGTTAGTCAAAACATAATCCAATTTTGCTGTACCTTCATTTGGATGCTTCCATGTCCATTTCATTTTAATATTTTTCTCAAAAAAAGAATTCATAATATAAAGTTTTTCTTTTTCTGCAAACTCCACAAGTCTATGTCCTCTCTCATTTCTATTACCATAACCAAAATTACCCACAGCACTTTCATCTTTCATTTTTTTACCAATTCTAGCATTAAAGTATCCCATAACAATTTTAAAATGATGTTTACTCTGATAAAAAGCCTTTTGTACATCCATATAAAAATCTTCTACTACTTCATCACTATGAGAACTTGTTGGGGCATAAATCTGAATTATCTGCATTTGGTACTCAGTCCATACACCATCAATCTCCACAATATTGTTCTTCCACTTTTTATTTATAATGAATCCTACCATTTGATGACAACTTTTTATTTAGGTACTTACAACTGCAGATCACTTTCAAGTGAAGAAATATTGCAAGAATTAGAAGAACTCTCTTATATTAAATGGGACATTATTGGGCTTTGTGAAGTTAGATTTAAAGCTGAAGAGACAATTGATTTAAAAAGTGGACATATACTCTATTATAAAGGCACACATATTGGAAATACAAGTTATATATATATATATATATAATGATTCATTTTTTCAAGATAACTGTGTTTAATAAAATAAAACTCAAATAAGTACATTATACATACTATCTATTTAGATCAGGTATATTGATGACCCATTTTTTGGGGAAAGAAGTGAATGACTTATTTATATATATTAATGACTTACATCCACAAATTAAATTTGCTATAAAAATGGAAAAGGATGGAAACATTTCTTTTTCGTGATATTATTGTTAATAAAACAAACAATAATACATATTTTATATATAGAAAATCTATACATACTGATCAATACTGAAAGCATCATATCATCATTCAGCTCAATCTTCTTTACAGCTAAATCACTTTATGCAAGAGTATTTTTACATCCAAAAACATCTTCATGAAGAAAGATGGTTAAAGACATATGACCTCATATAAGTAAATGGTTACTATACTATAATTAAGATTAAAGCAGTACACAAAGGAAAAGACACATAAAAGAAAAAGAAGCAAATATTTCTTCTAGAGAATGTTTTCTTTATATAAAGGGAATGATAGATAAAAATTGGAAAAGTATAAGATGTTAGGACATAAAAAAACATTCTCTACTGAACAAAAGATTAATAACATTGATCAAACATAAGAATGTATTTTCTCTAATATCCCAAGAAGTCTAAAAAAATTACATGTGGCATGTGCCCAACTACATGCATCAAAAGGACCAATTAACATATATGTACCAGAATAGATAAACACATTAATGCAGTAAAAATATTCTCAACATCTTTAGCACTTGTACTCTATATTCAGAAAACTAGCCATCACATAGATTTATCAAATACTAAATATTATATCCACATGCAATAACCATGATCAATGAATATTTTAAGAGGCTATAGAAATATTTTAAAAAACAATTTGTATTATTACCAACTATTTGAAAGAATATTTTAGCATAAACGAATATAAAACGTTCTGCTACATTTATATCAAACTTTTCAGCAACCACAAAATATAATAATCACATGATAAAATTATATTTAGTACAACCATGCAATTTCTACTATTTTTTTCACCAAGTTCAGGATAACTATTATCTTATTGAAACATTAATATATTTATTTTAATTTTATTTTATTAAACATGGTTATTCTCAAAAACATGTTTCATAAAACATCCTTTACCTGTTAAAAAAAATATTGAAAATTTCAAAAAGTTTTTGCTAAAGATATCATAATTAAATAAATGAAATGTACTGAATTACCATATTAGAACAAAAAATATTATAATAGTTTTATTCTAGTGATAATTTTAATGTACTAATGCAATTTCTGTATATTATTTTTTTTATGTTTGTATATACATATTAAGAAACAATGGTGAAATGTAAATATAGAATATTAATTCAAATTTGCATACATTTATTCATCTGAGTAATGATGTGGTTTCTTTATTTTTGTAACCTAACACTGAATGCACCCTTGGTAAAATATGATTATGGTGAACTTCATCGAAAGTGACTCATTTACATAATAATGAAAAAAAAAAAGACTTCAGTGCACAGACTAACAATGTATGCAAATTTGAATAACAAATACAAATGAAGGTAAAAAATAATCTTAAGTTGACTTTTCTCTTGTAATATATCAATATATATATATATATATATATATATATATATATATATATATATATGAAAAGAAAGTTACTGTAACACTAACTGAAATAATTATAGAAAATATACAAACCATTATACAATTACAAATATCCAGTAACGCCCTCTGTTTAAAGATCTATATCTCAATAATAGCAAACCTTAAAATGATACCACTTTAAGGTTGTATGCTAAACGATGTTAAATGTTGAAATACAGACCTACTCAAACACAGAGCATGAAATTTTAAATAAGCAAACGATCTTAAATTTTGCTAATAGGTGTGGGTATATATATATATATATATATATATATATACCTATTCTTGTATCAGAAAGATACTAAAACTAAATCTGTCATATATTTCTATAGCGTGTAATCTTTATAAAGCTTATTTTTTATACAAATGATGGAACCAAAAAGGGATGTTGCACTCAAACCAGATGCAAATTGAGCACTATTAATTTGAAATACAAATTAATTTAACAAAAAGAAAAGATCAATTATTTTAATATCCTTTGTATTAATAATAACTACAAGTCAAATAATTATACATTTTAATAAGCTAAATAATCAATTTAAATAATATTAAAATAAACAATTATTGAAAATTATATTTTTTATGTTTATAGAACTGCATTTCATCTCCATTGAAATCTTTTCAAGATATTTAATTGTACAAATAACATAATCAACTAATTATATTGCCTCCATATACTGGATATTATTTATATTAAATTGTACTTTAAATCATATACTTATAAATTATAATCAAAATAATACATAAATTTTAACAATTTTTAACACCTTACATATACATATAATTTACAATATTTTTTAAATACTAAATTATTACTTCACTAAACATTATAAACTGATATATATATATATATATATATATATATATATATATATGCGCATATATATATATATATATATGCGCAGTATGCACATATAATGAAACTAGAACGTAATATAAAACTATTAAATTATAGAGCTTAGAGATTTCAAAAGACTACTTGCTCTTGTAGTCGTAGCAAATATGAGTAGTCTCTTGAAAGCACTAAGCTCCATAATTTAATACTTTTATATTAAATTCTAGCTTCATTATATGTGCATACAGTGCATATATATATATATATATATATATATAATATTCTTTCAAAAAAATTTCAAAAATAATAATAAATAATGTTTTATCTTTTCTAAATACAATGTACATATTTACAATAACTTCTTATATCTTCCAATTATTTATCAAAGCCCATTTTCCTCTAATTATGCTCTACCTTTATATTTCACCTTTATCTAATTTTTTGGGAATATATAATATTTCATAATATCATCTCTTATGGTAATCTTTTGCATACTTTATAAACTTTATATTTTCTTCACAGTTTATTTTATGTTCTGTATCTAAATAATTTACATATGTTACTGGCTCGTTCATGCCCCTCACCTCTCACAATTGTGATTTTTCCCATCTGTCCTATATATGCCCTATCACATTTTCTATTAATAGAGCCATTAATAGAAAAGATGTGAGGTTAGGGCTATATTTACATTATTTAGATACAGGACATAAAATAAAATGAGAAAAAAATATAAAGGTTATAAAGTATGTAAATATTACCATAAGAGAATATATTATGAAATGTTATATATTCAGGAAAATTTGGATAAATGTGTAAATATAGCTAACAGTCCAAAAAGTTAAGAAAGAGGGGGGGGGTGAGCTTGATTAAAGAGTGTGATGATATAGGAAATTATTGTAAATATGTAAATATTTAAATATAATAAAATAGTTATTTATTTAATTAATTAAATATTACAGGGGATTTGAACCCTCACATTCAAACTCCCTTCAGCTATTCAATCTATCTCATACAACTGATATACATGGACACACACATGTAAAAAAGATAAATGACATCCATATATGTATTTCATGCTGAATCAACCAGCCCTCATCATTTGGTCCTGATTATTATTTCCCATATATATATAATTCATGCACAGTTTATATTATTAGAGCAAATCTTCAAACTTTAAGAGACAGTCTTTAATGTACTCCATCATCCAAGTCTTCAGCCTTCCATACCATTCAATATCTGATGCATAATGTCCTAATCCCTTGATAATGCAATATTATTATCATGACCATGATCGCCTGAAATCATTCTATCCCCTCATGTTATCCATGTAAATATATAGAAGAGGGATTGGCAGGATACAGACTGAATCTGTAATATTTAAATACAGGTATATTAAATCTCTGGTGTTTAGATGTAATTACATCTAAAGTCCAGGGATATAAAGTATAACTGGTATTAAATATTAATTAAATATTGTAACTATATATAAGATGTTAAAAATTGTTAACATTTATTTATTTATTTGATTAAATTGTATATGTATATGATAATTTCCAGTAGATGGAGTGGATATAATTAGATGACACAAAAGAGGGATTTTCCAAATTAGAATATTTTATTCAAAAGTTCTAAAAATAATGATCTGTGTGTTACTGAGTGACTATTTTAAACAATATGCTTAGATAGAAAAAAATATATAAAGAAACATGGATGCATTCTTATTCAAAACAATGGTATTTAATTGGTTTTATTATTGCTAAAAATCAGACAACAAAAAATTATGTTACTTGATAAATTAGAAGTGTATATTAGTGAACAGATCATAAATTAGTGCACTCCAATATTAAAATAATAGAAGAGTTAAAAAGTAGATCTTATTTCAACCATATTCACAAAAAAAAAATGGTATTCATTCTTAAGATGTAATTATTAAATATACTAAATTTGAACAGCTATTAAATAATAAAATGGCTTTTAGACCTTCAACATAAGTGTATTATAGATGAGGTATCCAAAAAAATGGAATTTAGTAATAAAAAATTGCGCATTTTTTTAGTAGCAGACGCACCAGAGAATGATGTCAATTTGTTTAGGTACCTTATAGCACAGGTAAATTTATTATTGCTTTTATAAAAATTAAGAAACATTATTGGTTTTCTGCAAATTATCTAAACTACTATTAATCTAAGTAAAAAATAAACATGTGAATTTTATGCTTGGAAGAATAGTAAATTAAATGTGGAACTTCTAATAAATATACAGATTTAAATTCAGAAAAAATCAATAATTGATTAATTAATACTGTAAATAAGATTTATACACTTATTGGCTGTTATTACCCTAGATCTTTTTGAAGCATTGAAAACAACATATGGATCTGTAATATAATATCACAGTTCTATTAAATATATCATCAGCATTATCTTATAGAATGGAAATAATATTTTTAACAAATGGAAGGAGTATTTTGATCATCTTTTGAATAATGATAACAATACTGAATTGATATTTTTTATTGATATACACAGTTTGTCTATTCATATTTAGTTTAGAGATCTCAAAACATTGTTTTTAATTTATAAATGTAAAACCAGATGATAAAATATTTGAAATTCCCTACAGCTACATTATTTCAATCATACTCCCCTTTTAAATAAAGAGTAGTAAATATTTGAAAAAAAAAGGCACTCTTCATATATCTGGAGCCTAATTGCAAATATAGGGAATTTGAACTCAGACTTCAAGCATCCTTCAACTATCCACACTATCTCATACCACTGATGCACATGACCAAATACATGTAGAAAAAATAAATAATCATTAATATATGTATTTCATGCTAAACCAGCATTCATCCGTTGGTCCCGATTATCATCTCACACACACATATATAATCAGTGCTCAATTTATATTAAGATAGAAAAAGCCTCACACTTTAATGAACATACTTCAATCCACTCCAACTTTTCAGCCATCTATAACATTGAAAATCTGTTGATGGAAAGTCCAAATCCCATGCTGATGCCAACATTATTGTCATGCCCATGTTGAACTGAAGTCACTGTGACCCCTAATGTATAGGACCTTATCCATTTAAATACATAGAAGTGGGATGAGTAGGATACAAATTTCATATGTAAATATTTTAAATAAAGGCACTATTTGTATACCTGGAGCCTAATTGTAAATATAGAAATATGAGTCAATCTCCTGTACTTACAATTAAGCTCCAGGTGTATTCAGCCTATATTTCAAATATTATACATTAAGCCTGCACCCTGCACATCCCTCTTCCATGTATTTAAACTGATAAGGTCCTATACATGAGGAGTTAGAGTGACTTGAGATCAACATGGGCATGGCAATAATATTGGCATCTGCAGTGAATTTGAGCTTTCCATCACAAGGTTTCAATGGGATGGATGACTGAAGAGATGGAGGTTGGAGTACATTGAAGCCTCTTCATTAAAATATAAGGATTTCTATCTTAATATAAACTGAACACTGATTATATGTGTGTGTGAGAGATGATAATCTGGACCAACTGATGAGTGCTAGTTTTTCACAAAATACATATCATCATCATCAACCATTATCAATCCACTGCAGAATGAAGGTCTCTCCAAGTTTAATCCATCTTCTCCAATTTTTAGCTTCTCTTCTCCACATCACCCCTGCACACTTTCTTATTTCATCCATCCATCTCACATGTGGTCTCTTTCTGGGTCGTTTACAATCTCTTGGAATTCAGTTTAAAATTTCAATTACCTATCTATTATCATCCCTTTTAGAAATATGTCCAGCCCAATTCCACTTCAATCTTTTATTTTTTTCAATGAGATCAGTAACACCTGTTTGTTCTCTTGCCCATACATTGCATTTTTGATCTCTTCTTGTTACTCCTCACATGCATCTCTCCATACTTTCTTGAGTGGTCTGAAGTCACTGTATTGCTCTTCCATTAAATGTCCAAGTCTCAGATCCATAAGTAAGAACTGGTAAAACACATCTGTTAAAAACCGTCCTTTTCAAACACATAGGCATATTTCCTTTTAGTATCAAGCTATTTCTACCAAACGCACTCCAACCAAGTTTAATTCTATGATTAATTCCCTACATGATGTTTCCATCTGTATTAATAATCTGACCAATGTATTTGTAAATGTTAACTTCTTCTAATTCATCATAATCAATCTTTATTTTCATATTTTGAGCAAATAGATTAAACATTACTTTATTCTTTATAACATTTATCTTTAGTCCTACTTTCCTACTTTCATCTGATAACTCCTGCAACAATTCCTGCAGCTCTGAAGCATTATTTGCAAAAACAACTACATCATATGTGAAATCTATATGACTTAAATAATCTCCATTTACTTTCACTTCTTTAGTTTTTCATTTTAATCCACAAAATATTCCTTGCAGCACTGCTGTAAAAAGTTTTGGAGATATGGAGTCACCTTGTCTTACACCTTTCTCAATGTTGACTTTCCCAGTATCATTACATAATCTATTTGTTGTTGTTGCATTTTTATAAATATTCTTTAAATTATGACAATATGTTTATAGAATCAAATGCCTTTTCATAATCTACAAATCCAAAACATAATGACAACTCATATTTATTTGTTCTTTCTATAACTTCTCTCAATACCTGGATATGATCTACTGTACTAAAACCATTTTTAAATTCAGCTTGTTCTCTTGGTTGGTGGAAATCCAATGTTCTCTGTAGACAAGTTGTAATTATCTTGGTAAAAGTTTTATATAAAACTGATAAAAGGCTGATATTATTTATCTTTTCTACATATATCTGATCATGTGTATCGGTATATGAGATATGATGGATAGTTGAAAGGTGCTTGAAAGTCTGAGTTTAAATCCCATATATTTATAAAGAGTAGTCAAAAATTTTGCTATTCTTTATTTAAAGGTGGAGTGTGGCTGAAAAAATATAGTTATGGGACATTTCAAATATTACATATATATTTTAATGGATTTTGTTTTCTTAAATTGAAATAATAAATGTAATTTCAAAAAAAAAATTGTTGGCTTATCGATATTATGCAATAATAATTATTACTATTTTATTAATGTTACACATACTATTATTAAACTAATGTTGATAATACAGATAAACAACTTTATAAAGCAAAATCCAAAATGCCTGCCCATAATATTTTTCATAGCATGTTAAAATACCTGTATCAAATTATAAAAAAAAATGCGATTTATATTTAATAATAAACACCTACACATGCATAAAGTCAGTTTTAAAGAATAGTACATTGATAAAAAATGCATAATACTATCAATATATGAATACATATATAAATTAATATAGGATCAGTAAAGCAATACATATATTATTGCATACATAATATTAAAGCCACCTATAATAGTGACATAAACTTTAATATAATATTTAAATATATATGCGCTTGTATAAATGTTTGTATTTTTTTTGCCATAGTTAAATTAAATAGTATATTATTTTAAAGATTTAGAATTTCTTTTTTTAATAAAATGCAATTTATGATAAAAACATTAAATAATAAAAAAAATATTTATCTTAATATCTGCAGAGTAAATATTTATTTTTATAAGAAAAAAGTATATATTAATTTTATGAAAGAATATAATATTGTATTTCAATACATTTTAAAATATTATTTGGAATTTAAAAATAATTCCATTGTAAATTGGTGCTACAACTTCTTTAAGACCTCAAAACATAAAAGCAAGATATCATATCTTAACAATAACTACCAATTTTTTTCATAAAATACTAAAAAGAGTGAGACAATTACAGTGATGATGATGAACAATCTACTCATATGACCATAACCTATAAATACACTACCCAATAGGAATCTTTCTTTTTTATTGCTAGATATTTAGAAAAAACTATTAAACCTGAATAGAAAATAGACATCTTGACATCATGAAGCACAATGATGGAAGAGTGAACCTAACAATTTGCCCATGTAGAAATAGTGTCTGTGAATTGTCCAAAATGAATAAGTAACACATCTGAAGACATTCTTTAAATACATGAAAAAGAACCTTAAAATTTTTATTCAAAAAAAAATTTTTAAACTACTTTGGCATGCTATACTTTACTTACCTGCTTATAAAATCATCTGAGACTACAATTTTTAGAGTAGCTTAAAAGTCTTTTGATAAACAATTGCATATTGGATAATTATTGTCATACAGATTTTAAAATTAATAAATTTTCTCTTCATATATATTTTATGAGAAATATTATAATTATAGAATGTCATATTACAAAATATTATTGAGAATGCTCTTATCTACAAGGGATGAAGAAATAACTTGTTATGATTTTATTAAATATTTTAAAACTTACCAGTAATTAATTTTCATTCAAAGCTAATTTTTAATTTTTATTTACCTTTCTACAAATATTAACTTTTACTCCATTCATTGGGATTTCATAAATAAAATGCCTAAGGATCTTTATCATTCTAAAACATTCGAACAGATCACACCAGAATAAAAATGTTAGTAATTTTTAAGACTGTAAATAAACCCTAAAGTACAGAGATATGCTTATTTATTTGTCTGAAGATTTGTAATGATGGTATATTATAAGATGTGATATGTTGGACTATTTCCATCATTTATGAGTGAATGTTGAATGTATAGAAAATTTTAAACGTTATTTATACTTTCCAAATACAAACAACTTGTTAGTAATAACACACAAATAGACAATAGAGGTTAGTAATTACACAATGTTTCGAGTAGTATTTTATTATTCAACTTCCAAGTGAATATTGTCACTGTGCTTATAGGCCAGCAGCACCTGAAGAAGAGTAGAGAATAATACTAGTTGAAACATTGCATAATTACTAACCTGTATTGTCTATTTGTGTGTTATTACTAACAAGTTGTTTGTATTTGGAAATTTTATATAAAGTTTAAAATTTTCGTCTTGCATTGGTGGTCGAGAGGTCAGCGCGACGGCCTTGCACTTGCAGGCAGTTGCCCGGGTTGCGGGTTCGCGTCCTGGCCGATGCTATGACACTTAAAAAAAAGTTTAAAATTTTCTATACATTCTACATTCACTCATAAATGATGGAAATAGTCCAACATATCACATCTTATGTTTCTTTATTGTATATATTTATTTGACATTATAGATAATAGTTTTGGTTAAATAAAGTTCCCAAGGTACCGTATTTAAATTTTTATCATTATAAGTTTACCATGTATAGCTGAGATGTGTAAATATGTGTATATGTTAAATATATATTTTGGAGACTTGATGTTAAATATAATTAATACTAATTGATTATTATTTATAATTAAACCTAATATTTTATATGTTTTATATGTTTTATTGATCTCTGAATTTGATCCTTTGGTTTTATAATTAAATGTTGGTAAGGTATCTGAAGCACATGTATATATAAGCGTTTTATATAGTTGAAATATTTTATATATATTGCACTTTTGTTTATACATATGGGTACATCAAGAGTCTTTTGAAAATTATTTGGTATAATTAATTATGTTGGTAACCATAATACTTACATAAACGTTGTTGTCTAGCAGAGAAGACTCCTAACAAAACACATTATAATTTGATGTATATAAATATTGCCTTAGTTAAACATGCACGCAGTACCTATAAAACTTACGCATATAACACCATGTCTTTAGAAGAGTATATTAGAATAGGTAAACATTCCTTTTGTTTATAAAATAACGTTTATATTAGCCAGATACCTAGAGAAAAGCAGATTAGATTATTTTAATTAGAGATCCAGTAAAACATTCACTTTATTAACTATTGAAATTACTTAAGTTTGCTTATCCATTGCCTAACAATCTTCAATAACGTATTTGCCCCACTTCATGTAAAGCTACATTGTACAATTAAATTATTATAAAAATAGGGGTCAAGTTTCCTTAATTTAAACAACACGAGAAGTTATATATCGTTAATGCTGACAACTTGTTATTATGACATTTTTATTTTTTTATTATTGTTAATAAGTTTTTTTTAATATATATTTTGTTAAATTATTTGGTATTCATATTTTATTATTTGAATATTCATCATCTCTCTAATAGATAAATATAGTCAGGGCCGGCGGAAGCGGGCATGCAACGCATGCTAGGCATGCGGGCACTGGCAGAAGGAGGCGCCATCACTGAGAGATTAGCATCTGAAAAAGAAGACGTCTTCCCTGACAGGGGCACCAAAATCAAATTTGCATGCGGACGCCTAGTACCCAGCGCCGGCTCTGAATATAGTCACATTGGTTTGTTAAAATGGTTTATAATGTTATTTATATTTATTGCTAATACTCATACCCAATCTAAAAATTAATGATTTGTTACTCAAAATAGGTATTGAGTACAAGTAAATTTTAATATTTTAAATTCTGAGATAACTTTGGTTTTGATTTAGTAATATAAAATTTACATTCAATATGTTAACCCAAGTCCTAAACATATTAGACTTATTTGATATTATTTACAAGTTCACAATTGTACTTAAAGTTTAACATAACCCTGTGAAATCATTATTAGTTATTAATACACATTTATAGTGTTTCTTAAATAGTTAAATATTTGTTTATTAATTTTAATGTGACTAGCAGATTAGTAGATGATTAAGCTAATTTTTTTGTTATTTTATATATATATATATATATATATATATATATATATATATATATATATATATATTATATATATATATATATATATATATATATATATATATATATATATATATATATAATTTAAATACATGTATATTATCCATATTAAATTTTATGTTATTAGACAGTAGTTGATATCAGACTTTTAGTTTTATACAGCTATCCACTCCATCATCTACAATTGAAACACATGATCACATACATGTAAAAAACATAAATAATCTCCAATATACATATTTCATGTTGAACCAGCAGTCATTAAAAATCAGATTTTAATTTTTAATTGTCAAATTTAATTGTGTCCACTGCCATTACTGACCTTTTAAAAATAAATTTGTGGACACTAAATGATTAATAATTGATTACGTTCTTTTTTAAAAAGCAAAAACAGAATGTGATTTAAAATGCAAAATTAACATGCACAATGTTTGAACAAATTTACATTATAATCTTGTAAAATTTAATGTGTGTATACATAAAATGTGGAAATCATGATTTTAATTTCATTATTGCATAAAATCTTACTATTATAAAGCTCTGAAAATATTGAAATTACTAAGTTTAACGTCAAATTCCAATAATGTGCTATTACTTTCAATATAAAATAAGTGCGTGAAATTTATTATTTAAAGTAATAGCGCAATATCGGAGTTTGACTTCCGGTGAAACATGAATCGTGTAACTTCAAAATCATGTTAAATAAGTCCGTGTACAAAGAGACCCAGGTGTATGTTGGAAAATATTTATCATTTTTACATGTAGGTCATGTGTACTAAAATGGAATGGAAGTATGGCATCTTGATATAAATTCATGTGGAGAACCTGTGATGATATTACTCATCAATCTCAATCCCAGGGCAACAAAATATAAAATTTAATATAAAAATAATAAGCATAAAAGATCAGTGCAGAATTAACCATAAATTCACCAGCATTACACAAAAGTAATAATCTTTCATCATCATGAATGATCAACAATAAAATCAACAGTCAATCTTGTGACTGGATTTGAATGGGTCTACTATAGATTAGGCTAATTATGTAGCCCTTGCCAAGTTGAAGCAGATTACTTAAACATTAATTTTAATACTCAAATTTAAGTGCTATTCTCTCAGAATATATAACAATAAAAACAATAATGCAAGGATATTAATACATGCTGATCATCATCAATACTCTGGCCACTTACTTCATTTAATATACAGGACAACTATAAACTTAATTTTTAATAAAGAGTAAGCAAAATAAAATATAGTACATGGATTTTAATGAAAATCCTTTTTGCACCTATCAAAAATCATCAACATTGTATATTCATAAACAATAAAAATAAACCTCTTTTATATAACAAACTGCATGAAACTAGCTCAGGAATAAAAGCTCTATAAAAGTCATTGTGAACAAGAGCTATAATACAACATAAAATAATTTATAATATTTTTAGAATTAAATAAATTCACTGGAATAACTTTAAGCAATGACTTATACATTTATTATTAACAAATTAAATTAAGGTCTGCTGAATATGGCTATACAACTAAATTAAGGCCTCTTATTTTGATTAATATCAAAAAGAAATTCATTAGTATATCATAATTTACAAATAGATTTCAATATGTTTACATGAAACACACATATATAAGCACACAAACATATGGTATAATAATGTATGTAAATATAAATTTTATAATACATAATGACTGATTTAACATATTTGACTCTACATGACACTCAACTATATAAGCACACAGACATGCTGAAACCTATGGAAATTGTCATATAATAATAAAATAAGTTATCACATTTTATTGATACATAAATAATAACTGTTTTTACATATATATTAAAGCAGTCAATCTTAGCTTAAGATTGAGCTACATGGTTCTATCTACTAACCTGTGTTTAAATACTATATCCCATCCTGCTGCTTTAGTTGCATATATATATATATATATATATATATATATATATATATATATATATATATATATATATATATATATATATATATATATATATATATATATATATATATATATATATATATATATATGAAATGTGTGCCTAAAAGTTATAGAATTGTAACCTTTCAATAACATTTTTTAATTATTATTAATTCTTTTTTATTAAAGTACATAGGTGCAGCTCAAATATATATATATATATAAAAGACATTTTTGGGTTCATTCGTGTTAAAATTTTTTAAATATATATATATGAGCAAACATACTAATAAAATATTGATTTTTTAAAAAAAATATTTTATTATACATCATTTTTAAAACTTTTTCTTTTTAAATTGTTTTTTTTTTTTTATTAAACTGTATATTTTTTTTATAAAATCCAAGATGGAAGATACAACCATTAATTGTCCAAAAATAATTAAATGGTTGGAAATATAATATTGTTTTAATCTTGGGAAGGAATTTTTAATTAAAGTTTTATTTAAAATAAAATGGAGATTAAGATTAATAGATTTTACTTTTGTTATAAACATTTTTGTCAAATCTATTTCCAATCTGGAAATAGATTTGAATATATTTTTAGAATGTTATCTAACATTTGCATCTTCAAAAACAATGGACAAAGAAAAAGTAAGAATTTTTTTTGATCGGAGATTAGAATTAGGGCTAGAAATTTGAAAGCATTCTTAAAATACCTGGACAGGAGTATAAAATGGGCTAATTTTGAATACCAACAGATTAGTTACAATTGAGAGAACTGATTGCTACTCGTTTCCATGCTGCTTGAAATCTTAAAAATGATGATCCAGTAGAAAACTTTTCCCAAACTTTGTGGATTATCTTCCACTGCTGTAATATCCTGCTGCCCTGAAATTAAGTAAAGCCTAAAAAAAGAACTCTGGAATGATGACTGTAAGCTGGCTGTCACCAAAAAATCTCACATGGAGCCATTAACTGCCATAATTTGTAAATGGACTTTTAAATTATGCAAGATAATGATCTTCATACTGCCTGAAAGTAAATCTTGCTGACTAATCTTGAACCCTATGATCAATTTCCCCTAATGTATGATTTAACTTTGTAACTTTTCTAATATGTAATTGTTCTCAAACAATGTTTATAAATTTAATTTTCTTTCATATGCTTTAGATTTCTTTAACTTTGGTGTGGTCATTTATTTATATGTATGTATTACTTAATTTTATATGTCTATTTAAGTTATTATTAATATGCCAATCTTCAGCAAACTGATGAGTTGAATGTCTAAAATTTTATTTTCTTTTTACACGTTATTAATATCTTTTTAAAACATAATGCATTATTAATTAATATGCCCACGAGCTTGTTTTATGAGTCAACATTTTGTTTATACTTTAGTGATATTAGTGATTAAGCTAATGCATATGTGCTTTAAAGATAAATTATAAATGAATACTCTCACTTTTCCTGACACAAGATATTGTATTTTAGAAAGAATGGAATGAATTACCCATTTTTTCAACCCAAATATTTATGTATGGGAAAATCCTGAAAGTATTCATTTATAATTTATCTTTAAAGTGCATGTGCATAGGCTTAATCCCTAATATCACTATTACAGTATAAAACCATAGTGCTATATAAAATAATATTTCAATATTTATGTTTTAGTATAAAAATTTGTTATTTGTTTAACTCTGGATTCTATCCAGGATGAATTCAGAATTTAGGCTAATTAATCCTCCGAAACCCTATTTATTTTATAAATGTTATTATTCAATTCTGAAAAGATGACCTATTGGTTGTTTTCTTTAACTGCTACTTTTCTTTTATTTTTCTATACTCTTGAAATTTCAAATACTTAAATTTTCCAGTTATTATAAAATTTTGGAACATGCAGTTGAATCATTTTTAATATAGCAAAAAAGTAAGAGGGATCAAATCTTAATATATATTTTATTAAATGAAATCTAAATCTCTCTCTCTCTCTATATATATATATCAAACAAAGGTCATTTATTTTAAAGCCGTAAATCTTATTCAATGTCATTAGTGACATTTGTCCATAGTGTGTTACTAACATTCGGCCTTATCTTCATGATTATATATATATATATATATATGTATATATATATAAGCATATAATATATATATATATGCTTCTAATCTGGGGATTACAACAAGATCAAACTTATAGATCCCTTCTTATGTTATGTCTCATGGATAGTTGAACTTTCCAGGAATTTCTTCATATAAAAGGACTGTGCACACCATTGCCATCCACAGCGTGCTTTATCCACTTTTCTCTAAGCACTACCCTAGAAGGTGGGCTTAGACTTCGTTTTCATCCAGAAGCATGATCATTTCCTCTGATTTCTTTGCCATCATGTATTACTGCCAATTTTCATATTATTTCTTTTGCTTATGACCTAATTTTAATACTGTAATAATACTAAAATTGTGCTCTGCTCAAAATATATATATATTCCAAATATAACTAGCTTATTAATAATGTTATTTCAATCTTATACAATCCCATTATCATAATTTATTATTTCTGTATTTAAGAGTATATACCTTGGATAAAAATCAAGCATTCTGTCTTCTAAATGTTGATTAAAAGATTTTTTCAATAAATATTTTGTCATAGACTCAAATATAATCTTTCAAATGTATTTTGTTTATTTTCACAACCTCAGTTGTGCAAAAATAGTTTTCTTATATATGTAATAAATCTCAGAATGCTCCCTGAAATAATCTATTAGTCACCATATTTCAAAACCATATATAAAAGTATTAATAGCTGTATTATGTAATCTTTTTAATATTTGATTGGCATCTTAATACTGTACCCACCAAATATGTGTGATAAGGTATATATATATATATATATATATATATATATATATATATATATATATATATATATATATATATATATATATATATATATATATATATATATATATATATATATAGTTAATAAAAGAGCATATGAGAATCATCAGCATGAATCCAAATATGTAATTATCTACCATTTGGTAGACCACTTACTCATTCACACACATATCAATGTATGCAATTAATTCATAAGGTATATAATTTGTCATTATATTAAACTATTGTTATTGTCTAACTTGTTTGAGTAGTTCAAATTCTTTTTCCTCCACTTCTACATGTACACCCATGTGTATACATATTTTAGTTAAGTAATAGTTAATAGATGTCTCATTGTATTTCCCCTCTGCTAGTGGGCTGTATTTAGAATAACTTCTCATGTGCCATCACTATATATTATTTATTAGGTGTTTGATCTGGAGCTTGCGGAATGGGTTCGAATCCAGCATGGTCCTTGACCTAAATCTTGGGCTTGCCTAGTTTTGAAGTATGTTTCATTGAGTTCCATCTCATAAAATATGGATCAACATGTTTTGACTGGTACAATATATATATATATATATATATATATATATATATATATATATATATATATATATATATATATATATATATATATATATATATATATATATATATATATATATATATATATATATTAAAAGAAGAGATGTTTTCTTGAGAACAGTGAGAAATATTGATTAGTACCTATATTGGCATGTTTAGGTTGGTAACTGTTTTCTAATGGTTATATATATATATATATATATATATGAAAAACAAAAAAAACCCAAGTTAAAAAAACTTGCTAACGCTTGTATTTATGATAACAGATGGTGTTCTACCAAAAACACCATCAAGCATAGTTTTCTGTTTACATAATCATCTGAGCGAGCATTCACTAACTCTAATTAGATAGTGAATGCTCGCTCTGACGTTTATGTAAACAGAAAACTACGCTTGACAGTGTTTTTGATAGAACACCATCTGTTATCATATATATATATATATATATATATATATATATGTGTGTGTGTGTGTATACCCATGGAAATGTGAATTCATAATGATGTTTATATCATAAGATATTTTAATTTGTCAAAATAATAAAATTATTAAAAAATAATTTTTCACATTTCCATCTTGAAAGTATATGTAAAATTCACACATATGTGTGGATATAAGATAATATGAATCAATTATTAATTCATTTGTTATCTAAGAGTAAACAAAAAAAGATTCCCTTCTTTCTTTTTTTTAAAAAAAAAAATAATTCTTTGATGGTCCTTCATATAAGATTTCTCTTTCTTTTCTAAAAAAAACCCTAATATCATATCTTTGATAGGTTCCCTTGATAAATATATGATGAATATCCCTATATGTGTTCCTCTGCACAAAGATAAACCCTTATATGTTTAAACATTAATCTTATTAAGAACATGGTCAACACATAAATACATATAAGGCTTTATCCTTAAAACTCTGTGCCTCATTAATGCTTAATTTTACCACAAGAGAATCCTCTACACATCTTAACACAATCTTATTACTTTATAAAGGTAACAATGGTCATTTTATCATCAATATACTTCGTAATTATATAGGCAAAGTTTTGTAATTATTAGATCTAAGTATTAACTCATGGTGAATGAAAAGATTTCAGGAATGTTGATTTCTAAATGAGTTACTGGACTTAAGCTTCACACTCTTAAATTGAAATGCTTTATATTTGCCTATATAATTAGAAAGTAGGTTGAAGATAAGATGGCCTCTCTTATCTTTATATAGTCATAATATTTGGTTAAGATTTGTAGAGGATGTTCTCGTGGTAAAATTAAGCATTAATAAGACACATAGGTTTAAGGTTAAAGCCTTATATGTATTTATGTGTTGATCATGTTCTTAATAAGAATTAATGTTTAAACATATAATGTTTTGTATGTGTGCAGAGTAGCATATGGATATTCATCATATATATATATATATATATATATATATATATATATGATGTATATCTAATATTCTATATATATATATATATATATATATATATATATATATTGTAATGGTAAGAAAAGTAGAGCTGCTTTAACCTAACCTAGAGAGGCAGATAGAAAGGGGTTCGAACCTCACCTACTCCTCTAGATTGCTACTAAGTGACTTACTCCACAAACCTCACTAGAATTTAATCTTAATGTATGCCCGGTGGTCAGGGAGAGAAGAGACAATGATAAGGAATTTTTACATATATATAATGATCAGATGTGCATACGTATGTCACAAAAAGAAAACAATACTAAGTGGTTTTATTTATAGTGAATGAAAGATAACAGAAACTTTTATTATTGACATTAAAATAATTCACACAATGCTTTATTAATAGTGTCACAGGCTATTTTCACTGTAACCAGATAGACATATATGAAAGATCCATTGATCGTAATGAAAAGAACAGACAAAATTTTTACATTATAATTTCTTCTTTAAAATATTCCAGCCAATGGAAGTGTTACGTAAAAGAAATCAAGAGAGAGAGAGACATGATTCATTAACTCTGGGGTTGGAGAACAGAAATAAATAGGTGGTCAAACTCAACTAAACACTTTGGACAGGTTTAAATCACAGCCCTACTTATGATTTAAAAAGAATGATAAACTGACCCCAGCAGGAATTTCCAGCCATAATTGAAACATTTCTATGAGGTTTTGAGAAAGATTTCCCAATAATTATAAATATACAAGACCATGCACAAAGGCGATAGCATTTAGTGGGCTGTGAGGCTCGAGACATAACAGTTACCAAGAGGTTAACACAAGACCGGATAGCTCTCCGTCTCTAAACTAGGTTAGAGAGAAAAATGGAACCCATTCGCTAAACGCGTAACCCGGATTCAGGATCGGAGTTTTTGTTGCTTATGTCCAGTTATGTACATAGAAAGGACTGAGATCAACATGAGATCCTTAACAATTTATTTGTTTTTTTAGAAGATCCTAATGTAGGTATGTTATCCTAAGCAAACTCGGCAAAAGAAGCACTGTAATATATGCTGAGCAGCCCAGTAGATCACCCGAGGCACGATGCCATATAAATATGGTCAACGATCTTTAAATTAAAAAAGAAACCCTCTGCAAAATATATTTATTAAGAAAGCTCAACTATCACTGAAAATCCACAGAAAAATAGTAACTTCCCTATTATAAAATTCAGATCACAAAACAAGAGGGTGGATATTTTATTGATTTAGTTGAAGTTTAACCAACACACCCAGAATCAATGTTATTTAATATTTTTTAATACATATTGTCAAAATGTACTCTCTCTTATTACTAAAATAGAAATGTGAACATTTTATTTCACGATCTTAAAAATATAACATTAAATTTGTAACCCATCATTGAGTAAAATATAATGGCATTTGATAAGTATCTTATTATATTATATATATATATATATATATATATATATATATATATATATATATATATATATATATATATATATATATATATATATATATATATATATAAACTAAGTTAAAGTTTGGAAAGTTTTATAATCGAATATTTAGCAATTTAAATCTTGATTTTAAAATAGAGTTTTGTACTTTCTATGATTTGCTTCCTTTTCTTTCTAAATAAATATTTATATAAAATAAATAACTTAATTATGGGAGTATAATGGCAGAAAGTTAAATGAAGCATTTTTCAATTAAATTAATAAGAATTATTGCCATCATTATATGTAATAACTCTACCACCCTTTAAAGTATTTTTTTTTAAAAAAGAAAGCAATTAATGAAATATAATTTCACAAGACTCGAATACATAGATTAAAAAAACATATATATATATATATATATATATATATATATATATATATATATATATATATATATAAGCATAAATATAGATTGAATTTGCAAATTACAAAGACATTTTAATAATTTATGGGAATGTTACCGGTAACTAGATGGGTGGATCAAAATAAGTTCATAAGATGTTTCCCGCAGGTCTTTCCAGTTCTTCAAATTTGTTTTTCCATGTTTTTGAGGGCATATTTTTATGGATACAGGGCAGAAAGTTTAGTTCTCTGGCTGGCTTACATGATTTGAACTCAGGCCTCAGGAATGGCTCAGGAGAGTGAAGGCAAAAAAGTTACCCCCTGCATTTTTGCAGAGGAACACATTTCTGGATTTTATTTATATGCCGAAAAAATAGAGTGCAGCTTGAAGTAAGTACAGCAAGCAAGAATTTGCTATATTGTTAAATTTTTCAGAAAAATTTCTTCCAACAAAATTCTTAAGATTTTCTCTCTGACCTTCAGCACTGGTTACTCGAAAGCATAAGACCAAGAAGAAAATAAAAGTTTTGATTTATACCCTTTTTTCCATTATGTTTTTAAACTGTAATTAGTAGTGAATCATGCCCGTTCTTTCAAATTTTTCTTGTTATCTATTTTTTTTATCTAATTCAGAAAATTTTTTATTAATTAATTCCCTTTCTTAATGGATTCTATTTAATTAAGAAAATTTTTATCTTATCGAATTCTACCAAATATATTTTAAAAATAGTTTCAAATATAATTTTAACTTTCTATATTTTATTTTATTAAATCTTTTCTCTTTAACACAATTCCTTCTTTAATTTAGGCAACTATTTGAGAAAATGATAAATTTAGTTTGAAAAAAAAAACATACATTCATTGTGGTTGGACTTAGGGTCTTAGTTAGTCCACAGTGAATGGTAAAGCACATATATATATATATATATATATATATATATATATATATATATATATATATATATATATATATATATATATATATATATATATATATATATATATATATATATATATGCACAGCTTCAATATATATATATATATATATCAAGGGTAACCTATCAAAGATATGATATTAGGTTTTTGTAGAAAAGAAAGAGAAAACTTATATGAAGGACCATCAAAGAATTAATATTTTTTTTAAAAAAGAAGGAAATCTTTTTTGTTTACTATTAGATAACAAATGAATTAATAATTGATTCATATTATCTTTTATATATCTATACATATGTGTGAATTTTATATATACTTTCATTATGGTGACTCTTTTCTTATAAAGTCATAATCCTGGGTTAAGATTTGTAGAGGATCACCCTCATAGTAAAATTAAGCACTCAAAATGTGCATAGTTTTAAGGTTAAAGTCATATATGTAGTTACATGTTGACTGTGCACTTAATCAGAATCGACATTTATAACTTTAAATTGATTCAAAATATTTTAATTAAAAAATCTAAATAATAACTCACTGTGAATTGAAAGACTTTGTGAATGTTGATTTTTAAATGAGTTACTGGACTTAATCCGTGAAGTACTTACTAGCTTCATGCCCTCAAATCAAAATGCTTTACAATTGCTCATACAATTAGAAAGTAGGTTGAAGACAAGACAGCCACTCTTATCTTTATAAGGTCATAATCTTGTGTTAAGATTTGTAGATATCACTCTCGTGGTAAAACTAAGCCCTCAAAATGTGCATAGATTTATGGTTTAAACCTTATATGCATTTATATGTTTAAACTAATTTTTCAGTAAGTTGATAGACTGTCTTCATAAGCTGGTCCCTTCTAAACAGTGGACTGGTTTCTTGTCATCATCAGGAAAAATATAATCCAGGTAACTGTTGCCCTATAGTGAACTCTCTTCAGTCTTTATGTTGTCTAGTACATACATATATATGAGCTATGGAGAACAAAAAATATGTGCATTGGGTTCCATGTGAATCCAAGTCCTACCATTGTTGCAGTAGTAGCAAAGTTGGAATTTCCCATTCTTGTCTTCACTTACAACTTCATAATAATTCTGCTGTCTCAATCTGTAAAAAGGTTCTTCTAATCTTTTTCTAACTCTTTTAAAATCAGGGTAGAGGAAAAATACAATAATTAAAAATAAGTTTTCTCTATCTTGATAGAAAAAAAGTTATTGACTCTTTTCAGTTCATTTTAATCCTTTGAAAAACAACTTTTTGGGGAATGTTATAAATTATGTTACACAAGCATTAACTATTCTCTCTCTCTCTCTCTCTCTCTCTCTCTATATATATATATATATATATATATATATATATATATATATATATATAGTACCGGTTAAAATATATTTCCATTCAGCAAGATTTAGAAACTAAGCAAAAGTACCCCAAATGCAATCATACCCGAGATACACAGGTCAAGAGCAATCATGAATTCTAACCTATTTGCCCATTTCTGAAATCTATAACACTATGGACAACACTCTACGGTGATACTACATAAATTAATTATTTCCGGGCCCGGTGCTACATCATTTTGCATGAGAACTCAGCTGATGATGATGATGATGATGAGAGATTGAGGGAACCCAAGATATAAATTAAAACATACATAAATAAATATATTAATGATATTCGAACAACTGGATTAAGTTTCAAAAAATAACAATTTATTTTAACAAAAAATCAAGATTTTATATACGTATACTCAATTTCACGCTTTTAAAACTTTATTTTCATTACAAACATTTAAAAAAACTTGGTACAATTATTTTTATTTAGACAGATATGAATTTAGTGTGGCAGTTGCAATACTGAACTAAAATAGGTTTTATTTATATTAAAATAAGGGGATTTGGATGGTTGGTGTACTTTATATATTTAGAAACACTTGTAAACATATAATAATAATAATAGTTTTGCTGATTATAGGACTTGAATATAATGCCCTTGGCATTGGATACATATTTTCATTTATAAATTTTATTTACAACACTAAAATGAGAATACCTGAACAAAATATACTTAAAAACATTTATTTATTTTACATTTTCGACAGCGAAACTATAATTGCAGGAATGGCTTATTCAATAAAAGGTGAGGGCAGCTTCATGAGAGGTTGGATTTAAACTCCAACAGAAAATATTACAAGAAAAAAATGTTTCATTATCACATATCATTATGATTTATTTTGTCAAACAGGCTAAAAGAAAAATGAACTTTAAAAAATTGCAGTGTTAGCATAATGCCCGAATATCTGTAGATCCAATATTTTGAGGTGCTTTATCATAATAATATGGAAGAAAGCAGTCTAGCAGACTTGCCACCCCACATTTTGTGGAATCGGCTGACAAAAGGTCCTCGGATGGAGATACAATGGGCCATACTTTGCTGGAATTATCCCATGCATTGCTCTCATTGCATGAGTATATATCAGTATGGTCTAAAGACATTCATTGCCCTGTTTACGACCTAAAATGAAGAAGAGATGAGTTGGGCATTCTGACACATGTCTGTAGATTATGCTTAGTAATATGAAAAATGGCCTATGCTAACAACGCTTTTAAAAATAAGAAAATGAAATCATTCAGTTTAAATATTATCCTAAAGCCTTAGATGTTTAACAAATACATAATGATATGTTAAAATAAAGTCATTTATCAGAAGTTAAAACTATTATTAATAAAGCGTGGGTTTCTCCCCCCTCTTGAATCAATACTATTTTGTTTAAATATATTTAAAAAAAACTAAAATTCATGCACTTAAAAGTGCGAACAACAAAATAGAATTTGTTCAACAGCCTTTTTATTAATGTTGATGAATAAAGAAATTAATAAAACTAATGTACACTAAAATCCACCCCAGATTGAAAATTATTTATAAATTTTGTATAATTTTATGGTCAAATATATAAAAAAACATATATTCATTTTACAGAAAAACTTAGTCCTGCGAACTAATTAGAAATAAATGAATAAGAACTCATTAATCCTCCCCTTTCTAAATTCATAGAACTGGGTTTGATTAGCATTTATAAATAAAAGTTTAGTGAAAGATATAAAAATATCATTTAAAATAAATTATGACTGCATTAAATTATAGAAGAAAGTAAGAAGCATGAATTGGATGAAATATTTTACAATAATATTAGTTAGGGTTATAGAGAATCGATACCAAAGAAATAATTATTAGTTTTAATGTACTCACTGATGAGTGAGTTAAAGAGATTAAATATACAGAAAACATTAATTTGAAGAGAGTTTACAAGTTATAATTTAGGTAATATGATTATAATGACTTTGGGCTGGTTACCTCAGCATTCTATGGAATACAGACAAATTTCCTGTGACAGTTGGTATCCTTTGACATGTTTCTTGGCTGCAGCAGTTCTTGGATGGCATGGGAACACTTGAATGGTAGAAGCTACATCATGAATGGCAAAGAGTGGAGCTGAAGATGGAGGGGAAAGCAGCTGAAGCCTCTCAAAAATTACACAGACATGAAGTCGGTTAAAGACTATTGACCCAACTCTCTCTGGCACAATAGATTTTTAGGCCCTATTTATACAAAACTTTGAGGTGTTCAAAAAATGTTTTTTAATTAAACTTCTCATCTTTAATTAACAGAAATATTTTAGCTATTGTTAGTGGAGATGGAATCGTTAGATAACTGTCCAAGAAAAAATTCCAATCTATTTCTAGATTAGAAATAGATTTGATAAAAATGTCAATCATTAACTAAAATCAATTAGCTTTGTTTTAAATTTTACTTTAATTTAAAAATTCATTTTTAATTATGAAACAAAGTAATGTCCCCACCCCTTTAATTACTCTTGGACAGCAATCTTCCATCTTGAATATTTGTATATTTATATGAAGAAAATATTTGTAACATAAATAACAAATAGTTAAGCAAAAATACAAAATTATTTAAAGATTTGATTATGTTTCTATATATATATATATATATATTATATATATATATAATATATATTATATATTATATATATATATATATATATATATATATATTATAATAGTAACTTACAGTTGTTATTATTAGTCTAGCGTGTTTTATCTCTTGTGAAATTATTTATAAATATAAATTTTTATTTGACTATTTTATTATGTAACATATATGTACTATTTATATATACATTTAAGTTTTAAATAATATATACCTTAAGCTTTTGAGTAAAATGCCAAATTTGAAGTTAAGAATAAATACTTATATATTTTTTTATTTTATTATTAAATCTTAATGTCAGTGGAACATTTGATAGTTGAATTAAACATGAACTTATATAACACACGAGCAGATTCGTTCGTGCTCTGGAAAATAAAAAAAAACGAAAGAAAAAGAAAATCTTTTGTCTTTAAAAATATCATTTTTCTTCTATCAATACTATTATTTAGCGATTGGAATTTAAATATTAACTTTTTTTAAATTAAAATAATTTGTGGATTCAAAGTCTGCAAGGAAAATATATTTAATTTTCTACTTAATCTTAAAGGAATAGCAATATAAAGGAAGAGAACGTCTGTTTAAGTTTTGAAACTACGTTGTTTTAACTCTTCCATTATTCTTCGGATATATATAAATTTAAGATAATTATATATATTAAGGATAAAACAATGTGCACTGAGTAGTACACTCATTATATCGTAAAAGGTTTCGAAACCAACCTTGCATGCTATTTTAAAATATTTTGAAATATTGAATATATAGAACGTCTAGTGATAATAGAGAAATGAAGATTAAGAACATCTACATTCGAAGAATATTTATTTTATTTCACATTAATCCGGTCATTGGATGTTATTAACAGTTTATTGTTTAAGGATAAATGGAATCATCATTGTACAAATGGATTGGTGATATGCTTCGTAAGAGATCTTCATTGGGATGATGAACTATAGACTTCAATATCTACTCTCAACTCTCTTATAACTAAGTTTCCTTTATTATTTATTTACATATATTATAATAATGCTTATATTATTTTAATATGTTTATTATTATTATTATTATCTTTATTTCAAATTTGGCATCGCATCATATATATCTTAAAAGGAAAATTATATTTATTATTAAATATAATTAATTGAAAGCTTAACATAATTCATTAAATTAGATGAGGGATATAAAAAATAGTTATTATTTGACAGATATCTTAAACAGGATTGTATTGTGTTTACTACGTAATATTGTAAACGTTTAATGTATTTTTATTTATTAAAAATACATATAATATATAAGTTATACAATGGCAAATAATACTTATATATGGGTAATTGTGAAGCATATAAATAAGAACGGTAAATAAATTAATAAGTTACATAAATTATTAATTTTTGAACCCAGATATTGTTTTTATATATCTGTTAATTTAAGCTATTTTCTTTAATTTTTGAAAGTTTATTATAGTATTGAGTTTTATCATAGGGTATTAAATAAAAAAATATCATTTATTAATATTCTTTTAAAATGATAAAATTCATCCGTATTTATTTATTAATATTTTATTATCTATTCTATTATATTTTTTATTGTTTATTAAATATTGATTTGTTAACGTGATCTCTTTGTCTAATCATTATTGAATTATATTATATATATGCTAGTATTATAAATGTCATATGAATAATAGTTATAATTAATGCTTATATAGAGGCATATGAAATAACTTGTTTTTGAAATTATTCCTGAAAAGAGCTGATTGCAAATTCTCCGTGAGTTTAAATATCGTGGCATAATGGTGACTGAAAGAGGGATGAAAGATGGATGTCCTGGTCTAAATTGTATTTAAACTTATTTAAAGATTAATGAGCTAGCATAATAGAGGTATATATAATCATGGACTTGGTATTTCATCGATTCATTTCTAGCATTCTACTTGAAGACCCAAAGTCCGATTGTAGTGAAATGCGTATCCTCTTTCTAAGGAATTTAATCATCTCTTTATATTTAACAAGACCAACTTAGATTTTAAATATAATCCATTCTGTTATATTTGGTGAACCTAACTATGAAGCATTAAGTTAATGATTTCTAAACATTAAATATAATTGATTATATTACAATTAATACATCAACTGGGATGATTAAATGCCGTTCCGTTATATTTGATGCCTCAACTAAGGCTATCAAATAGGCTGTCCCGTTATAATATATATATATATATATATATATATATATATATATATATATATATATATATATATATATATATATATATATATATATATATATAAAAGCTCCAGTAATATATGTATATATCTGAGTCGCATCCATAAAAGTCAATGTTTAAAATTAAAGAAAATTTTTATTTGAGATTTATATTTATAAACTTTTATAGACACTTCTCAGAAATATACATATAGTTTATATACATGTGATAAAAAACAGTGGGTTAAATGGTAGAAGAGTGTAGCTCAATCTTGAGCCAAGATCAAATGCTACAATATATATATATATATATATATATATATATATATATATATATTGTATATTCTGCATATATATATATATATATATATATATATATGGCTGCAGAAAGGAGTTTGCTATTAATGGAAAGGAGACACTTTGATTCCTCTTGGAGGCCTTAAAGGAACCGAGCAGGGCAAATTCCTAATGTCCACTCCATACGTTCTTGTTGTTGCAGCTGTTATTACTATGTGATTATTCATATAGTATATGAACATGGATGGGCTGCTCTCCAACACGCATTAGCAAGCATGGTGAGTTTATTGGCATTTTACCTCAGAGTTTAAGGTCAAGAAACACCATGGTCTTTCTTCTCAGTGCCTGATAAGGCAGAATGAATGTTTGTGTAAATGATAAATATTTTTCCAATACATATATACAATTATGACAGACAAAAATAAAGCATGGCCCTTATTCCCAGGAGGCTGTAAAGTCACCAACCAAGGGCGGTTGGTGGCCAAAGGTGGAGGGTGCTAAGAATCCCCTGATTGTGGACCCAGGCTGCCATTTGATGATGACTTTTTATTTAGGTACTTACAACTGCTGATCACTTTCAAGTGAAGTAAGATTGCAAGAATTAGAAGAAGAACTGTCTTATATTAAATGGGACATTATTGGACTTTGTGAAGTTAGAAGAAAAGGAGAAGAAACAATTGATTTAAAAAGTGGACATATACTCTATTATAAAGGCACACATATTGGAAATACAAGTGGAGTAGGATTTATTATAAATAAAAAGTGGAAGAACAATATTGTGGAGATTGATGGTGTATCGGACAGAGTGGCAAGATTAGTTATACAACTTAATAGCAGATACAAATGCAGATAATTCAGGTTTATGCCCCAACAAGTTCTCATAGTGATGAAGTAGTAGAAGATTTTTATATGGATGTACAAAAGGCTTTTGATCAGAGTAAACAACATTTTAAAATTGTTATGGGAGACTTTAATGCTAGAATTGGTAGACAAATGAAAGATGAAATTGCTGTAGGTAATTTTGGTTATGGTAATAGAAATGAGAGAGGACATAGACTTGTGGAGTTTGCAGAAAAAGAAAAACTTTATATTATGAATTCATTTTTTGAGAAAAA
This sequence comes from Epiperipatus broadwayi, assembly GCA_028023455.1. NCBI lineage: Eukaryota > Metazoa > Onychophora > Udeonychophora > Euonychophora > Peripatidae > Epiperipatus > Epiperipatus broadwayi. Next base: position 8,233,989 of record JAQFVV010006234.1, read on the forward strand.
TGTTAAAAGGAAATGGACATGGAAGCATCCAAATGAAGGTACAGCAGAATTGGATTATATTTTGACTAACAGAAAATACATATTTCAAGATTGTAATGTTCTTAATAAATTTAACACAGGAAGTGATCATCGATTAGTAAGGTGTAAGTTACATGTTAATGTAAAACTAGAGAGACAAAAATTATTAAGAAAAACAATATTTACAGTTGATATTCCTAATCTTCAGAAACATTCTAATGAATTTAAATTAGAACTTACACGTGTGCTCTTCAAGTGTCTGGAGATTTTGAACATGATTCAGATTTGAATGAAATTAATATGAAAATAACTGATACACTTTTAAAAACTGCAACAAACATAGCTGGTAGAAAAAAGCAGCAATTGACCAATAAAATTTCTACTGAGACTAGAGAATTTATGAAGAAAAGAAGGAATATGAAGATATACAAAAATGATGTATTAAAAAGAATTGAATATCTCGAATTTTGTAAAATGGTACGGAAAAGAGTTGAAAATGATATAAGAAAGTATAACTGTGAAAAGATCGGAAGAGAAGAGCGTCTAAAAGTCTCAAAAATGTTAAACAACATTTTGGTATTGGTAGGAAATTTATATCTGCAATAAGAAAAAAAAGATGGAATTATTACTAAAAAGAGAGATGACATCATGAAATTGGTAGAAGATTTTTATCAAGAATTATATAGTAATAAAGAACAAGTACCTCCTATATCTATTACATCTTCCGAATTGCCCAGAATTTTAAATGAAGAAGTGAGACATGCAATTAAGTGTATGAAGAAAGGAAAGGCTCCAGGAAATGATGGAATTATAATTGATATATTAAAAGAAGCAGGTGAAGAAATAGAAACAATTTTAGCAAAGTTATATACCAAATGTCTAAATGATAAAGATGTACCGGAAGATTGGAAGAATGCAGTAATAATATTAATATTTAAAAAAGGTGATAAAGAAGATATTAGAAATTACAGACCTATCAGCCTTTTATCAGTTTTATATAAAATTTTTACCAAGATAATTACAACTCATCTACAGTGAACTTTGGATTTCCACCAACCAAGAGAACAAGCTGGATTTAAAAATGGTTTTAGTACAATAGATCATATCCAGGTATTGAGAGAAGTCATAGAAAGGTCAAAGGAATATGAGTTGTCATTATGTTTTGGATTTGTAGATTATGAAAAGGCATTCGATTCTATACACATTTTTTCAGTGATTAAAGCATTGGATCATCAAGGTATAGATCCAGGATATTGTCATATTTTAAAGAATATTTATAAAAATGCAACAGCAACAATTAGATTACATAATGATACTGGAAAAATCAACATTGAGAAAGGTGTAAGACAAGGTGACTCCATATCTCCAAAACTCTTTACAGCAGTGCTGCAAGAAGTATTTTGTGGATTAAAATGGGAAACTAAAGGAGTGAAAGTAAATGGAGAGTATTTAAGTCATTTAGATTTCGCAGATGATGTAGTTGTTTTTGCAAATAATGCTTCAGAGCTGCAGGAAATGTTGCAGGAGTTAGCAGATGAAAGTAGAAAAGTAGGACTAAAGATAAATGTTAAAAAGACTAAAGTAATGTTTAATCGATTTGCTCAAAATATGAAAATAAAGATTGATTATGATGAATTAGAAGAAGTTAACAGTTACAAATACCTTGGTCAGATTATTAATACAGATGGAAACATAATGGAGGAAATTAATCATAGAATTAAACTTGGTTGGAGTGCTTTTGGTAGAAATAACTTGATACTAAAAGGAAATATGCCTATGTGTTTGAAAAGGATGGTTTTTAACAAATGTGTTTTACCAGTTCTTACTTATGGATCTGAGACTTGGACACTTAATAGAAGAGCAATACAGAGACTTCAGACCACTCAAAGGAGTATGGAGAGATGTATGTTGGGAGTAACAAGAAGAGATCGAAAACGCAATGTATGGGTAAGACAACAAACAGGTGTTACTGACTTTATTGAAAAAATTAAAAGATTGAAATGGAGTTGGGCTGGACATATTGCTAGAAGAGATGATAATAGATGGACAAGTGAAATTTTAAACTGGATTCCAAGAGATTGTAAAAGACCCAGAAAGAGACCACATGTGAGATGGATGGATGAAATAAGAAAATGTGCAGGGGTGTTGTGGAGAAGAGAAGCTAAAGATCGGAGAAGATGGATTAAACTTGGAGAGACCTTCATCCTGCAGTGGATTGATAATGGTTGATGATGATGATGATATATATATATATATATATATATATATATATATATATATATATATATATATATATATACAAAATTTCAAATTACACTCCCAAAAATTACATTTTTTTCAGCAACTGTTTCTGTTAAAAAATATAACATCTAAACTCTATATTTAGATAAAAAGTTGTAATGAGAAATAATGTATGATGAAAAAATGCAGATTCCCTGCAAAAAGGACATGATGCAAGAGGAATACAGGTTCAACCGTTTTATGTAAAGCATTTATTCTTTAATATAAGGTTTGAATTTAAGCAAATAGTTTCCATATTATGAATGACTCCATTGTCACATTTACATTAATTTAAAATTAATTACAAACTCTAAAATTTAACTTTAAGTAAATAAAATGTATTAAAAAATAAATGAAACATAATAATGAATGTAAAACATTAATAAAAAGCATATATCAAGGTTTTTCCAGGCTTTTTTCTTTTAGAATTACAATTACTACTATAAATGTCTTGTTTGAAAGACATAAATTGCTATATTATAATTATCTGCAATATAACTCAGTGATGATAGGAATCATTGATACAAAAATAATAATTAGCTATAAATTATGCTTAAATTATTTGTCAATCGATAGAATAATATTCACTTTTTTATTGAAACATATGTTTTACTCTGCATATAATTTCTAAATTAGATTATTTTCCTTTAATTCAAGGGGAAAATGTAATGCTAAATTATACAATCAATGGGAATAAAAAAAAACTATATTTTCTTGTGGAAATCAGTAACATTTGAAAATAATTAACATATATATATATAATATTAAATGTTTATATAGATAAATATATAAATATATATATATATATATATATATATATATATATATAACTTTCTTTACACATTTAATATTTAAGATCTGGAAGTCAAATTTTCTTCTTTTTATAACTCTGTATATTTATTTATTTTGGATATTCATTTAGTTATAATAACTAGGTGTTAAATTTCATCATCTTTTATTTCATAATTTTGACTCTTCACTAAAATAATACAAAATCTTTTTTTTTTTATTGACTTTCATAATGAAAACAATTTTTAAGAAATATATAATAATAAATTTATAAATTAGCAATCAAAAGAAATATTTTGTTTTTTTCCTAGCAATACATTTCATTATAAAATGTATAAAGATGATTACAATCTTTTCATTTAAATTAAATACAATATTATATAAACAAATATTGGATGGACGGTTGAAGAGTTGGAGTGTGGAATTGATTGAAGCCTGTCCATTAAAGTTTGATGATTGGCTATTTTAATATATATCTGAGCACTTATGTCATATATGTGTAGAGATGGTAATCTGGACCAACTGATGATTGCTGGTTTAGCATGAAATACGTATATTGGTGATTATTTATCTTTTCGACATATAGGTGCTCAAGTGTATTAGTGTTATGAGATAGTGTGGAGAGTGGTGTGTCGTGTGAATGTCTGTGTTCATATACCCTATATATTACATATATGGACACAGGTATATAATAAGCATGTGTGTTTCAGTTATTAAGTAAATATTAAAAGTAAACATATGTTTTTTTGTTATTTTGTACTGAATTTAACTTTATTAGCCTGTAACTAGCAGTGTGGTTGTTAAGTAATGTTTTAATTCATTTGTGTTTAATAATAATGTAAAAACAGATAAATAATAAGTTTTGTTATATATACACAATCATGAACATGCTGGCAGTGTATCAATCTTCACTTTTATTCAATCTATGATACATTTGTTTGTTTTTTTCCACCTGGATCTTATGCATACTATTTATATTCACAGTTTAGATATCTGTTGCTGATTAATAATTTATATATCGACTTTAAGTCCACCCTATGTTATGAACTAGCATTGTTTAAAATTAACTTACCATGAATTTGGTTTTTTCTATTTTTTAAGACGGCGAGTAATAGCAAAATATTAAATTTTAGTCTTTATTTTATTAATCGGTAGAATTTAGTAGTTCTTCACTAGAGTGTTATTAAGCAAAGTTTTTTTTTATTAGAAACGAAATATTTATGCAATGATGAATTGTCAATGTATTTAATGTTTTTTTTATTACAAATATTTCAATTTCAAATTAAATCCTTCTACTAAAAATGCTAGATGTTTTGTAAAATAATCTATAGGTAAAACTATATATGTCTGTGGATAATTTGTTTGATAGAGCAATTTCTTCTATTTACTATTTAAATATTATTTTCCATATATATATATATTGAAACAGACAGATATATATATATATATATATATATATATATATATATATGATTTTGTTAAATGATTAATGCAGATTTAAGCCTGTACAATGTTCTAATTGATTAATGAAAAACATTTTGGTTTTGGAAAAAGGGTATTCGATTTATTTTAATTTAATACTTTACTAGCATATCTTTTTTTTTTTTTTTTTTTGATACAGGAAATAGTTTTAAAAAGATACAGTGATAATAGACTTTGGAGCAATTTCAGGTATATATTTCTATTACATCATTTTACTTTTAGTAAATTTGTTTCATTTAAGATGCAATGGCAATTGTAAGTTGCTATGATCATAATTTTAAAAAAAAAGATCTGAAAAAATTGCATTGGGATAGATATAATGAATTAAATAATATTCTACAGTAATTTTTGCAAATCTTTGCCTACTTATATTAAAAATAATCAAATGGCTTGTTTCTAAACAGGTCATGTGATAATTGAGTAGACAAAAATAAGTTGTTCTTGAATGAGGAAACTTTACTTTTACAAATATTGTTCATGGTAAAATAAATACTAATAGGAATTTTGTGTGTTTTGCATAATCTTTTCATGAATTTTTAATAGTGACAAGTGTAATTTAGTATTAAAAGTAATAAGAAATTTAAGAAAATTATAATAATTTTATTTTTATTACATATATTCTCTCATAGGGTTGTTAAAAGTTAATATACAATCCTTAGAGACATTAAAAGCACAAAGCTAAACTAGTCAATAAATAATCAAATTACCCCAAATTCATAACTCAACCAGACCAGCCAAAAAAATAAACTCTAAAACGTATTTAAAAGTCATTTTAATATTAAGGGTATATGGGAAGTAAGAGGAATTGTGGGTAATATTTAGTTTAAATATGTTATTTTGTAATTCTTTACAACTGAGATATCTGCTTGTAACAGAGAAATCATTGGTAGTGTTTTAGAGTTTATTTTCTTGAATAATCTGGTTGTATTGTGAATTTGGGATAATTTGATTAATGCTTATATTGTATGGGAATTAGAAATTCCTTCGTCTATGTCTCCTGATCAATATTTGTTATCTATTTTTGGCTGGATGATCATCTTCTATATTGTTATATGCATAGATCGTACATTGACTTGTATAACCATTGCAAACTCTGTTTTATATATTATTTTTTTCTGACTTTTATTTCCACTTGGAATTGAAAATGCCATGCTCATTGTAAATTTCACTGATGGTAATGATGCTTATATTATAAGCTGCATTATGGAAAATAATTACATAGTATAAAAACTTCTTAATTTATTTTTTTACTTTTAATTTACTGCAACACACCAATATACATTACTTATCAATGTTTGGAATAATTTAATACAAATAAAACTGTAATAATTCTTTGATTGTAATTTACATTATATTTCTACTCTGACAGTTATTTCATAAAACTGATTTGTAAAAGTATGTTTTGTAAATGATAATAAAAAAGGATACATACATAAAAGTTTGAGCATTTACTAATGAATAAGCATATTAGCATTGCTGCATGTTTTTTTATTATTATTTTTGTTTTGAATTTATATTGCTACAAAATTATTAGAAGAGAATAATTTTAACATTTTATCTCACTTAAAAGACCTGTTTTTAAATACACTAAAATAACAATTGAAAGTTGAAAATAATCATGTCTATAAGCACAATGGTTTCAAATGAGAGATTTGCTTATGCACATGCTATATATCTCTCAGCATCATATTCACATAATATAGATTTAATGCATTCGCTGGCAATCCCACTATCTGAGTTCAAACTTAGCTGAGTGATTCACTTTTCAAGAGAATTTAGGATATTTAGAATGAAACTAGCCCATGGCCAAAATAAATTACATATTGATTAATAATTATATATGAAGCTATTCTTTATTAGATGTAAAACAAAAATAGAAATCTACTCAATGTTTAAATACAAAACAATTTTCTACTTTGATGAGAAATAATTTTCTGTTTTTATATGAAAGTCTGTGTAGAGATATCTTTAAGTTTTAGTGACTTTCTTTTTTTACCCTTAACAAGGTTTTTCATCACCCTACTTATGTCTTTATCTGTCTATCATAATTGTTTATAGATATAAATGTTTTATTTATTTTATGCGCAATTTAAATTTCTGTTGAAAATATTCCCATTTTGCTGCATGAGTCTTTTGTCCGTGAGTTGTTTTGTGCAATATTAAAGCAGCAATTTCTAAAATTTGAAATCTGTGAGATTGCAGTTAGAAATGGAACTTTCAATGTTCAATCTTTTTATAAACTTATAAGCAATAAAGACTTTTAATTACATCTTTAGTTTTTTCTTTATTAGAAAAAAATCTGTTTAAATTATAAAGAAACATTTAATTCTATCAAATTTATCATTTATATATATATAAAAATTTATACATTTTTTAAAAACATCATTTTTGCTTTAATAATAATTTTCAGTTTTATTTTTAATTACTGATTCATTTAATTACTTTAAGTTTAGAGTTCAAATAGCTTTATTGTAATATTTTTTCACATGCACTTTTTTCTATTCTGCATTTTCTTATCCATTTTTATATGCAAATACTTTATTATCTCACTGTTAATCAAGAAAGTATATTACATAATTCTTTAATTAAAATTTACATTACAATATCATTTTTTTAAATATATA